>WOXC01004215.1:960000-1533368 GCA_011680675.1 Gymnobelideus leadbeateri | reverse complement strand
CCGGCCTCGGAGTTGGGATGACCCGAGATCAAATCCGGCCTCAGAAAATGAGCACCCACACATAAATAATGACTAGCCATGTAACCTTGAGCAAGTTACTTAGCCCCAATTGCTTAAAAAAAAAATAATAGAAAACAGCTTCCCCATATCTTATCTCCCTCATCACAACGTTCTCTTTGAGAACAGAGGCTATCTTACTTTTCTATATATATCCTTGGCACTTAGTACAAAGCTTTACACATAGCCAATACTTAATAAATGTTTAATTCATTCATTCATTCATAAAAATTAAAGAAAGGAACCTATAGATTATGTAGTCCAACATGATTATTTTATGGATGAGAAAAACAGACCAACAGACATTAAATGACTTACCCAAGATTAATGGCAAATAAAGTTCTTTTCCTAGAACAAAATGGGGGGAAAGTAGAAGAAAAAAAACCAGAAGGACATATCCTAAAACACACACACACACACACACACACACACACACACATTGCTTTCTCACTTTAAATAAAATTTTCATTGAACTTAAGTCCCTGGAAGACCCTTGTTTTCAAATGCAAGTACAAAGTAAACTAATTCTAAAAATAAAGGATCTTTTAAAATTATTCATGTTGAGAGGATTCTGGGAAGATGGTAGAGTAGGTCAGAAAATTCCAAACTCTTAAGATCTTCCCCCACAAAAGAGTTAAAATAGCACCTTAGGGCAAACAAAGTACAGGTGGAGATAAACAAGGACAGGGCATAACAGAGGTCCTGCCATGACAATTTGAGATCAGAAAGAAAAATCCCAGGACAAGGTTTGGTCCCCATAAAGAGTAAATACCTCCAAGCTAAGTTTCATTTTAACAGCAAGGGGCTAGCCTCTTAAACAACAAGTGCCAAGTCCTAGGGTTAGGTGGTTCAAGAGGCTGCCTCACCGCAATCACCAAAACTTTTTTACCCCTGATATAGTGAAGGGAGTTGGGCGTTTGAGTCCAGGAAGATGGAGGGAACCTCTGCTGACAAGGAATACAAGACCCAGCTGTGCTGTGAAGAGCAACAGGAGGGAGAAGGAACCAGCACATGCCGGGTAAGTGCAGAAGCAGTGGGGCAGAAAGCCCTTGGCTGTGGGCACTTATAGGAGGCTGGAAGTTTGGCTTTGGTTTCAGGGTAAAGGGAAGAACTAAAGATCTGGGAGAAGAGGCACCATTTCCCATACCCCAGGGTTAGAGGTAACTAAAAATAACTAAGCTATCACCCCCCCCCCCCGACACACACACACATACATGCACAGGCAAAGGAAAAATAATCTAACTATAGAAACCTATATGGGAATAGAGATGACCAGGTTCATCTTGAGAGGAGGAAACTAGGGTAAAGAAACCCCCAAAGAGTAATGCTAAATGGTCATCTGCCCCAAAAGAATTTATAGAAGACTTTAAAAAAGACTTTAAAAGTCAAATGATAGAGATGGAGGAAAAACTAAAAAAGAAAATAATAATCATCCAAGAAAAACAGAAAGAGTATGAAAGGAAAGTCAACCAATTAGAAAAGGAGATTCAGATTCTTAAGGAAGAAAATGACACCTTGAAAATTAGAATTGGGCAAAATGAAGCCAGTGAAATTATAAGAGATCAGGAAACGATTAAACAAAATATGAATAATGAAAAAATAGAAGAGAAAGTGAAACATAAGAAAAACAACAGATTTGGAGAATATATCAAGAAGAGAAAATATAAAAATAATTGAACTGAAAGTTACAATCAAAAAAAGAATCTTGATACAATAATACAAGATATAATTAAAGAAAAATTGTTCTGAAGCATTAGAACAAAGGGGGGAAGTAGAAATAGAAAAAAATTCACCAATCACCACTTAAAAGAGATCCTATGAGGTAAACTTATAGGAATATTATAGTCAAACTCTGAAATCCCCAACTCAAGGAAAATTATTAAAAGCATCAAGATTAAAACAATTTAAATATGATGATGCTACAATTAGAATCACACAAGACCTAGCAGAAGAAACATTAAAGGACTGCAGGCCTTGGAACACAACATATAGAAAAGCAAAAGTAATGGGGCTCCAGCCAAAAATATCATACCCTGCAAAGTTAACTATTATCTTGAATGAAAAAATGGACATTTGATAAACTTTCAGATTTTCAAGACTTTGTTAAAAAAAAAAAACCTGAACTTATTAGACAATTCAACATACAGGAACCAATATAAATATAAGGTACATGAAGACTGATTATAAGGGATCCATAAGGATAGACTGTTACTTTCTATGTAAAATGTAAAATTTATGTCTAAGATCCTTATTAATAATTGGGTAATTCATAAGAAAGATTGAGGAGATCCTGGGCATGATATGAATTTAAAAAGTAGAAACAGTAACAATTAAAAAGGGTAATTATTTTATAAAAGTGAGGTACAAGAGGAAGAACTGATACATAGGAATTAGATTGGGGAGGTGGGTTGGTAGTTCTGGTAACCTACTTTCATCAGGTATAGGTGTAAAGTAAGGGAACAATACATATATATTTAAGAGTACAGAAGTATTCTAAATTCAGAAGAAATAAAATGGTAAGGGTATAGGGAGGGAAGAGAGGACAAGAGAGGGATCTTTAGAGGGGAGGGTAAGAGAATAGGTAAATAGGGGTATAGAAGGATGTTTAGATTGATGGGAATGGGAGGATAGGGGAGGGATCCTTGCAGGGGGGTAGGCACGTCATAGGAGGGCAAGGTAGTGGGTAAAATAAAGTAGAGGAGGCAGGAGGGATAGAAAATAAGAGATATTCATATACATAAAAATAAAGATCATGAGTAGAATAGGCTCGGGACTATATATGTCTATATGTATATGTGGATGTATATATCTATAGCTATGGAGAAACATGTCTAAAGTTTATTGTGGTCTTCTGGGGGGGGCTAGCTGAGGGGGAAAAAAACAAAGTAAAAAAGTGCACAGTAGAGAACAAAAGAAAACTCACAAGGAAGCAAAGATGGACAATTCTCAAACGAGTATTATTTAATCATATAGGCTTTCTTGAAATGAAAATTTATTGTAACATATTTTGAATCCTCTCATGTTCCGCTATGCACATGATGCTTTTATTTCTTTCTAATTTTGTATTTAAATATTTAAGTTCATGATATGTTTTTGTTTCTTTTTTTTAATTCTCTGTGTTCTGGCATTTGAATCTAGTATAAAATTTTGGAAAAAAATTATTCATGTCTCAGTTCCTCTTCATATGGAAAAATTAATTAAGGGATGACTGTGGAGTTAGTAATGAAAACATATTAACCTCAAACAAAAAGAACCTTAACTCGCTTAAATTATTCTCACTAAAATTACTTCCGAGGGCACCAGAATGCTAAATCTTTTTAAACCAGCCTTAGCAATGAACAACAAACCTGTTACAAAACACCAGAATGTTTTTTCTCCAATAAGCAATTTTCTAAATACCTAAATTCTGTTTAATGTAAAAATTGGTAGAAAAGGATAAGTACTTAAGAGTGGATTTTTTTATTTTTGTTCAAGAGAAATAGTTACCTGTGATTCTGTAACAAAAATTTGATTCTGCTTATGAAGTATATCTTCTTTACCTAAATTAAGAACAACAAAAAAGAAATCATAATCTAAATTTTCATACAAAAATAAAGCTTAAATGTTAGCTTGGTTCTATAATCTGAACTTATATACAAAGAAAAGAAAAATGACAGAAATATAAAAATACACTTAATGCTAATAGTTTTTTACATAAGATAGAATCAATTCTAAAAAAGATAAGTATTGAAAATCACAGAATAAAAGAACCCCAGAATTGGGAAGGGACACAGAAGATATCTGTGCCAAGCATCTACTTTATAATCTAACTAACAAAAATCATTCAGTCTTTTCTTGCAGATGTCCATCCAGTAAGGAGAAACTCACTGCTTCGCAGGGTAGTATATTCTACTTCATCCAGCCGAATTCAGTGAGCATCATGCAGCACCTACACTGTGGTAGGTATGATACAAAGACAAAAACCAAATAGCTCTGCCTTCAAGGAGCTCATCTTCTATTTGTTAGGCAACTTATCCCATGACCAACTCTAAATCTGTCTTTCTACAACGGCTTCCCATTTTGCCTTCTGGGGTTGAGAAGAAAAAAGCTCAATTCCTCTTCCATATGACAGTCTTCCAATACTTAAAGACCTCTAAAAGCATGATAAAGAGGAAAAATTGTTGGATTTTGAGCCTAAGAATATGGGTTCAAATCCAAGTTCTATTAAACTACATGTAGGGAAAGTCACTTGACCCCATTTGGATCCTTGTTTCTTCAAATACAGAACAAGGGGCTTGGAGTATATGATCTTTAAAGTCTCTTTTCAACCCTGAACTTCTAGTCTTACATCTTTCCTTCAATAGGCTAACTATCATCACCATCCTTCAATTAATACATGGAAAGATCAGGCCTGATAACCATCCTGGCTGCCCTCCTCTTTAAACCTGGGAGATAATTTCAGCTTGTAAATTTCATTTCTAAACTGTGGTGCCTAGAACTGAAGACAATATTCAGAATGTATTCTGATGAGGGGGAAAAAAGAACCAGCTCTTTAGTCTTAGACACAAAAGCCTCTTGGAATTCAACCTAAGACTGATTCATTTGTCTAATACTGAGTTTCTGATTCATTAAGAAGCCCCAATCTTGTTCAGATTTAGCTAGTCCTATATCCCCTGTAGCTGAGAAGCTGTTTGTTTGAACATGTGCTACTGGATCTTATCTCATATTTAACTGGCTATGTAACCCTGAGCAAGGCACTTCAGCTACTCCTCTCATACAAAAAGTTTTTCATTTGTGTAATGAGGATAATACTTCCACTGCCTGTTTCACAAAACTGCTGTGAAGAAGACACTGTTAGTAAACCTTAAAGATATGAGTTATCATTAAATATCATGACAAGAGGGAGTATAACTAATCATAACGAAGTTGAATTGAAATCATGAAGGACTAAAAAACAATTAAAGGTATCATATTTAGCTAGAAGACTATGCAAAATAAAAGTACATCAGTCTTAAATATTTTCCACACACAGATATATAGTTAATAACTTGGCAACATTAGTGAAGCATTTCTAAAAAATCAATATTATGGGGCGGCTAGGTGGAACAGTGAATAGAGCACCGGCCCTGGAATCAGGAGGACCTGAGTTCAAATCCAGCCTCAGACACTTAATACAAAAACTTAGCTGTGTGACCTTGGGCAAGTCACTTAACCCCCAAATGCCCTCCAAAAAGCAAAAAAAAAAAAAAAAATCAACCAATCAATATTTAAGGAAATGCTATCTGTCTCTAAAACCAAAATATTTACTCCCTGAAGGATCAGTTTTCAAGGGACAAAACCAAGCCATTTATGAAGGAGAAAAAAAGAAATTGTTTAAAAGCTATATGAAAAGTTAGAGGATTGAAGATTTAGATTAGACCAAACCCCTCGTATCGCCTAAGGTCACACAGCAAGTAAACAGCAGAGCTAGAATATGAACCCAGATTTTCTGACTCCAAATCCATCACTCTGGCTACTGTGCCATGCTACCTTCCCAAAAGAAAGTAAACACAATACTTAATAAATTAAGAAAAACAGGGGCGGCTAGGTGGCGCAGTGAGTAGAGCATCGGCCTTGGAGTCAGAAGGACCTGAGTTCAGATCCAGCCTCAGACACTTAACGGACACACAAACAAAAACCTAGCCCTGTGACCTTGGGCAAGTTACTTAACGCCAATTGCCCCCCAAAAAGCAAAAAAAAAAAAATTAAGAAAAACAAATCAAGACAAGCTCAAGACCCACTTAATATCAAAATATTTTTAAACAGATAAAATCTAAGATTAGCAGGACTGTGGGGAAATAGGGACTTTTAATACATTTTAAGTAAGTCTAAAGAATAATCCAGGGGGACGGAGCCAAGATGGCGGAGTAGAAACAGCATTTCCAATGTGCTCTGCCCCACACAAATTTCAAACAATGTGAAAGGGAGCTCCGAACAACTTCTGGAGCCACGGCACCCACAGAACGGCACAGAGAAGCTAACCTCCTGCTGAGGACAGCCCAGCAGCCCTGCAGGGAACGACCAGCGAAGTGCTCTGAGAGCAGGCAGCACAGCGCTCTGGGAACAGACAGCGCAGCCCGCAGAGCAGAGCCCAGGTCCACGGTTTTAGCCCCAGGGTGGCTGGGCCTTCAGCTGGCTGGTGGAACCCCAGAACACCAACAATTGTGGCGATTCCAGAATTATCAGCACAGATATGCCTAGGACAAAGTGAGAGGTTAGTGCCCTATGGACTTTGGGACCAGTATTTGGGGAACACTTGGCTTCCTCCCCTGGGGGCAAAAAGCTGCTGAAGAAACAGCTGCACAGAAGCCATTTTGCAGTGTCAGTAGTGGCTCTAGCTCCTGGTCTGCAAACTCTAGGAAGATCCAGCAATCAGTATGGGGCTTAATCGCTTTTGCTTTAAACTGCCTGGATCTGGATTGTGGTCTGGGGGGGGAAGTTTGGGGTGGGTATTCAACTTGCCAGAGTGGGTGGAGGCTTTACAGAGGCCACCCAATTGGCAGAAGTTGTGAAGACCCCACGTTTGGGTGGAAGCTCCCCTGTCTGGTGGCAGAGTCCTACTGTGGCAACAAGCCCAAAAAATCAAGTAATTAAGTGGCAATATGCCTAGGCAAATGAAACAAAATAAATAGAAAAGTTCAACATTGGACTCTTATTTTAGGGGCAAAGAGGCTCAAAGCATGGAGGAGGTCTGTGAGGTCAGAACTCCTGCACCAAAAGCCCCAAATGAAAATACAAGCTGGCTACAGGCCATAGAGGACCTTAAGAAGCAGATAAGAGAAGTGGGGGAAAATTTGGGAAGAGAAATGAGAAAGATGCAGGAAAAGTATGAAATGACAGTCAATAGCCTGACTGAGGAAAACAACACCTTAAAAAATAGACTAACTCAAATGGCAAAAGAGGCTCAGAAAGGCAATGAGGAGAAGAATGCCTTAAAAAGTCGAATTTGCCAGATGGAAAAAGAATCTCAAAAGCTCACTGAGGAGATTCATTCCTTCAGAGTTAGACTGGAGCAAATGGAAGCTAGTGACTTTATGAGAAATCAAGATACTATTAAACAGATCCAAACAAATGAAAGAATAGAAGGCAATGTGAAATATCTCATGGGAAAAACCACTGACCTGGAAAATAGATCCAGGAGAGATAATTTAAAAATTATTGGACTACCTGAAAGCCATGATCAAAGAAAGAACCTAGAAATCATCCTTCAAGAAATTCTCAAGGAAAATTGCCCTGATGTTTTAGACCCAGAGGGCGAAATAGAGGTTGAAAGAATCCACAGATCACCTCCTGAAAAAGATCCCAAAAAGAAAACTCCCAGGAATATTATAGCCAGGTTCCAGAATCCCCAGATCAAGGAGAAAATACTACAAGCAGCCAGGAAGAAACAATTTCAATATTGTGGAAACACAATCAGAATAGCCCAGGACCTGGCAGCTTCTACACTGAGGGATCGAAGGGCATGGAATATGATATTCCAGAGGGCAAAAGAGCTGGGAATGAACCCAAGGGTCACCTACCCAGCAAAACTGAGTATTTTGTTTCAGGGGAAAATATGGTCATTCAGTGGAATAGAGGACTTTCAAGCATTCTTGATGAAAAAACCAGAGTTGAATAGAAAATTTGACATTCAGACACAAGAAGCAAGAGATGCTTGAGAAGGTAATCAAGGAAAAGAAATCAAAAGGAACTTATCAAAGTTGGACTATTTACAGTCCTAGATGGAAAAACAATAACTGTTTGATGAAACCTTTCTCATTATGAAAATAATTGAAGAAGGGTACATGGCATATGTTCACAGGTATACATGGATAGAGGGCACAGGTTGAATTTAATGGGAAGGGATGATTATTTTTTTTTTTTGGAGGGCAATTGGAGTTGGGTGACTTGCCCAGGTTCACGTGGCTGGGTTTTTGTTTGTATGTTGGGTGTCTGGGGCCAGATCCGAGCTCGGGTCCTTCTGGCTCCAGGGCTGGCTCTCTGCTCGCTGCGCCACCTAGCTGCCCCAGGGAAGGGATGATTCTTAAGGGGTGAAGTCAAGAGGTGAGAGAGGAAAGTGGCAAGAGGAGATGGAGAGAGACAGAGTAGGGCAAACTGTCTCATGTAGAAGAGGCAAGGGGAAGTAGTTGCAGGGGAGGGGAAGAACAGGAAGGCAAAAAGGCAAAAGCATATTCTCATTGAAGTTGGCTCAAGGAGAGAATCACATACATACTAAATGGAATATCTTACCCTCACTCACTCTCCTGAGTGGGGGAAAGGGGGATGAGAGGGGGGATGATGGAGGGGAGGGCATTCTGGGGGGAGGGGAGGTTGGAAGTACCCACTATCAAAGAGGGACAGGATCAAAGTAGGGAATGGACCAGGTGGGAGGTGAGACGGGTGGGAGGGAAATATAAGCAGTCTTTTACAATATATCTACTATGGTAATGTTTTGCATAGCTATACATGTACAACACATACTGAATTGCTTATCTTCTCAGAGGGAGTGGGTGACAAGGGAGGAAGGGAATGGATCTGAAAATCGAAGTTTTAAAATTAAATGTTTCATAAGATGTCCACGCATTGGGGCTCGGAGATTCACCTTGCCCTAATGGCAAAGTCGAAGGGGATATGGGAAAAGATATGGGAGAGAACAGATTAGATGAGGGGATATCTAGTGGGACTGGTATTCTGGGGTGGTGGGTAGGGAAAAATGGGGGGAAAATGTAACTCATAATCTGGTGGAAATGAATTATGTAAACCAGAAGTTAATAAAGCATTTGTTTAATTAAAAAAATACATTTTTGAAGAACCATAAGTCTCTCAGATAAATTGTGAGGAGAGATGAAAACTGCTTTGTGGACCTGATAGAGAACATCACATTGAGAAGACTTTTTTGAGGGAAGAACAGTACTTTACAAAGAGGGAAAAACTCTAGTGAAAATAAGTATAGAATTTATAAAACATTTGGGAGTTCACTTACCAAGATACACACAGGGATTATGTAGATATAACTACAAAATATTCTTTATAGAAATCAAAGTAGAACTAAGCAATTGGAGAGATATTAATTGCTCTTGGTTGAACCATATCAACATAATTAAAATAATCTAAACAACCTAAAAAAAAAGAATAATCCAAAACATTTGAGAGCAAAAGGCCAATATATAGTAAGAAGCACAGAACTGATCAAACTTTTTTTAAAATTTAAACAAATGCTTTATTAACTCCTGTTTTACATCATTCGTTTCCACCAGATTTTGAGTTACAATTTTTTCCCCGTTTTTCCCCTACTCACCTTCCCAGAATAGCAGTCCCACAAGATATCGCTCCCTCCATCCTGCTCTCTCCCATATCTTCTCCCATGCCCCCTTTGACTTTTCCATTAGAGCAAGGTGAATCTCTGTGCCCCGATGCCTGTACATCTTATCTCCCAATTACATGCAAAAGAGTATTGATAATAGTGTGTATATATATTTGAAACATTTAATTTTAAGACCTTGAATTTCAGATCCATTCCCTTCCTCCCTTGTCACTCATTCCCTCTGGGAAGATAAGTAATTCAGTATGTGTTGTACATGTATAACTATGCAAAATATTACCATAGTAGATATATTGTACAAGGCTGCTTATAATTCCCTCCCACCCATCCCACCCCCCACCTGGTCCATTCCCTACTTGATCCTGTCCCTCTTCTATAGTGGGTACTTCCAACCTCCCCTCCCCCCAAGAATGCCCTCCCATCCATCATCCCTCCTCTCATCCCCCTTCCCCCTATTCTGCTGCAGGTTGAGATATCCCATTTAGTATGTATGTCATTCTCTCCCTGAACCAAATTCAATGAGAATGTGGTTTTGCCCTTTTGCCTTCCTATTCTTCCCCTCCTCTGTAGCCACTTCCCCTTGCTTCTTCTACATGAGATAGTTTACCTACCCTGTTTCTCCCCATCTCCTCTTGCCACTTTCCTCTCGCCTCATAATCTCACTCCTTAGGTATCATCCCTTCCCAACAAATTCAACCTATGCCCTCTATCCATGTATAACTGTAAACATATATACACACATTCACATATGTATTCATGTGACCATATACCCTTCTTCCATTATTTTCATACTGAGAAAGGTTTCATCAGTCACAGTTATTGTTTTTCCATGTAGGAATGTAAATAGGTTAACTTTGATAAGTTCCTTTTGATTTCTTTTTCCCAATTACCTTCTCAGGTATCTCTTGCTTCTTGTGTCTGGATGTCAAATTTTCTATTCAACTCTGGTTTTTTCATCAAGAATGCTTGAAAGTCCTCTATTCTACTGAATGACCATATTTTCCCCTGAAACAAAATACTCAGTTTTGCTGGGTAGGTGACCCTTGGGTTCATTCCCAGCTCTTTTGCCCTCTGGAATATCATATTCCATGCCCTTCGATCCCTCAGTGTAGAAGCTGCCAGGTCCTGGGCTATTCTGATTGTGTTTCCACAATATTGAAATTGTTTCTTCCTGGCTGCTTGGAGTATTTTCTCCTTGATCTGGGGATTCTGGAACCTGGCTATAATATTCCTGGGAGTTTTCTTTTTGGGATCTTTTTCAGGAGGTGATCGGTGGATTCTTTCAACCTCTATTTTGCCCTCTGGATCTAAAACATCAGGGCAATTTTCCTTGAGAATTTCTTGAAGGGTGATTTCTAGGTTCTTTCTTTGATCATGGCTTCCAGGTAGTCCAATAATTTTTAAATTGTCTCTCCTGGATCTATTTTCCAGGTCAGTAGTTTTTCCCATGAGATATTTCACATTGCCTTCTAATCTTTCGTTTGTTTGGATCTGCTTAACAGCATCTTGATTTCTCATAAAGTCACTAGCTTCCATTTGCTCCAGTCTAACTCTGAAGGAATGAATCTCCTCAGTGAGCTTTTGAGATTCTTTTTCCATCTGGCAAAGTCAGCTTTTTAAGGCATTCTTCTCCTCATTGCCTTTTTGAGCCTCTTTTGCCTTTTGAGTTAGTCTTTTTTAAGGTGTTGTTTTCCTCAGTCAGGCTATTGACTCTCATTTCATACTTTTCCTGCATTTTTCTCATTTCTCTTCCCAATTTTTCCTCCACTTCTCTTATTTGATTTTTAAAGTCCTTCTTAAGGTCCTCTATGGCCTGTTACCCACTCATATTTTCCTTTGGGTCTTTTGGAGCAGGATTTCTGACCTCACGGTCCTCTGACTGTTCCATGCTTCGATCCTCTTTGCCCCCCAGATAGGAGTCTAATGTTTCATTTTTCTGTTTATTTTGTTTCCTTTTCCTTGGCATGATGCCACTTAATTACTTGACTTTTGGGCTTGTTGCCACAGTAGAACTCTGCCACCAGACAGGGGACCTTCGTCCCGAACGTGTGGGGGGGCAACTTCCGTTTCTGGCAAGCTGGAAACCCGCCCCACGACCTCCCCCCCAGATCACAATCCAGATCCAGGGAGGTTAAAGCAAGAGCGATTACCCCCCGAGACTGATCGCTGGATCTCCGTACAGTTCGCAGGCCAGGAGCTGGAGCCGCCACTGAAAACTGCAAAATGGCGTGTCTCCTCACTGGCTTTTAGCCCCCAGGGGAGGAAGCTGACGCGTTCCCCAAATACTGGTCCCAAAGTCCATAGTGCACTAACCTCTCACTTTGTCCTAGGCATGTCTGTGTTGACCATTTTGGAATCTCCACAGCTGCTGGTGTTCTGGGGTCCCTCCAGCCGGCTGTTGGCCTGGCTGCCCTGGGGCTAAAACCGTGGGACCTGGGTGCGCTGCGCTGCCGGCTCCCAGAGCGCTGCGCTGGCCCTTCCTACAGGGCTGCTGGGCTGATCTCAGTGGGAGGTTAGCTTCTCTGTGTCATTCTTTGGGTGCTGGGGCTCCAGAAGTTGTTCAGAGTCCCCTTTTACATAGTTTGGAGGTAATCTGGGGGAAGAGAGCCTTGGAGGTGCTGTTTCTACTCTGCCATCTTGGCTCCACCCCCCTGATCATACTTTTTTATCCAGTAGGCTCCATTGATAGGATTCTATCCTCCCAAAAATCATTAGGAAAGAAAACAGGTCTTATCCACACACAAAAAATTCACATCTGTTTTATTTGTAATAATAAAAAATTGAAAACAAACTACATGTCAAACAACTGGAGGATGACAATAAATTGTGGTATATTGATACAGTGAAATATTATGAGGCATTTAAAAATCTGGACTTACATAAGATCACACAGTATAGGAAAAAATGAGAGAAGTGAAGGGTTAGGGAAGCAGTAGACAGCGGGTTTGGTGGCAGGAGGGGACAGGGAGGGGGAGAGAAGAAAGGAAAGAAAGAAAATGAGACCAAAGATAAGGAACTTTGGGCAGTACTAGAAGGACACACAGAACAATATCATTCTCTCTTTTTAGTCAGGCATTTAATGTCCTCCATAGTAACTTCCTTCCAACCTTATTTTCATATTATTCCCCATCATGCATCATATATCCCAGAATAACTAGACAACCTCTATTACCTACTTGGTTCCAAAAGGCAGAATTAATACCAATACTTGAAATTATCCCCCCCTCCAAAAAAAAAAAAAAGGCAAATTCAGGCTTAATTTAAGAAATAACTTCCTAATAATTAGCTATCCATAAGTAGGTTTCTATACCTCAGTTTCTTCATCTGAAAAATAGGGATTATAAGAGTACCTATATCCCAGGGTTATTATGTGAATCATAGGAGACAACACATGTAAAGCACTTTGTAAATCCTGAGGCCCTACAACTGTTAGCTATTATTATCATTATCAATGCTGTTGCTTTTTCAAACAAAGGACAGAAATCTGTCAGGTATCTCATAAAGAGTTTTCTATTTCGGGTGTGGGCTAGACTAGAAAATCTCTGAAGTCACTTCTAACTCTGGAATTCTGTGACCTCACTAAATTCTGTCTCTATGTAGTCTCATAGGTTATCCCTTTCATGTAGAAGATGATACTTGAGTTGCATCTTGAAGGAAAAGAGGGGTCCTATGAGGCAGAGGTGAATGCATCCCAGGTATTGGGGATGGCCAGTGCAAAAGTAGAGATGGGAAATAAGAGTCACATGTGAGAAACACAGAGAAGGGCAGTTTGGTCTGATCATAGAGTGCAGGAAAGGAAGTAATATACAATAAGGCTGAAAAGATAAGGTGGGTCCAGGCTATGAAAGGTATTAAAAGCTAAAAAGATTCAATTATATTTGGTCCTAGAAGAACAGGGAGCCAAAGGAGCTTACTGAGTAGGGAAATGATATGGTAAGACCTGTGCTTAAGGAAATTCACTTTGTTAGCAGCATGGAGGATGCAGTGGAATGAAGAGACACTTGAAGCAGGAGATTAATTTGAAAGTCATTGCAATAATCAAAGTGAGAGGTGGCATTAGTTATCTGAGTGCACAAAATGCAGCCAACAATGTAGGAGATGGTACAGAGAGGTAAAAATAGTAAGTTTTGGTAGCTGATTAGCTATGTTTGGGGAGAATAAGTGAGGAGATGATGATAACAACAAGGTTGTGAGTCTAGGAACCTGGAAGAATGATGAGGAAATGCTTTGTTCCCTTATGAGGAAACATTTTGAAAAACTTTAGGTGTTTTATAAATACAAGTCATACTATTAAAATTAAGCATATCCTGATTCCCCAGCAAAAAATACAGTAGTTTGTTCACTTGTTAACAAAAGATGCTTGTTCATTTTCTTAAAATGATCAAATTACAGCTTGACAATCATAAAACAAAATGACTGCATACTGCTCATGTTTTAGATTTTTTTCTACATAAACAATTACAATTTATTAATATCCATCTTGTGTAAAATTATATACAAATATCTTTTTAAAAGTTACTTCCCAGGGGCGGCTAGGTGGCGCAGTGAGTAGAGCATCGGCCCTGGAGTCAGAAAGACCTGAGTTCGGATCCGACCTCAGACACAACGCACACACAAACAAAAACCTAGCCATGTGACCTTGGGCAAGTTACTCAACCCCAATTGCCCTCCAAAAAGCAAAAACAAACAAACAAAAAAAGTTACTTCCCTCTTAATATTTCTTCTAGAACTTTGTTCAGAGCCTTTAACTTTATTACTTTTTATCCCTCTATTAAACTGTAAGCTCCTTGAGAGGCAGAGACTGGACTATTGTTTTTTCTTTTTGTATTCCCAGCACAGTACTTTGCACACAGTAAGTGTTTAATACATGTGCTGAAATTCATAAAATATACAGTATATCTATCAAAAATGAAAAGTTGCCTTAGCCACCAACTCATGTATCATCAGAATATTAATAATTTGTTTCTCTAGCTATAACTAGTTAATTCTCCATTAATTTTTACTAGATTTTTAGTTATACCCCAAATGTACTATTTTATATATTAGGTCTCAGAATTTCATTAGTATGGGCATTCCTTCCACCAATATTGACAGTAACCTCTTCAAAAAGTGGATATACCAACTCTGAAAATTACTGTGGTCAAAATATTCATTTAACCTACAGCTAAATTGTGGATGAGTCTCTCCCAATAGGACCTCAGAAGCCAAATTTCATCAACAAGATGATATTTATAGCTTTTCCAGCTTGGTGGAAACTATCAGAGTTTGTGCTCTGATGACAATTATTAGAAAATGAGGGCAACCTTCATACCAAAATGAGCCAGTTGAGAAGTAAAGGAGAAAATGTAAATATATATGTGTTTATATATATATATATATGTATATGTTGCATATTAGGCAGTTTAAAATAGAGAACAATGAAACAACTTGGAAGTTAAACCATGCATGGTTTCAAATTGTAATAGTGGTTTCTTGAAATTCCAAGAAGTTTTAAAATATCAAATCATATTTCTTAGTTACTTTCAGGAATGTATACAATAATTTCCCCTAATATGTGAGGGAGGGTATCTTCCTTTCAATTGAAAAAAAAAAGGGTCTCACTTCATGATATTCAAAGTCAATCTGGTAGCACAGTCACTGACTATATAAAAATGTACTTAAATGTAAAACGTAAGGTTAAAAACCTTAAAAATTCTGGTCTTTTCCATCTAGTCTTAGAGAAGTGCAAAATATCAGCAATTAGATTAAATTTCGCAGCAGCATCAAGAATCAAGTCCAAACAACCATTCTTCTTGTGACAGTCTAAATATGAAGTATAACCTGTATTTAGGTACTTACGATTATTGTAGTGACTTCCAGCTCCCCCATAGTCACTCTGAAATAAGAAACACGAATTATAACTATTTAAATGAGAAGCTGCTTTATTTTCCTCAGTTCTGCATTGGTATTATACCTAAACAACCACTATAAAACCTTCTTAAAGCAGTATCAGGAAAATAATAAAAATAATAGCTCACATTCATTTTAATCTTTAGACTTAACAGTGTTTGACTTAGGACAGTGAAGTTGGTAGTGTGCCTTCAACCTGCTTTATAGACAAGGAAACTAGAGCTTCAAAGAGGTTAAATGACTTGGTCTGGCCACATAGCAAGCAAGTGTCAGAACTGGGAATAAAACTCAGATCACTGAAGACCAAATTTAATGCTCTCGCCATGACACTAGGTCATCTAATATACTTCAATTTTTTCCACTGTAAAACATTTTGCTCCTAATCCATTATTTAATAATTTGTTTGGAATAAAGAAATTTACTGTACTTTTAAAATAAAAGCAGGTAATATCATGAGAAATGTGTATTTTCTGAGGTACAGCTCATATACTTGCCTGCCTAGAAGAAACAGAATGGAAATAACTTAAAAACATCTTTCAAAATACTTGCTATTTGCTTTATCATTGTGGAGATAGGAGGGTGGAGGGCCACTTTAGTTCCAATTCCTTCTCATAACATGAGTGACTCAATTTTGGAAACTGTCCCTCCATTTCATCAAAAGCAAAAAGGCAAATGCCTAGTTTAAAAAAAAAAAAACTTTTCCATCTATCTCCTTGTCACTAGATGATAAAATTCTTACAGCAAGGCTGAAATTCAGACAAGCTTGCCTATAAGACTAAGGCCAATGGTTATGGGGCTGCTTTGCAACACAGCAGAGAGAGTAGTTGGGCCTGGAGTCAGGAAGAGAGAGTATTCAAATGTAACCTTAGGCACTTAAAGCTATGTAACCTTGGGCAAGGTTAAACAGCTGTTTCCTAGGTATTCTCAGTTGTGAAAGAAAAATGATAATAGCACCTACCTCCCAGAGTTGTTATGAGGAACAAATGAGATAATATTTGTAAAGTACTTAGCACTGTACCAAACACATAGGTGCTATATAAATACTATTTTATTAATAGAAGCTAGCTATTGTTCAAAAATGTATATAAAAATCTTTTAAGCCCTAAAAAGGAGCTTCTGTCTGTATCTTGAGTCTTAAAAAATAAAGTTTCTATTAGCCTACTTATTAGCAAGATGTGGTCCTTTTACCAGGACTTCATAAAATCTACTATTTCTATATAAAAAATGATAGGTTTTCTGGAAGTTGAAAAATCAAGAATACACTTCACAAAGAAACGCTATCTATAATTATATAGATAACAGAATTTTAAGATGGAAAATGAACTTAGAGATTTTCTAATTCAACTCCCTTATTTTACATATGTAGAAAGTGGAGCTCAGAAAGGTTAAGTGACTTGTTCAGTATCATACATTTAACAAGTAGCAAGTAAAACTGTGTCATGGTTTTATTATACTGTAATGGAATTTGAAAGAGGCAACTCTTGTCAGTAAAGATTTCTAGTCTATTTTAAACACTTTTGAAGCTAGACAAAGGTAGCTGGAAGGATGAAGACAGAGTCTATAAGGAGAGCTTCCATAAGCCAGGGTAGGACTAAAAGGACATCATAGTAAGATTCCAAAAAATTTACATTTCCATATATTTGAATTGTTCTTGATCCCACATAATACAAATACACAGATAAAATATATATTTTGAGATGTTACTATAAAAATAGCATCTGTGTATATGTACATGTATTTATATATTTTCTGTGGGTGAAAACACATGCTAATAACATTTACAAGTTCATATTCTGGTGTGAAAATCATAAAAAATATTAACACTAAATTATCATTATTAAGCAGTAGGAACTAATTATCATTATATTATGTGCATGAGCAAGATCTTTTACTTACAAAATTCAACACTATTCAAAACAAGCACTGCAATATACCTTCAAAGTAATTTTAAAAAGTCAAGTTTTCAAGGTAAATTATCAGTGCACAGGAGATAGTGCGGTTTTTTGGTTAACATTTTATTAAAGATATTTGCAAACTGGATATTATGTAAGTTATAAGTGTTCATGACTGACTTAGTCAAAAGATGGCCATTCTAGATGCATGATCTTCAGATAAATTCCGTATTGTGATAGGTTATAAAAATGGGAAAAAAGTTTCTCATTTAATTTGTTGTTTATTAGAAGAATATTTTCTGTTAACAGGATATATATCAAAGGAGTGGATAATTACAGTTTCAAAACAGTTAAAATCTTAGAAGGTATTCAAATCTTGCTTTTAAAATGTAGGTAACAGCACCTATCTCCAAAGACTGTTGTGAGGATCAAATGAGATATATTTGTAAAGCACTAAACACAGTGTTTGGCATACAGTAAGCATTATATAAGAAGTTAAGAATGGTCGTGACATGCCTATAGTCTCACAGCAAATATGAGAGGTATATACACATAAAATGGGCCAAAAGAAGTAGGACGTACTATCTTCGTATTCAAATATGACTCCATACCTTAGGTTTAAGATTTTTGAAGCTGTTTTCCCACGAATAGTTATGGATATGTTCTAAGTCACACTTCCTCCTGTATTTTGGTGACTAATAGTATCTATCTAAAATACAACCACTTGGAGCTAGTCTGTGTTATAGGACAGAAAAAAAAAAAAGCTGACTAGCTCAATGGCAGATCAAGTCTGACCATAATACTCCAAATGAAATAATGAATTTATGAAAACATACAATCCTTGAAATTTTTTTTGTAGAAATAAGTCATTTTTAATGAACATACATACAGGGATATGTAACCTGCAGAAAAATAACACATACAGGTTTTTAAAAAATAAAGTTTAAAAGTAATTAGAATTGTCCCCTAGGTAAATTGAACCTATGATTCAACATTTATACCTCATAATATTTAAATCTATTTTTCAGAGCTTCAATAGTCCTTAAGCTTTCTTCATGCTGTTTTTCCTTGGCTGTCAAAAGGGATCTCAATTTTTCTTTCTGAAATGAAAAGGAAAAAAAAACCTAAAAATCAGGAGGCCCCTATACTGACGAAACCACAGATTAGACTGACACTGCCTCCCCAGCTTTTATCCTATCAAAACCCTCAAATAATGGAAAATTTCATGATATTGTGACAAAATGATATTTTACCATCGCAAAACCACATTTGTTGAAAGATTAAGAAGAAATGAAAGAATTTTAGCATTAGAAGGGATTGTTATTAGTTATCTAGACCTGACAGCTCATACTCCAGTTTTTTCTTGTTACTTGACAATAACCTTTCCACCTAGGAAAAAATCTATGCCCTTAACCCTTTTCTGCTGATGGGTAATTCTGAAGCAGGAGTTACCGTTTCATAAGGGGCCCTAGCTATATTCACTTCACTTCACTCTCTGGATTTTTCTATTTCCATACCAGCTGCCTTCCTTCCTTCCTTCCCTTAACTTTCTAGATTCCCTTTATGTGTTGTCTTTTCCCTTGGAATGCAAGTACCTTAAGAGTAGGGATGGTCTTGTTTGTTTACATTTGCATTCCCACTTAAACATAATACCTGGTATATAGTAAGGATACTTAGTTCTCTCTGTCTCTCTGTTGCTCTTTCTTTTTCTCATCTTTGCAGGTAGAAGAACGACTCAGAGATTAACTTGCCAAAAAAACAAATCTTCTGGCTACTTAGCTGGACTTCATCATTTCTAGAAACTCACCAGTCTGTAAGATGAAATCAACTGTAAAACATACCTCCTAAGGTACTTTCACATCCTGGTTGCAGGACTTCACCATACCAGAGTTGGAAGCCTCATCCCCTCACCACACACCCCCACCCCATCAGACTGTGAGATCTTTGAGGGTAAAGACTATTTTATACTTTTCTTTCTATGCCCAGCCCTTAACATAGAGCCTGAAACATGGCAGGCACTCAATAAATGTTTATTGACTATGATAACTAGGACTAGAATCTAAGTCTCTTGACTCATAATCTAGTTCTTTCTTCCACCATAACAGTGTTATGTAGAAATTTTACATGAGTATCTCTTCCTCCGAAAAGCTTTTTTTCTTCTCCTACCTCATTTTCAAGGTCATCAGCAACCATTACTTCCTGAAAAAAATAAAATTAATTTCAATATTCATAGAAAGTTTTTAAAATAGATAAGCTTTGCATCCATTAAAAATCAAAATAACTTCATATTTTTTTCAGTTAACAAACATTTATTAAGCTTCTATGAAGTACCATAACTTCATATTTTTAAAAAACTCATCAATGACAAGGATACGAAGATAAGAATAAGTATGCATTCAAATTACTTATGGTAATTAATCTGTGGTCCTATATGGACTTATGAGTTATTTTCATATAGTCATCTTGCTGGTGTAGACAGAAAAGATTGCTTCAAAGCTAGGATGTCCTGGGTTCCAGTTACTAGCCAAGTAAGAATGGACAAGTCCCAACTCCTCAGTGTTCTAAGCTATAATCTTTTAGATGACGTTTGGGAGAAGATGCTAACCTAAACTGGTAGAGGAAGTTTTCTCACTGAGGAGTTCCCTGTATCAATGAAATCACAAGTCCAGTCTCTATCTCTATCCTCCTCCTGCTTTCACCCAAGTTCAATTTTACAGCTATCTCTGATTACTTCTTGCATATAGAATCAATGATCAAGTTTCATCAGTCTTTTACATGCCTCCCAACAAATTCTTCTTTTTTATTTCTACTGCCACTTTCATTCAGGTCCTTATCAAACTTACTACTTATATCTCTGGCCTCAGTTTCCTGACATGTTAAATAAGAAGTTGATATATATGGCCTCTGGACTACATGTCCATTCAAATTCTAAATTTTTCAAATTAGTCCTCAGACACTTACTATGTGACCTTGGGTAAGTAACTTAACTTCTTTTTGCCTTAGTTTCCTCAACTCTAAAATTATGATATATCATTTCCTATGGCAGAGAACTGTTGTGATAATCAAATGAGATATGTATAAAGTGCTTAGCATACTGCCTGGTACATAGTAGGTACTATGTATGCTAGCTATTATTACCCCCTCTCTGCCCCATTTCCCCTCTTCCAAACTTCCTTCTTACCATCAAGAGCATCACAAACCTTCCAGTCACCCAGGTTAAAAAACCTGGCATCATCTTTGATTCCCATTCTCACTCCAGACATATTCAATCAAAACTTCTTCCTACATCTGCTATTGTACAAATTTCATTCATGCTTCAAAGATGATGTCCTAGCTTCTCCCTTAAGCTTTTCTAACCGTATCGATCTATAATAAGCTCTCCTTTGTCTAAAATCCCATAATACTTAATGCATATGCTGCTTTGTACTATAACTTGTCTTTCTGCATATACGTCTTGGCTCCTCAAGGGTAGAGAGGTTATAAGGCTAGCACAATGCCTTGCACAAAGTACTGGGGGTCTCAGAAATATTTCTTCATGATGAAGATTACTTTGAGTCATTTTAAAAAATGTAAACATGTTATTATACAAAGACTATACCTCATTTAGCTGTAGTTGCAATCCATTGACTTTATCTACTAATATTCTTTGTTCTTGTTGAATATTTCTCAACTTTTCTTTCAAATCTTCATTTTCAGCCTCTAGATCCTTAGAAACACATTGAGAAATAATGAAAATAACATGTAAATGGGCAATTTAAAAAGGAAATTTCCTGTTAATAGAACCATAAATACATTTTCTCAGTCTCTTAAGTCATATAAAAATAACTATTGAAATTTTCAATCAACTTAAAAATTAATTTTTAAGAAAATAAACACAGGTAAGAATAGCAATTAACATTTACCTAGGAGTTTAAAGTTTACCAAAAAAACTTTAGATTATAGCTACATTTCTCAAACTGTGCACCATGGCAAATTCATAGGGATACAATGGAATATTTTAAATTTTCAAGGGAAACACAATGATAAATATCTGTTGGCCCCTGAGTGAACCTTCACAGTGGTTCACTGTTTCAATATTAGCACAGACTACATTTCTTCATTCAATGATGTGCTATTTGAAATATGTTTGTCTACTTATACTTTTAAGCTATGCCAATTGCTTTTCTAATTTTCTCAGTCATAACATATTATCTTTGCAAAGTTGGGTTTTCAGTAGTTCTTATGATAAAAAGCAAATACTATGCAAAATCAATGTAAAAAAAAAAAAGAGGGGCGGCTAGGTGGCGCAGTGAGTAGAGTCAGAAGGACCTGAGTTCAGATCCGGCCTCAGACACTTAATCCACACAAAAACAAAAACCTAGCTGTGTGACCTTGGGCAAGTTACTTAACCCCAATTGCCCTAAAGGGGCGGCTAGGTGGCGCAGTGAGTAAGAGCGCCGGCCTCGGGATGACCCGAGATCAAATCCGGCCTCAGAAAATGAGCACCCACACATAAATAATGACTAGCCGTGTAACCTTGAGCAAGTTACTTAACCCCAATTGCTTAAAAAAAAAAAAAAAAAGAAATGAGGGTATCAGTGTCCAATCTGATTCTAAAGTTTGAGAGGTTGTGCAGTGCCTTAAAGGTACACCATCTAATTAGTAAGTAACTGTGGTTAAGAACAAAATAAAAATATTAATTTTTCTTTTATTCTATATATATTTTTAAAAATTAACTATTAAGTAGTGAGGACATACTTATTCAGTTGCCTTGACCTAACTACCTAATAAATTGAACATGTGGTATTTCTTTTGGACTTGATGCACTATGAAAAAATTATTGACACACACTAATGGCACCACAAACTAAGAAAGTTTGGGAACATCTTCACTGTCTCATTTGAACTTCACAATAACCTTGTAAGGTGGGTACTAAAAGGATTATTAGTCCAATTTTAGAAATGAGAAAACTGAGGCTCAGGGATGAGTTAAATGGCATGCTGATGGTCATGAAGCAAGTGGCAGAGGCAAAATTTTAATGCCCAGGTCTTTCTGATTCTGATGCTAACATTTTACCCACCCTACCATGCTACCATGGTACCATAAGGATAACGACAATAAACACTAGTATTTAAAAGTCAGCACTGTTACTGAGAAAAACAAGGTTAAAAGAGTCTGTTAACCAAATGAGTGTAATGGTAATGAAAATGGAAAGATCTTTCCCATCCATTAATAGGCCCATGTGACCTGCTTGAGTCACATGGAAGCCTGAGTCACATGAGTCTGTGATAGGAGGAGTTTGCTCAACAGTAGAACAGAAAAAGGTGGAGCAGAGCCCAGAGGAAGTTGGTCAGAGTAGTTAAAAGCTGAGGGAAAGAATGGAAGCAGGTAACGAGGTTACCTGGGCTTGGGAAGGCTTAGGGCTGGCACTGCCTCTGCACTGTTATTGTGGATAGATTTCTTTGCTGCCATGATGGATCTAGCTTTCTGGTGTTAGCATTTGGCTTTCTGGTGCTTGAATAAATGTTTTGATTCTGTCTTCGATGTGGAGGCTGTTATATTTTGCAATTCAGAATTATACCAGCATATTTATAGCTGCCATAGGCACTGTGAATATCATGTTGGTGCTACAACAAGTCAGAACTATTTTTAGTTTTTGTTTTGGTTTTTTTTGGGTTGGTTTTTTTTTTTCCTTTTTTGGTGGGCAATTAGGGTTAAGTAACTTGCCCAAGGTCACACGGCTAGGTTTTTGTTTGTGTGTGTGTTAAGTGTCTGAGGCCAGATCTGAACTCAGGTCCTTCTGACTCCAGGGCCGACACTCTACTCACTGCGCCACCTAGCCGCCCCACTATTTTTAGTTTTAAGCCTCCAAAATCTGTAATGAGATCATCCTTAATAATATTTTACTGTTTTTCAACATTTGAGTCATATGGTAAAAACAAATGAACTGTATTAAATTATATTTATTATAACATCTATAACCATCTTTTCCCAAGGACAATACATGATAGTAAATGCACAACAATACAAAAACCAAAATAAAGTTGTGCTCTTGTTTTATTAGATAAAAGCAGCTATTGGTATTTACATATAAATTACTTTTTCATATGTTTCAGTGTTTCAACTACATAAATCACAGTCAGCTGTTTCTATTCCAACAATAGCTTTTTAAATAAATATTATTTTTCTTTCCTCAACATACACAGAAGCTACGAGATCATTATTTTGATTAAGTCTAAACAAGGCAAACCAAAACAAACCCAGTTAAATCAAGAAAGTAGATAACTATTATGTTCGGGGGTTTTTCTAGCTAATATCTTGAAGTAAAGACCTGTATTTATGTCTTGCCTTTGACACAGATTCAATATGTGGCCCTGGGCAAGCGATGTAACTTCTCTGTGCCCCAGGCAACTCTCAAAGACTATACATTATAGAAAAAGTGTCAATCAGAACTAATATCCCAAATGTATATATAAATGTGTGTGTATTTTTGGATTGGACCTGTGATTTCACTGATATAAAAAGCTCACAGTAAAAATGTTAGGATAATTCATTTTTTCTTTTAAAGGAGAATCAAGCAATGATAGAAAATCCACAGTAACAAAAACAAACCTATCCAAATACTTTTGATTTTACTGTTCAAAGGAACATACCATTTCTTTGAGTGTGCCTGTTTCCTGGAGCATTACCTGAGCATTTTTCTGCTCCCTCTGATATGATTTTATATTGACTTCATCTTGCATATGTAACAAATTTCGCTTCGGTGGAACATAAGATACCTATGTTATTACATTAAAATGTCACAAGATAAAGTTATGAATGAATAAAAAGCCTTTAAAAAACCTATTTTGAAGAAAACTTTCAAACTAGGATATTTCACCTTATAATTTAGATTAAGCTTTGCTCTATATTACACAAGGTGGCAGTATTTCTATCTGTATAAAACCAAAGAAGTCCATCTCACTGAAAATTGAATTCACTTTCAAATAAATGTCATTTAAATAATTTTAACCTCATTTAAATAATTTTAACCTATCATTTGAAAGTCTAAAAATACTAAATTACTTGGGTATTAAAGTCATTTCAAAGCACATTATCTTAGTTAAATCTATCAAAATCAAATCAATAGACTAATAGTTTATTTTACCAAATGCTTTCAAAGAAATGGTCACATAACTCCAAAATTAAAAATCACCAGAAAAATATGCTCAAGTATAACAGTATACATTCTGATTCCAATTATTAGCTCTCATGAAATGAAGCCAAGTGATATTTGAGGACCATTAAAAAAAAAAAACAGAAGCCAAATTCACTATTCCTATCACTTAGCACATTGTAGGCACTTTGGGGAGGGTGATTTTTTTTTTTTTATAATTTATAAGGCAATTAAGAAATGCTTATTGAATGAATTACAGTAAAGAAAGCATTTCTCTGGCTGACCAGAAGAAACAAAACTTATAAGTTTTCCTTCATTATTAACTAGCACATATATCTTTTTTTAAAAACTTGGATGACAAGACTTCACATCAAATTGATGGGCAAAGGCGTCATCAAAATTCATCCCAAAAATGACGCATTAAAACCTAAAATATGATTCACAAATGTATCAGGGGAGAAATTTTTGCAGATTCTACATTTTCTCAGCATGTCAGCAATCTAAAACTAATGTAACTAAATAACATAACAGGTTGTGTTCCTGTAACATTGGGAATCCAAAAATATATAAGCATATACTTATCCCCATTTTAGAAATGAGAAAACTGAGGCTCAGAGATGAGTTAAATGGCATGCTGAAAAAGAATTTACATTAAAGACTCTCTTAGTGCCTGGCCAGGAATGACCAGAAAAAAAGCCTTGAACCTGAAAATTGTCCATAAAGGCATTTCAAAAACCACAACCTATTAATATTTTTAAAGACATTCAATTTATGTCGATTTGGTAGCATTTGACTTTTCAATCTGGTAACCCAAGGGTAGTTTCTCTTCATTAAACTTTGCAATGAGGACTTACCTGCTGGAAAGATAGTCCTTTCTTTGCAGGTTCTCTCCCTAAAGAGCAAAAGAGGAAGGGATGAAAACAACTAACAATAAATTATGTTAGATTGGATACACATTATTTTTTTTTAAAGCAATTGGGGTTAAGTAACTTGCTCAAGGTTACAGAGCTAGTTATTTATTTATGTGTGGGTGCTAATTTTCTGAGGGCAGAACTAATCCCGGGTCCTCCCAACTCCGGGGTCAGTGCTCTTACTCACTGAGCCACCTAGCCACCCCTGGATACACATTATTCATAGAACTACAGAATTTTAGATCCAGAAGAGACCTTAGAAGGCATGTGTGATCCAGTCTCCTCTCATAAACCAGGGCTAAAAGGTAAAGTGACTTTAGCTGGGTCACACAATTATAGTGGCAAAGAGGAGACTCCAGTATATATCACTATACTGCTTTTCCCTATCTATAATTCACTCCTCCTTTATCTTGATGATTATTTTAATCTAAGCTGATTTATTAATTTTATTTATTATAATTTTATTTCACTCAAAGAAGAAACTTGTTCAAGGATTTTTAACATACACCCACCTAACAGGGACAAAACCATTTCCCTATAAATAGTAGTATTATGACTTCATTTGATACTTGCCCTTCAGGTTTCTAAATTACTTCCCAATTGATTAGAGTTGTCAAGGACTCTATGGTATGACTAGCAATAAATTCCACTTTAAGGGATCTAAAATAAGGAAGCAAAAAGTACTCTATATAAAATATATAAGGAGATAGATATTTAAAAGATTTACTAATTGAAACCATTTTTTTAGCGAAGAAAATTTTCTGTTCTCACAAAAATTCAAATACTAAAATTTCTATACATGCTGTTTTGCTTATTTTAACTGGGCATGCCTAAATTAAGATAAAATAGCCTAAACTATCATTCACCCTGAACATCGCCTTGCCAGCCCTGCTGCTACAGCATGCATACCACAACACTCTCTACCCCAATGCTGAGAGAACAGTAATCAAACCAATACTACCATTGATTCTGGAAAGGGCATGTCAATAAACCCTCCTGATGTCTCTTATGGCAGGCAATCTCTTGTTTCTGCATTTCTATCCTCAGAACTTAGCACAGTGCTTGATACATAGTAAGCATTTAATAAATGCTTTTTATTCATTCACCCATCCATCAATCCACAACATTAAGGAAATTTCTGGGTACCTTTGTTTGAATTTTCAACTGCAGTCTTCATTAAGGTTAGAATGTCCAGATTATCACCAATTCTTGCATAGTAAGAACTATCATGACCAAGGGCATCCAACAAGCTGACATCTGCGCCATTTTTAATTAAAACTTCCACAGCATCCTTACAACCATACTCACAACCTAACATAAGTGCAGTCCTAAAACAAGAGATAACCACAATAATGAATCATTGTAAGGAAACATTTGATAGAATTCAAGAAAACTATGAACTCCAACCACCCTATGATTTATTAGATAATTCTCAAGAGTTGCCTGAGGAATAAGACAAAGGTTAAATGACTTGCCTAGTCATACACTGTCAAAGGTGGGATTTTAATTTAGTTCTTATAAACTCCATTTAATACAGACCAACATTGTTTCAAATAAATTAGGAAATTTAAGTATTTTTTTGATGGTAGTTGATTTTGTTTAAAAACAAAACAACATAAGTTTGTTTCAGGAGGTTCGATTAATTGAGATATCACAAAAATCATCACTTCTTTCTCTTCTTTCCTTTCCCTCTTTTATTTCATTGAAGAAATTTAAACAATTGATAGAACTGAAACAGAGTTCCTTTTCATTTTAATTAATTTCCATTTTAAAATTCTACTATTTATATATTTAAATCTCACTATTTTATTTTAGCTAATTACATCACATATCAGAAAGACAAATTATAATTCAACCAAACACACCTAAAATGTTATTTCTTCCCAGTATCATAAATAAAATCATGTTCAATTTGCTGAATGTTAGTTTTGAGTAACTTTCATGTGGCTAATGAGTAAGTCTTTGGTTTACCTTATGCATCTTACCTAGCTTACTATTTTTAAATGAAATTATTTTTAAAATTATTTAATTTTCATAATTTTTAATTATTGATTTAAAGTGACCCCCGTAATGGATAAATCTGCCATAGAAAAACATTTATCAAAAATAAAAGGTGAGAATAAATTTGATTAACTACTATTTGTATTATAAGAGATTCACTGTAACAGTTAGTCCTTAATATAGTTAACTCCTGCTTTCATTCAATTCATATAGAACTTTTCATGAATATACATCTGTTGCATAAAATGAGGCAGCCATTTATCAGTTTGGCCTACATAAACTTGAAACTAAATTTAAAAGAATTAATCATTTAATTATTGACTTAATATTACCTGTTTTGTTTGTCTCTGGCATTAACATCTGCGCCTCTATCAATGAGAAGTTGGCATATTGCTGGTCTACACATCTGAGTGGCCAGTATCAGTGGTGTCCGCCCATCCTAAACAGTAAGAAGAAGACAAACTGAAAAGTCAACAAGCATTTATTAAGCACCTACCATGTACTAGTCACCGTGCTAGGTGCTGGGGATACACAAAAGGTAAAAAATAGTCCCTTCCCTCAAGTAGCTCCCAATGTAATCAAGAGGGAAAGAGAGAAAAGCAGTACATGACCTGAATGTAATGAATGTAAGTTAACTTACCACATCTTTGGCATTTACTGAGGCTCCATGGTCACAAAGTAGCTGTATACTAGAAGTACAATCTGCCATTGCTGCACATTAGAAAAAAAATGCTGATTAGGCATTTACAGGTCTCCTATCAATGTAATGCACAAACAAATTCTAACTTTTAAAAAGCTTCACTACCTCCAACACATTGGTCTCAATGATACAGACTATCACATTTCTATTTTAAGAATTGTTTGACTGGATCATTTTAAAAATATTGTATTAATTCACTTTGACTAAAGAAATTACTTTTCTCTAATACAAAAAAAATACCTTAGGGTCAGATATTCTAGTCTTTACTAATAACTTTTTAAAAAACAAATTAATTTTAACATCTAAAATAAGAGGAAAAATAAACAGTATATTCATGAATCAGAGAAATTTATGATCCTGTGAAAAAACTACATTTGTTAATCCCTCTGATTATTAAGATGAAAAGAGTATTGGCCCAGCAGTGTCCACATTGTGAAATTCAGTCATACTTTCATTTCTGGATGTCTTTTGATCAAAGCAAAACATTTTACTCAAACATTTATTGCAAGCATAAACAAAACTTTAATTCATAAATTATTAACTATAAAACCATCATTATGCTTTTGTTATACATTTTAAAATGTAAAATATAATGTTTAATATATTAATTAAAACGTCATTTGACGTTAAATAAGTGAAATGCCATTCAAAGATGTAATTATCTATTAGGTACATGTGAATATTTAGTTTTATCAATTTTATCCTTTCAATATATCATAAAGTATAGTTTTATAAAGTTACTTCATCTTAAAAGAATGAAAAATAAGGAGAAATATCTTAAAGAAACTAAAATATATATCTTTTAAAAGTAACAATAAAATAAAAACCAGATTATTTTTATGTTAAAAGTTAATTTCTTAGTCCTACTATATTATTTCTCAAACTGGTAATAACTATATCTTTCTGTTAAACAGAACTATAAAAAGGAAAACAGTTTAAGAATTGAGTGAATTAAGTAATAGAAAGCTAGTATAGTACAACGGAAAAGGGGCAAAGAGACTGAGACTGGAGTTCCATCTTTGCCATTATAATCTGTATGAACCTGGGGAAATTACTTTACCTTCTAGAATTCACTCATTCATTTATAA
This sequence comes from Gymnobelideus leadbeateri, assembly GCA_011680675.1. Taxonomy (NCBI): domain Eukaryota; kingdom Metazoa; phylum Chordata; class Mammalia; order Diprotodontia; family Petauridae; genus Gymnobelideus; species Gymnobelideus leadbeateri. The sequence goes on along the minus strand of WOXC01004215.1, from coordinate 1,504,376 downwards.
AATGAAGGAATGGACACGTTTTCTAAAGTTCCTTCCTGCTCTAAAATTCTGTAGCTCTATGACTCTGTGTGTGAGTGTGTATTAAAGCTAACATCTTGTGTTTTAGTCCTATTTCCATCCTTTCTTTTTTTTATATTTAGACAGAACCTTCAAAGAGATAACTCAGTCACACTCATATAATTCTAACTGTTGTAATATTATTAGTACAAAACCTTAATAAAAACAAGAAAATAGTGCAATGATATAAGATTCACCCATAACACTGTTCAACTAGTTGTTGTTGTTGTTTTTAATGAAAATAAACTTTTTAAAAACCAAAGGAGAAACTGGTCAACATTCTAAAAGAACACAATCTGCCAAATATGAATAAGAAAAGTTAAATAGCTATTAAAAGAACTAAAAGTAAAATTTAAAAGTTTTAAAAGAAACATTAAAAAATAATCTCTTACCACTAGTAAAATTTTTCTCACCTGCATCATGAAGTGCAGTCCTACCTTGCAGGTCTGCATGTTCAGTAGGGCAGTTATACTATCAATAAATTAATAAACAAATTATTTACTAGGGTTCTATATTAAAAATTAGATCTTAAAATATTTAGCTTTAGTCAAGGTTCAGTAAAAGTCAATCTATTTATATTTTTCTTTGTTTCATTATCTAGTCTGACATAGAAAAATGCCCAAACAAATTTTACAAAGTAAATGTATTAATAAGATCAGAAGACAAACTATGCCTAAATTTCAACAACTAGAAAAATAATCTCAATTGCTATTATTAATGTAATAACTTATTGGTTTTAAAAAGCAAAAATAGTTTATAGAAATGTCTATTTCTTCAACCCTTAGAATATTTAATTCAAGGAATCTCAAATTCAGTAAAAACAAACAAAAAAAAACCACCACCATAACAAAATTACTCCTTGACATTAAATAATCGGTTGAATAATAATTTTTCCACTGGTCATTATAAGGCTCTATAAACAATACTTCTTGGTTGACAGACTTAAACCAATTATGCATAAAAAATCTTTTAAATGGAGGCAAAACAAAGTTGCACTATGTGTTGAATTTTTAATTTAGCTATAAATACATAAACTAAAATGCCAAAAATTTCTAATCTCAGTTAATGTCAGCAGGAAGGTAGTCTTCATAGCTTATTTTTAATACACTAAGTTATGCAATTCATTTCCCCCATAGTTTTCTTTAACATTCCTCCATTAAAAAAATATGTAAACAAGACTGAATGAATCAAACATTTTCTTTAACTCAAAGTAAAACAATCCTTATATAATTAATTAAGAGAATCTTTTAAAATTAGTTTAATTTTCACTACCTGTAAAAGCTTTTGTAAGCACAAAGCATGTCCATATTTTGCAGCAAGGTGAAGGGCATTTCTCCCTATGAGTAAAAGTATAATTAATACACAATATATTTGAATGAGTACACACATAGACAGGAAACTATAAATAATCTTTCTATAACTCCAGTCACTAGAAATGGATAACCCAATAAGATTTTCTTATGGAACAACTAAAAGTAAAATACAACCAAAGAAAATACAATAAAACAAAATCACACATACTAATTTCCACATGTTGGGTATCTTAAGTACCTGGTGGGTTTTTTTTTTCCTCTTTAGTAAAAAGTTATCAAATGTCCTAGATAAAGTGGCATGGAAAATGGACAGTGAAAAAAAAAGGTTTGACAGCAGTCAAAGCACCAACATCCTTTCATTAATTCCCACTAAACTACCATATTAAGGAATGTTTCCAACTAATGGGGATCTTTTCATATATAATTCATGTAAAATGTGTGATTGTAGAGATCTTGGGGGCAAGAGTGTGATCAAAGCATGAGGGTTCTCCTTTTTCATCCTTCACACAGCTACCAAAATAATCTTGTTAAGTAAGGCACAGATATGTTCAGGGTTCTCAGCTCAAAAACATTCCTGGTTCCCTAATGCCTTTCAAATAAAATACAAACTTTAGCCCTCCAAATCTGGCTTTCACCTACCAGCTTTATTTCACATTGCTCTCTTTGATGCATTCTTACATTCCAGCCAAATCAGAATGCTAACCTTTTCCTTCATTCATTCTGCCACTCTTCCTATGTGTTCCATCCCAGTGTAGAATCTCTCCTTCTATTTGCCTCATCTCCCTCTATTCCAATCCTCAATTTTTCTATCAAAGTGATCTTAAAGCACAGGTCTGATCATGTGACACCCACACCCCATTCAATGAATTCAAGGGGTTTCCTGTTACCTCCAAGATGAACCTTGAAATCTTCTATTTGGCTTCTAAAGCCTTTCATGATCTGACCCCTTCTTTCCAGTCTTCATATACTTCATTCTGCTCCACATAACCATGATTCAGCAACACTGGCCTCCTCTGCTGTTCCTCACACATAATAATTCACGTCCCACACCTCTGTGTGTTCTCACTGACAGTCCCCCATACATGGACTACTCTCCCTTCTTGTCTCTGCCTCCTAGATTTCCTGACTTCTTTTAAATCTTAGATAAAACCCCATCTTCTGTAAGAAAGCTTTCCTGAACTTTTCTCAGTACGAAAATAGCTGAAGGGAATAGAAATATATATATACACACACACATACATATATGTATATACACACATATATATACACATATACGTATATATACACACATATACGTATGTATATATACACATATACATATATGTATATATATACACATATACTATATATATGTATATATATATATATATATATATAGTCTTTATCAGAGGGTATATAGGTGTAAGAATACTTATGTGAATGTGTATATATATGTTCTCAGGTATACATAGATAGAGGGCACAGGACCAATTTAATAGGAAGGGATGATACTTAAAAGGTGAAATCAAGAGGTGAGAGAGGAATATAATGAGAGGAGATGGAGAGAGACACAATGGGGCAAACTATCTCATATAGAAGAGGCAAGCGAAAATGGGTACAATGGAGGGGAAGAACAGAAAGGCATAAGGGAAAGGGTCAACCTTATAATCACTGAATTTGGCTCAGGGAGGGAATGACATACACACAAAATATGTAGGGTGAGATACTACAGGAGAGTAAGGGGGTAAGGGGATGAGAGGGGGGATAATGGAAAGGAGGGCAAGCTGAGTGGGAGGGAAGTAGGAAGCACACACTTTTGAAAAGGGGCAGGACCAAAATAGAGAATAGAACAAGTGGCAGGTGGGACGGGGGGAGGGAAATATAATCAGTCTTCTACAATATATCTACTATGGTAATGTTTTGCATTAGCTACACATGTACCACCTATATTGAATTGCTTGTATTCCCAGTAAGGGTGGGTGACAAGGGAGGAAGGGAGTGAATTTGGAATTCAAAATTTTAAAACCAAATGTTTAAGTATATATATATATATATATATATATATATATATATATATATATATATATATACTATTATCAATACTACCTTACATGTAATTGGGAAATAAAAGGAGGGGATATCCTGAGGGACTGCTACTTTGGGGAGGTGGGTAGGGGAAAAACAGGGAAAAAATTCGTAACACAGAAACTTGTGGAAATGAATGAAGTAAAACAGAAGTTAATAGAGCATTTGGGGAAAAAAAAAAAGCTTTCCTGGTTCCCCTTAATGCTAGTGGCTTTCCTCTGAGACTACCTCCAATGTACTTTATTTGTACATAGTTGTTTGCATATCTCTGCATATCTTTGCATAATCTCTGTTAGATTTTGAGCTCCAGTTTTTGCCTTTCTTTGAAACCTCAGCTCTTTGAAATCTTAGCCCTTACTGGTATTACAGTAAGCACTTAATAAATGTTTGTTGACTGTCTCCCATTCCTGAGATATATCCCCTTCCTCTTCATCTTTCAGAATTCTTTTCTTCTTTCAAAGCTCAGTTCAGGTGCCATCTCCTCCATGAAACCTTTCTTGATCTTCATCTCTTTCTTTTTTTCCTCCTCAAATCTTCCTAGGACAGAGTCTCAATCTCACACTGCACTCATCACACTTTGCTATGCCTTATAATTACTTATGTACATGTTATATACCTCTGTAAACCATTTGCTTCTTGAAAGCATGAAAGGTGTTTTTTTTTTTTATTTTTGCATACCCAGAACCTAGCAAAATACCTTGCATAACATATGTGCTTTAAAAAATTGTTTAAGGGGCGGTTAGGTGGTGCAGTGAACAGAGCGCCAGCCCTGGAATCAGAAGGACCTGAGTTCAGAGCCAGCCTCCGACACTTAATCCACACAAAAACCTAGCCGTGTAGCCTTGGGCAAGTTACTTAACTCCAATTGCCCTAAAGGGGCGGCTAGGAGGCGCAGTGAGTAAGAGCATCGGCCTCGGAGTTGGGATGACCCGAGATCAGATCCGGCCTCAGAAAATGAGCACCCACGCATAAATAATGACTAGCCCTGTAACCTTGAGCAAGTTACTTAACCCCAATTGCTTTTAAAAAAAAAAATTGTTTAATTTATTACAAAGCTGAAAGGTCATCTTAGAATATTGAAAAAGATGTTATTACTTCTGCCTGAAATCACTTCTTCTGTCCATACTCCATCTTTACCTAAAACATTTTGCCCATCCTTCAAATGCAATTTCTTCATGAAGCCTTTACTAATTTTCCCAACCAGATATATGATCTTTCTTATACACTCTATCACACTGTCTCATCAAAGTAAATTGTGCAGTTTTCTTATTCTTACTGATACACAGCAAGCTCCTTGAGATCATCATACGTCTCATTCATAATTCTGTCATCCTCAATGTCTAAAAGGGCCCTGTTATATGGAAAGACTATTTTTTTAACAGTTCAAATGTAGGTGATACCTGCCACAAATCTAGCTTTTGTAACACTTAAGTATAATAAAAGGAGATGGGGAGAAACAGATTGGGGTAAATTATCTCATATAGAAGGGGCAAGGGAAAACTGTTATAATGGAGGGAAAGAACAGGAAGGCAAAAGGGAATGGGTCAACCTTACTCTCGTTGAATTTGGCTTAGGGAGGGAATGATATGCACACTAAATAGGGTATCTTGTCCTACAGGAGAGTAGGGAGGAAGGGGTTGAGAGAGGGGATGAGGAGGGGAGGGCAGTTTGGGGGAGAGGGTAGCCCCTTTTGAAAAGGGACAGGGTCAAGTAGAGAATAAAACAAGTAGGGGGTGACAGGAGAGAGGGAAATATAGTCAGTCTTTCACAATATATCCACTATGGAAATGTTTTGCATAGCTACACATGTAGAACCTATATTGAATTGCTTATCTTCCCAGTAAGGGTGGGTGTCAAGGGAGGAAGGGAAAGAGTCTGGAATTCAAAGTTTTAGAATCAAATGTTTAAAAAATTTATTATTTTTTTACATGCAAGTGGGAAATAAGATATACAGGCACTGGGGTATGGAGATCCATCTTGCCCTACTGGAAAGTCAGAGTGGGATGGGGGAAGATATAGGAGAGAGCAGATTAGGGGAGAGGGTATACAGTGAGATCGATGTTTTGGGGTGGTGGGTAGGAAAAAATGGGGAGAAAATTTGTAACTCAAAACCTTGTGGAAATGAATGATGTAAACTAAAAATAAAAATATAATTTAATTAAAAAATAAATATAATATAAATACTGACTTGTGCATCTCTGTTTACAACATTTTTCCAGTTATTTAAAGCTAGAAAGCTGTCCCTCATTTTAAAATGAGACAATTAGTCCCTTACAAATTATTCTTTGTTTTACAAGTAAATTTTAAAACAAAACTTAATACCTGCAGCATCACTGGCAATAATGTCAACTCCATGTACAAGAATGGCATTCAAACACTCCAGATTTCCCTTTGATGCAACAACATGGAATCTAAAGAAAAATTACAATTTAGTACATGAAATGCCAAATAAAAACTAAAATACATTAAAATCATATTTCATTATATCATTTATCTAAAATAGACCAATTTGATAGTATGATAGTACTATAAAATGATAGTACTATAAATTTCCTTACTATAAAGTCTATATTAAACGTGCTCATTTTTAATTAAGTTGAGAAGCTTCCTAAAAATGAAATTTTAAATGAAATAAAATTTTAAACAAATGTTACATAATTCATAAAATACAAAAAGAATTCGTTCCCAGGTATTAGTCCTCTTCATTAGTTGAAGTACTCTGACTTTCAAATATCTAACTCAAGCACAAAGATGGTAAATACTGCAGCCTTACAAGTACAATATCATGTCCATGTGCAACTCTGTAGGGGACAGGGAAGAGGGAAAAAGGGACCTTAGATTATAAATATTTTTAAATTTTTTTGAAGGAAGCATGTTATAATAGAAAGATATTTGGATTGTTTGAGAGAGAACTTGGATTCAATTTCCAGTTTTGCTACTTAACCCTAAAGCAAGTCACATTATTTTCATGGGACTCAGTTTCCTCTATCTATAAATTGAGAAATTAGAATAAGATGTTTTTCAAACCCTAAATCCTATGATCCTAAATGGTTTGAAATGTGATAGGAATTAAATACCTGAGATGAGAAGGAAGGAGAGAAGACATGGGATGTAGCTTGATAGCTTTGCCATAAGCTCAGTAACATACAGGTCAAGACCAAGTGATTTCTTGCACCTGTGATTTCATTTGTAAATACAACTTCCAGATAAGAAAATCATCTACCAAAACAGGGACCTTCTCTGTAGTCTTAAGAAAGTTGCCTAGAATACAGAGAAATTAGGTAACTTATCCAGGATCACTTCATTAGTATGTGTCAGAAGAAAGAATCCCAACACCTTTCTGTCACAAGATGGCTAACATGCATCATCATCAATCCTCTAGAATCATGGATTGTCATTGTGCTGCTAAGTTTTCATAGCTTTTTAAGTTGTTAAGAAATTCTTCATTAGTTTATTAGTTCAGAATTCAGCAGATCTGTAATGAGTTAAGTTTAGAAATCCAGTTGTCTTGGTAATCACTGTTCTCACGGAATTCTGCTAACCTTCAGGGATTCCACTTGCCATAAAGGAACTCGACCTAATATTTTTATATTACCAAGTCATCCTTCAAGGATGTCTGGTTTGCTATCCAAAGAAGTCTGGGCCACTGTCTTTTGGGTAAACTCAGTCACAGAAGGAAAGAAAGGGGGTTACTGTTAGCCTCTATATCCAACTTCTGATCAATCATATTGTTCCCCACACCTCAGCTATGCAACATTTAATCTTGCTTGGAGAAACATGCCTTGGTTTAGCTTTTTGTTTTATATCATTTGTGACATATATGCCTCATTTTGTTCAGTCTTTCCCCAATTGATGGGCATCCCTAGTTTCCAGTTTTTTACCAACACAAAAAAGGAATGCTAAAATTTTTTTGTACATGTAGGATCTTTTCCTTTCTCTTTGAAATCCTTTGGGCATAGGCCTAGCAGCATTTTGTGCAATATTCCAAATTACTTTCCAGAATAGCTGGAGCCATTCACATGTCCACCAACAGTGCATCAATGTGCCTGTTTTCCCACAGACCCTCCAACAACTGTCAGTTTCCCTTTTTTTGTCATCTTTGCAAAGTTGATGGGTGTGAAGCAGAACATCAGAATTACTTTAACTTGTTTTTCTTTTCTATCAGTGATCTGGGAGAATTTTTTCCAATATGGCTTTAGATAGCCTAGGTTTCTTCTATGAACACTTGCCTATTGAATCCTTAGAACACTTATCAATAGGGAAATGGCTCTTACTCTTATAAATTTGAATCAATTCATTACATATTCAATCTTGGAAATGAGACTTTCTTGGCAAGACCTGCTGCAAAGATTCTTTTACCAGTTAACTGTTTCCCTTTTGTGATAGGACCAGTATTTTCCTGATGCAGCTTCTCTGACCTCTTTGACAGCTTTCTCCTTCCCATTCAACCTGATTGGCCCAGTTTCCCTGATGTAGCTTCCTGTCCAGGGAGCATAAAAGGTCCCAACTTTGGGGCAGCTAGGTGGCGCAGCGAATAGAGCACAGCCCTGGAGTCAGGAGGACCTGAGTCCAAATCTGGCCTCAGACACTTAACACAAAACTAGCCATGTGACCTTGGGCAAGTCACTTAACACCAATTGCCCTGTCTCCCCCCCTCCAAAAGGCGAAAAAAAAAAGGTCCCAACTGTTGGTAGCCAAGAGTCTCAGACTTGGTGGGTGGCTGAGATGACACCAGTCTCTATAGCCTAATGACTTACTGACCAGACAGTTTCCAGATGGACACTGGGAGTGGGGGGGGGGGATAGGAAGAAGAAGAAAGAGAAGCTAAGTGTCACTACATCCTTTTTACATATTCTTACTATTTTAGGGCAAAGTAAAACTTCTCCTTTGTTAAATGTGCAGTGACTTTTGAGTACCACATTTCATCACAACACTAAATCTGAACTAAGAGGGTGCTAGCTTTAGAACAGTACCTAAGACACATTTTAATCTTAGTTTTTTATATTTATTTGTGCAAAGCCTTTTTAGTTTCATATAATCAAATTCTTTCATGTAATCAAAATTTATCTTCTATGACCCTCTCTATATCCCTTGTTTGGTAATGAAATTTCTTCTATCCAAAGACGTGATAGGTAATTTTTTCCACAATTCTCTAATTTCTTTATGATGTGATCTTTTATGTCCACGTGATCCATGTGAAACTTATCTTGGTGTAAGTATGATATGCTGGTGTACAGCTATTTTCTGGTATATAGCTAATTTCTTCCATACTGCTGTCCAATTTTCTAAGAATTTTTTTTCTTTTTGGTCAAACTGAATCCTTATACCAGTCAGTACCTTGGGTCCATCTAGGCTACTAGGCTTTCTTCTTCTCTTACATTGTATGTCTAATCTGTTCTGCTGATCTATGTCTATTTTTTAACCTGTATGGAAAATTGCTGTTCTGTAAGATAGTTTGAGATCTGGTACTGCTAGATTCCCTTCTTTCTATTTTTTTCACATTTTTCTCTCAGTCCATCTGTGCAGTAGTAAAGAATCCTGGACAGCAAAAAATTAGAAACAAAGTGGTTGTCTATTGGCTGGGGAATAGATTGTGCTATGGGAATGTAATGCAACATTTTATTACCATTAGAAATGAATACGAGAAATACAAAGGAACATTTTATCTGACCTCAGAGAACCAGCACAATATACAAAATGACTATGATGTTATAAATAAAATCAACAGTAAAAGGCAGCTGAACTCAGATTAATTACAACGACCAATCTTTGTCACAGGTAATAGACTATGAAGCATTTCTCTCTTCTGGGTAAAAATAAAGGAGTATATATGGGACTATATATGAATAATGTTGTACATATTGCTAGACAGGGTTGTCAGGAGGTCTTGCTTAATTTTTTCTTTGTTACAAGGGAGGGTTCAATGGAGAGGGGGAATATCAGAAAATGAATAGAATATTAAATAACAAAAGGTACCAAAAACTGTTTTTAAACAATAAATACCAATAGACTCTCAGGAGGCTTAAGTCCTAGTCTGGGTTCAAAGACAAATGTAAACTGTAACTTTGATCAAGTCAGATCTCTAGGCTTCAACTTCCTTAAAAATAAAATAAGAATGTTAAACTAAATTATTTCTAAGGTTTCTTTTAGCTCTAAAATTCCATCTTCTTATGAAAAGGCATTCTGTATATTTCATAGATAGTAAATCCATTCCACACCTTCTTTTTCTCTCTCATTACCCTGGCAGCCACAACCAAAGAACTACCTGATGGCTATGACAAGATCTTATTCTTTTCATCTTTTGCCCCTAGGACTAAACACAATCTCTTCTTTGGAATTTAAGGACCTTCACTATCTGGTTTAAAGCTTTACTTTAAGACTGAATACCTGTTACTATGCTTCACACAGAGACTCTACACAGTCTAAGTTCTAGTCAAATTGGGCAAATTGTCCTTCCCAGTACAACATGTACCTTTACAAAGGCTGTCCCTCCTGCATAGAATGCAGGCCCTCCTCATTACCTTCCTCATGGAACCTACAGCTCTATTCAAGGCTCACCACAAGCACCATCTACAAAGGCCTTCTCTGATTCCTTCCTTGCCCTCCATCTATGACCTCCCTATTCCACACCCAAAATTACTTTTTCATAAATATCACATTTGTGTGCTTCCAAAAAAGAATATTAAGTTCTTTGAGAGCAAAGTTTATTTGTTTTTCACTTTGCATCCACAGTTCCAAGCACAATGTATTATACACAGTAGGAATTTAATAAATCTTTGATTCATGTATCCACCACATTAAATTGTCTTTACTACTACTATACTAAATTTTTCAGGCCAATAGGAATTTAATACTCCCTGCTCATCATCTTCCAAAGCCAAATTGGTAAATATAGAATTTGATGGCAACAGTTCAGAAAATTTTCTAGGGAAAGAAGGGGAACAGGTAGTTTACCCAGATAGTGCATAAAGCAGACATGGCAATCTAATTATTAAACAATTTGTTTAATTTTGGATGTCTTGTGGGACACCAGTTGACCCAAGCAATGTTATCAACTTTTCAATGTGAACTTTTAAAGAAAGAAAATAAAATGTTTCTATGAAAGAAAGGTATAGTGACACCAATACAGAGAAGTAAATTTTGAGTTCAAAGATGTACATTTTCCTCAGAGTAATCCAATTTGATTTCCTGTGTAAATCTGATCAAATCAAGTTCTCTATTACCCTAATTTAGTAAATTATTGTTAAGACACATTTTAACTGTGTTCTCAGAAATTATGAAGGCAGATTCTTTTTCAATATCTTAGTCCACAAAATTTGAAAAATCTCCACCCCATATTTAAGCAATGCCACAATAATACATTTGATAACACAGGCATGTTTTGAGCAGTAGATAATTAACTGAAAATTAGATGTTACTAAAACCACTTAAATGCATTAAGGGAGCTGCTTTATGGGGAACATCTGCCATGAATCCTGTTGTAAAAACCCTTTTTGTAATGCAAAAAAAAAGAAAAAAAATCACACAACTTCCTATACCTGTTTTATAAATTCAGATTTCATACATTTTAGTTTCTTTTAAAGCAAGGCACAGCAGTACTATGGATCATAACTAATTTTTAAAATAAAAATTCTTCCTTACTAACAGTCTTATTTTTAAAAAAATTTCAACTTAATTACCTGGATACACACTAAGGTAGAATGGTTACTCAAAAATAAGCCAGTTCAAAACAAAATTCTGTTGCTATAATTTTTTTTCTTTTTGCTTTTTGGAGGGGGAAAGGCAGGGTTGAGTGACTTGTCACTTTAAGTGACTTGCCCAAGGTCACATGGCTAGTAAGTGTTAAGTGTCTGAGGCTGGATTTGAACTCAGGTCCTCCTGACTCCAGGGCCAGTGGTCCATTCACTGCCCCAGCTAGCCACTCCTGTTCCTATAGTTTTAGCTAAGACAGGAGGTATATCTTAGTGTGTCTAATATATAACCCAACTACCTGATGTTTTCATTAAAGAAAAGTATATGTGAGTGTGGGTAAAGGGTGGAGAAAAGGCATTCTTATCTGTGCAATTCTAAATGCCAAAAGCATACTGATGAATTTCACGAAAGACAAACTCTCTCACTTCAAATTTATTGCCAACAACTATTATTTTTTTCAAAGCTAAAGCTTATGGTTCATTCAACACAATGTACTTTTATAACAACAATAAAACTAATGAACTTTAATTTCAAAACTGAAAAGGATGGACAAAACTTTTTGAAGAGAATCACACTACTCCAAACACCATTCTTTCATAAACACACACACACACACACACACACACACACACACACACACACACACACACACACACACACACTTTAGGAAACACAAGTTTCACTGCACCTCTAACCCAAATATAACTAGCCTTCAAACTCTTCCTACTTGAGTTCCGGAAGAAAAAACAAACAACATGAGGAAACCACTAGCAAGAATTAGATTATGTCAGTGTTTCCCTTCCTGAGTCTTATTGTTCTATGGCTTGAAACTCAGGAAAATTCTAGAATGAAGAAAAAGACTTAAAATTGACGACATTACCATTATAGAATTACCTATTTGATGTTCCCCTAGCATACTGGTTTGGAAAACAGTTCAGACCTTTAACAGGTAAATGAAACCATCATTCCTAAAAGTATAAAAAAACAAATATAACCTGTATTGAAATGGTTATATTTGAAGTACTATGAGGAAAAAATACATCCTGCCTAAAATATATTCTTAAAGTACATCGCTATTTTACATTGTATTTTCCTTCTCTCTTTAAAATGAATTTGTATTTACTTGCAGATATATATTTTGTATTTATATAGCTTTGACCATATTATGTCAGTACCCTCTCTCCCAGCATAATATAAGCTTATAAGCTCCATTAGGGCGGGACTTCTTCCTTTCATTTTTTTGTCTTTGTATTCCCAGTCCCTCATATAATAGCTGGAACATATCAGGCCTTTAATAAATGCTTATTGGACTGAACTGAAGTCATGTAATGATATGCTAAATTAAATGGATACTTAGAATTATAGCATGGGACCTCTAATTGAAAATAAAATGCTAGGTCTTTGAAGGAGCTTTGAAAGCTTTGTCTTCTGATGCCATAAAAAAAAAAAAAAGATGAAATCCAGGAGTGAAAAGTTTTTCTTTCCTTTTTTTTTTTTAAAGTAAATCAGCATGTTATTAAAAATTGCTTAGAATTAAGAATAAAAAACATTTTGTGGTCAGGATTTTCTGGTTTTGCTATATGATCAAATTCCTAGATACTAATTCTATGGAGGACTCATTTTAAAAAATTACCATTTCTTCTGTGGGACTAATCCTACTCTTTTTCTAATTGGTGTTTCTTTTTTTACCCCCATCCTTTTGTTATTCCAAATCCTAATTCTCTAAATCTTTATATTTCTTCTACCTATTTTTACCACCATCATTTTTATTTGATCTCTTTGGGATACAGACCTAGTAGTAATATAGCTAGATAAAAGTGTATGTATCACAAAAAGAGCTGCTATAAATATTTTTGTACACAAAGATCCCTTTCCCCTTTTTTATTATTTTTTTCGGAGACGGGGGTTAATCTCTTTAACCTAGGAACCACAAACTAGGTTTGTATCCCAAACAGATCCAAAAACCTCTTTTTTTATAAAGGAAAAGGATCTGTATGTACAAAAAATATTCATAGCTGCTCTTTTTATGGTGACAAAGAACTGAAAATTGAAGAGATGCCCATCAATTGGGGGAATGGCTAAATAAGCTGCAGTATATGATTGTGATGGAATACTGTTGTGCTAGAAGAAATAACATGCAGGAGGGTTTCAGAAAAACCTGGAAAGACTTATATGAACTAATGCAAAGTGAAGTGAGTAAAGCAGAAAAACGCTGTACACAGTAACAGCAATATTATATGATGATCAACTGTGAATGACTTAGCTATTCTCAGCTAAGACAATTCCAAAGAACTTCCGATGAAAAATGCTATCCACATTCAGGGAAAGAACAGATGGACTCTGACTGCAGACTGAGGCGTACTTTTTTTTAAACTTTCTTTACTTTTCTTGTTTCTTTGTTGTTGCTGTTGGGGGTGTTTTTTGGTATGTGTTTTCTTTCACAACACAGCTAATATGGAAATATGTTTTGTATGACAGCACATGTAGAGTATATATCAAATTGCTTGCCTTCTGAAGGAGCAGGGCACACAGGGAGGGAGGGAAAGAATTTAGAACTCTAAATTTTTTAATTATGTTAAGTATTGTTTTCACATGTAATTAAAAAACAAAATATATTATTTTTAAAATAAAATTTAGAAGTTTTTTAAGAAAGATACCTGGGATCTAGTCACTGCTCCTAAGTAAGTATGAACCAGGCAAGTCATTTAACTTCTCTAGGTCTCAAGTTTCCTCATCACAAAAGGAAATGGGCTTTTGGATATTTACGTGATCATGCTAAAGCAGTGGTTCCTAAGGTGTAAGCCACAATCCTGATAAACTCTTTAAACATCTGAGCCCCTGAAATGAACCAGACATTCTACAGGAACATGCAACACTATCAATATTATTCGGAAGCTTATATTCTAATAAGGTTTGCACATATCAAGAATATTTTAAAAGTTCACTATTATTTATCTTATACTTATTATTTGCTTTATAGTTTTATATTCTTGGTAAACTAAATAAGGATAAATCAAAGAAGGACTTGAGGGAAATTAAAATCTAACTTTTGCCTCATTTTGGACATCTGAGTTGGAAGGCTGGGAAGGATTCCCAAATAATGTCTGTATTAGTATAAATAGAAGTAAATGGGATTTTAAGCTTAAAAGGTATTTGAAGAACATCTAAGTTCTTTATTTTGCAACTGAGAAAAGTTAGGTCCAGTAATGTTAAAATGACTTTGTCACTTACAAGCAGTAAGTTATAGAAGTAGAAAGAAGCAGCACCAGAAGTGGCCATCCAGGGCTATGGATGGGGAGAGTAGAGATAGCACTCAGGTAATTGATTGCCTCCAAGCCCTACACCAAACTGCAGTTCAGAAAAACAGTGACTAAAGGGGAAAGTAGTGAAGGAAAAAGGCCTGAGGCTCGTGTACCTATTTTTAGCCCATAAGCTCTCTTCACCATCCTGAAGAAAAAGCCTAGGACTGCCAGCCCCTTCTCCAAACACTCAGCAGGCCTTTTATGACTTCTCCCCATCTTTAGGCATGCCCTTAAGGCTTATTTTAATACACTTAATCAGAATAAAAACACTGGTTGGGTAAAAGGCAGACAGGGCCATAACTGGGCAGATTAGATTAGAGGAAGCATTTATTAAACTTACTACTTGCCAGGGGCAGCTAGGTAGCATGGTGGGTAGAGAGCCAGGCATGGAGTCAAGACTTCTCTTCCTGAGTTCAGATCTGGCCTCAGACACTTACTAGCTGCATGAGCAAGTCATTTAAACCTGTTTTCCTTAGTTTCCTCATCTGTAAAATAAGCTGAAGAAGGAAATGATAAAGCACTCCAGTGTCGTTGCCAAGAAAACCCAAAAGAGGGTCAATAAAAAATCAGACATGACTGAAACAACAAAAATTACTGGTGAGGTACGTACTAAACTCTGGGAATACAAATACAAGTAAAGTGAGTTTTTGCCTTTATATTCTAATGGGAAGGATGGAGGTATACTACAATACATAAAATGGAGTTGAAGATGGGGTGCAGGAGAGAAGGTGAGACCTATATGCAAGCAAGATTAGGAGTGAGTATGACTGATGTGAGTTTTTCCTTAAATGGAGGTTCCAAGAAAGAATTTACGAGAGGAGGAAAAGGGAGAACAGGCATCACTGGAGTAATGCAGGGCAGAGCTTTGCTGACAAATTTACAGTTTGCTTAATTTAGTGGGTTCACCAAAAGCCACTCCCAAACCCAAGTAGGTGTAGCTTACAGGACCACTCCAGGAAGGTGGTACAAGGAAAAGTAACAACATAAACTACTTTCCTATATCCTGCAA
The DNA here is from genome assembly GCA_011680675.1 of Gymnobelideus leadbeateri. Taxonomy (NCBI): domain Eukaryota; kingdom Metazoa; phylum Chordata; class Mammalia; order Diprotodontia; family Petauridae; genus Gymnobelideus; species Gymnobelideus leadbeateri. Next base: position 1,488,939 of record WOXC01004215.1, on the reverse strand, counting down.
CAATATTCCCTAGCAAACAAAGTTGCCCACCCTAGGCTCACTCTGCAGTGTTCTGGAGGCTGCCAACACCCTTCATCTGGGTCTTGACAAGACCCCAAGACAAATGACCAGAGGTCATTTCCTCTTCCCAATATTTTGGGTATGTCTCAAAGAACTTAAGGCAGGAGGGAGGAGGGGTGGCTAAAGAATGGGAAGGGTAAAAAGCCCTCAAATTTTCAAATCAGCATGTTGGTGTCATATTAGGTAAACAGCAGCAGGGTGGGGAATCTTGGGTTCTGACAATACCAAGTACAGGATTTAAGAGATATCCTGCCTGAATTACCCTAGCTAGGGATCACCCCTGAAACGGATGGAAGACTAGAAGCCTTGAGGCATCCCATAGCTAACTACCTCTGAGGCAGTGGGTGACAAAGCATTTTACTATTGTTGGAGGATCTACAGTCATATCCTCCCACCTTGTGAGGGTATCTGGGAATGCATATGGGCATAGGTGTGTGTGTGTGTGTGTGTGTGTGTACACACATAGATATACACACATATTTCTATGTATATACACACAAATATACACATACACACACATACATACATACATACATACACACACATATAAAAGAAAAGGTCCAATGACATCCCACTCCTCTTTCTGCCACTTCCTACTCTCCCCTGCCCCTGCAACAAAAACATAGAGAAAGACTATTCAGCCAACCTTCATTTGAGCTGGAACCACCATTGCCATTATATCCCCCTCTGACTGCCTTCAAGCCTGAGCTGAGGGTACAATAGGCCATTGCCATCCCTTTCCAGGGACCAGAAAACTGCTGAAGAGAAACTCCCTTTACCAAAGCAAATCACCAACTATTCTGCCATTTCCAGACTTAGAAATGTGGGGCACCGACCTGATAGGGTTACACTGTCAGAGGTGGAATGTGAAGCCAGATCTTCTTGACTCTAAAGCTACCCAGCCCTCTATCCACTACACTAGAGGTATGAAACTCATAGTCTGCTGGCTGCACACAGCCTGCAAAACTTTCCAAGCCCAGGGCAGGAACCAGATTAAAATGTAATTGGGAAATGTTTAACAAAATTAAAAAAAAATACAATACAACATAGTGTTAATTTGTGGTTTTCTGATTCAATTTGTACCCAGCAAGAATATGTTTATAACTGAATTCGACACCGCTGCACTACCCCATGCAGGTTCTTGGCACCCAATTAGCAAGAATACTTAGTAAAAATAGGAAGTTATTAGATGGTCTACAGATGGGTAGAGAAGGGTAAGGAGACATACCCCAGACCTCAGGTATCTTATAGTTTCTTTTCTCTTTCCCTCCTCCCCAATCCATTATGACATCTTTCCTGCCTTTTGCAAGAGATACAAAAATTCCTAATTATGGCTCTGGAAGAGAGGCTTGGACTTAACCTAGCCAAGAACCCCAAGTATTTTTGTATATCTGTCTAGATGGTACTTTCATTTTCAGAAGATCCATCAGTCAAACAAGAAGCAGCATGATATAGTAGTTGTATATAGCAGGCCTTGGACTTAGGAAGACCTAGTTTCAAATACTGTCCCTGAAAAAATATACTACCTCTGTGATTATGGACAAGCCCTTGAACCCCCCAGGCCATTCTCTAAGACTAAATTACAGATCAGTTGTTGATCTGAATCAGTGTAAGTAGTTTCTGAGCAGGGAATTCCCCTAACTAATGAAATTACACATATAGAACAAAACAAAATATAATAGCCAAACATATTTTTGAAGAGTATATAGAAGAGCAGAAAACTTTATTTAAAATACTAACCAAGACACACAGTTCATAAATGCAACTCACTTATTAACTTTGCCTACTAAGAGAATAACCCAAATCCACCTAAAATGTAGTTGGATTATTAGATACTCACGCAGATCTGCCTTCCACATCTAGTTTACCAGGATTGATTCCCTTTTTAGCAAGGATGGAGGACACTTTTTCTACATCTCCCCTTTCAGCTGCTTTCATTAGTCGGTCATCATATTTGTTCCAATCTGTTGTTTGCTACAAAAATGAAAAATAAAAGTTAGCATATGGTGTATCAGCAGTGAGAAAGTTTTCAGAGGACACAAGGAAAGTGAGACAGCATTAAACCACCTATATCACCTGAACTAAGACTCATTTTGCATTAACATTGTTAAGATACTGTAAATCCAAGTCTGGGAGTCAGGAGAGATCTGGGTTTGATTCCACCTCTGAAATTTGCTGTGTAACCATGTGAAAATCATTTAATCTAAGTCATACCTTTATTCCTTTGTAATATAAGGATATTATTGCCTGTGGTACCTACCTCACAGGGTTCTAAGTATCAAATGAGATTATGTATATAAAGCATTTTGCAAACCTTAAAATGCTTTATAAATATCAAAAATATTTATAGTTCTCCATGATGTTCACCCCCCCTAATTTCCACCAACTCTAGCTCTACTCAGTTCTCTTCACATGATGTTATTTTGCCTAAAGTCAAGATTTTGTGGAACCAAATGATGGTGCAGATAAGGTATTCTGTGGTACAATATACTGAGTTAAATTTCCTAAGCACATCAAATAAGCACCATTTTCTATATCTTATTGTATGAACATTTATTTCTATGCTATCAGTATGCTGAAAATTACAAAGTACAATTAAATATAATAAAAGCCTCTTCTTATGAGACAAATGATACTCCACTAAAAAGTCTTTAATTTGTGAGAGGATAACATTTTTTTAATATATTCTTTGCCAGTAACATAGAGAATGGCACTTGACACATTTGTAAATACCTACATATCTTCTCAAAAGAAAACAGCTTAGAGACATTAAAGTTTAAAGGAAATCACAAAATCAAAAGATTTGCATCAAATGCAGTAAGATTTCAACTTTTTTTGTTTGTAACTTAATTTTGGGAATATTTGCAGCAAGCAGCTGTGCACATTTTTCAAGATGGCATTTTTCTTATGATAAAAATCAAGGTAAATTAATAATGCTCACAACACAGTTATTCAAGCCATTTCATTTAATTTTTCTTTAAGCATTAAGCTGACACAAATATCAATCCATTATATCTAGATACTAGATATAAAAGACCATTTAAACATGTTAATTTTAAAAGGAGAACAAAGGGAAAGTTTTGTTATTTATGGAGCATTCCAGTAAAGGATTGAGCTACATACTAATTTTCATTATAAAAGTGACAATATTAGTTATGATTAGAGAAAAAACATTAGGATAATTATTCTTAGGCTAAAACTTTGATCTTTTCCTATCAAAAAATAACTACCAGGAGATGTAACTATTCTAGACATGTTGGTCAAATCAGCCTTCTGAATTTTACTAAGTGTAAACTAAAACACTGCTATATGCCCCACTAAATACAGTGCTGTTTCTCTAATGTATCTAGATATTTCTTCCCCATCTCTAAACTTCACTAACAGTTCCAATTCAGTAAAGCTGTTAGGTTCTTTAAAGATACAAATCAAATTGAATAACCACAAATGCCTTAACAATGCATATTTACACATTATAAAAAGACTTCTAGTCTCAGCTCAAGATTCCAAACAATATTTTTTCACTGACTTATCTTCACATACTTTGTTTATTATGTCTTATTTCTCCAAAAATAAACCCCAAAGAAGGGCAAGGAGTGGGTTGAAGTCAGCTCCCTGTCTTTCATAGTAACCTAAATGCCCTCAAAAAAGAGTTAAGTATTGTTTTGCCCCCTACCAAAAAATCTGCTTTAAATAGGAAAGAGTAGTTTAACAAATTTAAAATAATAATCACCAACATTATTTTTAAAAACTGCTTGGATAGGCAGTAGAGATTTCTAAATTATTAAGCAGGTTAATCAGAATTTTTTCTAAATAAAAATGTAGCATTCTCCATTTATAATTTAATTTGGTGCGAGGATTGTTATTTCATTATATCGATTTCTACTAATAAATTAAGAAAAATGTGAATCATTGGTAGTGATTTAAAAAAGTCATTTTAGGTAAGAGATTACTGTATTAAGTCTCTATTATCTACACAAAAACAAAATCTATTCTAGTAAGGCTATTATCAGCTAAATCAGATTGAAAACAATAAAACAAGCTAACATGCATTCATAATGTAGTATTACGCAAATCAAACAGGAAAATCTTACCAAGAAGTTTTTGTTATGCTAAATCATAGGGATACCTACTCTGTTTTTAGCAGAACAGGAAAACCAACAGCTCATCATAAAAAAGACTTGGAACTCCTTGTTGCCAGCAGCAAACTATGTAGGAGGCATTAAGTTACAAACCTCAGCCATTCACACAAAACAAATACTTGGCCAAAACTTCTAACCAAAAGCTTGGGTCCTTTGTTTATAATGTTTCCCATTCGACACTCATCTTGCTGCATTATATGCTTAGCTTGGATCCCTAACAATATTTTCTTCGTCCTCAGGATCTTCCTCTGACTTCATAACTCTTGAAAAATCTCTCTCCCCTCGTCTTACACTAGATTAAGAACAGGCCGAAGGCAGGTACTTTAACTCCTCCTCTTATTCTCTATTTGCTGCCTTTCAGGCAATCCCTTTCAGGAAGGAACTTGGTGGAAAATCCTACACACAACAAACAGCATCCAGCTGCTTTCAGTCAGTAACAAAGACACTGGAATGACCAAGCAGTAATGACTAGATCTGAATTACCCTGTTAACAGAATAGTTAGTCCCACAATGGTTCGATTCTATTTTGGATTCTATAGAACTTGACAGCTGAGTGCTAGAAAGAAATGGCTAAATATACACACATGTGTATATATAGATATACATGTGCATTTTTTTCCCTCTGAGTAAGTCAAGCATATATAAGAATTAGCTACTGAGGAACATGTTAAAACACCGTAACTGGTAGCCTGAGTATCAATATCATTTAAAAAACAAAAGAAAGAAAAAGAACTCTTAGATTACATCATATACCACAATCAGCTTAAAATGTATATGTAACCTGAATATCATAAGGTACGCCATAAAAAAACTTTCAAGAGCACCTGATAAACTATTAAGAGAAATCTTAATCAAATAATGGATAAAAGATAATCATAATATTAAATAGAAAACTTCAATTTCAAAATTGAAAAACTTTCATGAATACATCTCAATGCTACTAGGATAAAGGAAGGAGTTAACTGGGCAGGGGAATTTTTTAATCAAATATCTTACAAGGATCTGCTATCCAAGGTATCTTACATAAATTCAATATATCTTATATATGTGGGACATCAAGATGGAGCAGTGGATGGAGTGCCAAAACTGGAATCAGGAAGACTTCGCTTTCTGAGTTCAAATCTGGCCTTAGACTGCTAGGCAAGTCACCTACCCCTGTTTGTCTCAGTTTCCTCATCTATAAAATGAGTTGGAGAAGGAAAGGGCAAACCATTCTAGTATCTTTACCAAGAATATCCCAAATAGGGTCATGAAGAGTTGGAAACAACTGAACAACAAACTTATATATATATATCCTATGTTATGTTATCATGTATCTTATAAAAGTTCAACATAGCTTGTGTGTATGTGTTATATACATACATACATACACACATATAGGCAACTAACACAAATACAGCGAGTCATTCCCCAACAAGTGGTTAATGAACTGTGAACAAAGAATTTTCAATCAACAAGTAATAAATACTTGATGACTAAACAGTTCTCAAAAGAAGGAAAGTAAACTATAAACCATATGAAAACCAGTTCCAAATGATTAGAGAAAGCTAACTCAAAACAACCTTAAGGTTTCATCCCACACCCAGAAAATTGGCATGAAAACAAAATATGGGAATAGGTGGAGGGACTCTGAAAGGACAAACATAGGAATACAATTCTGGTAAAAGTGAATTAGTCCAAACTTCTGGAAAGCAATTTGAAATTCTGCTAACAAAGTGACTACAAGGACCACACCCTTTAATTCAGAGATCTTTCTGACAGGCAAATGTCTCAGGGAGATAAAAGACAGAAAGAAAGGTAACATGAAAAAATATGTATCATTGTACTTTCTGCAGCAGCAAAGAACTGGAAACAAAATAGATAGGCATAAACTGGGAAATGTACAGCTATACAAATCATGGTACATAAATGTATTATTGTATTATTTCTACTGTATTATTGTACTGTAAAAAACAAATATGAAGAATACAGAGATGCATAGGCAGACTTATAATTGGTGCAAAGTCAAGTGAAATAAATAAGCATTTATTAAATGTTTAGCTTACTATGGGCTAGGCATATGTGGTAGAAATATTAACAGTCCCTGCCTTCAAGAAACCTATATTCTAATGGAGGAAAGTGAAATAAGATATAACAATAATACCACAAAAAAGTAGAAAAAATAAATCTGTGTCCTCTGTGACATGGGGGTGATAATGTAGCAGTGACTAAAGTGTCTTTTTTCTTTCATTTTTTAAACTTTCTTCTTTGAAATTATTTCATTCATTATTATTACTTCTTCACTGAAATGAAGGTGACATAAAAACAAAAAATATCAATATTTTTAAAAATGAACTCAGCTATCCCACAGAATGATGTTAAGAATGAGATTCAGTATAATGATCTCGTCTTTAAATTTACAGAGACCTACAAACACAGCATGAAGTTCTATTTTAACCAAAATGTGTCAGACTTTTATTTAGAAAAAAACACATGCTTGCACTTCCAATTTTTCTCCCTTCCAAGTATGAATCTCATTCTGTATACAACCAGGTTTCAGCTTACTACTGCTGCCAGTCTGTCTCCCAACATGTTAAATGAGAAGAGCCAGAAGTACTGTCAAAACATTAAATAGACCACATCGTGATTAACAGTTTTAAACAAATAGGGTACTCTTTCAAGCAATTTAAATTTAACTTAGTGCTCAAGCTCCACTTTTGTTGCCTTAGCTGATTATCATGACCCCTGAGTAGGTTCATCTGTGGAAAGTCAATGTCTTCTATTCAGTTGAGTAAATAGAATAAGCAAAATGAACAGCAAGAATTCCATTAAACATCACACATATGAACAAGATTATGGATAAAATATTTTAGAAAAATAAAAGATCCCTATACTCCCACCCCAAATGAATTTATCGGTAATACTAAGTGAGAATTAAGTTGCTTGTCTTAGGCATTATTTGTTCTAACCAAACTTTGGGTCCTAATGGGCTAACTAATAAGCCTACTGCCATTCAGTCATGAAGACCCTGAACAGGAAGGACCTTGACCACAGTCACAAAGATGGGTATAATTCTTCAGACATGGTAGACTTTTTATTCTCATGGGATTATTGGTTGTGGCCTGAGTGTAACCCCATGGGTATAATTTAGAGAGCCTTACCCATCCATGTATTTTCCTAGTGTTTTTGTTTAGTAAGAAAGTAGGGCTTTTAAAGTGCTGTCTATACCTCAATGACTCTCTAAACTTGACTTTAAACATGGGTCTATTATATAATCTGATCTGAACACCTTTAGACTAGTTGTTATCTTAAAAAGCACTGTAGGTTTTTAAAAAGGTCAATCTTGTTTTTATTTTTTTCCACACTCCCTGTTTCCACAATAGCATTATAATAATTTATATATTCTCAAAAAGTTGAAGTTCCATTCAAAGTTTCCATCAAAGAATCATAAATGTCTATAGGAAGAGGCAAATAATCGTTTTGCTACAGTAGTATATGATGTCCATTAAAAGTTGTATTATCACCAAAAATAATAAGAAAAAAAAACTTTTTACCATTCATTCTTTAAGGGGTAGGTAAGGTTACATATCCAGTCTGAAAAGACAGGGATAAACAAAGTATTATTTTTAAAGGATAATTATGGGAGAAACCAAAATGAATTCGCTTTGGTGGAACTAAAAAATGAGACTATTTCAACTTAGGCTTATTTGACTGTTCTTCAGAGAAAATTTGGGACAACTTAAGGTATCTTTTTTTTTTTTTAGTCCACAAAGCATAGACAAGCTCTTCCAGACATAGGAGTTAGAGTACAGCAAAGAAGGCAACCTATAGGTCTATGAAACAACAATTAAAAGCCATAAAAGGATCTACATATATACAAAGGCATTCTAATGGAATGTTTTCTTTCTATTGTATATAAAGCCATTTCTAACAATCTATGGCTGTGGTGATAATACTACAAAGGGCTGAAAACAAATCTCTCTGTGCCATCTATATAGCCTTCTGGGACAGAGAGAGAAGAGAAAGTAGCATTTGCCAGCACCCTGCCTCCTCAGAATATTTGGGGAATTCATCCTCCAGAAGAGATTTCTCCAGTTTGGATAGAAACAGATTAGGAAATAATGGAGCTGAAACAGAGAGCAATTAGATTGAACAAGAAAAGGGAGAAGGCAGGTATTTCTGAGGAGTTAAGAAATAAATTGAGGGAGCAGGGCAAGATTTTCTATCAAAATTTAGGAGCAGAATGATATGGCTGTCTATTGTCAAGTAATTAGTTATTTAGGTCCGTATTCCTTCTTCTATAACAAAAAATACCTCACTCTCAAAGAGATTATAATCTTTTGGAAAACCACTAATAAAGGTCTGATTACAAGATCAATAAGATGGAGGACTAGACATTTTCTCCAGTCTGCATTAACACTAAAAAAAAAAATCCCCCCAAAAAGAAACTATGCACAGAGGTAGAACAACTATAGCTGTTTCCACAAGACTATAAAGGATAAAGGTCCAATAAGGTAAAAACAGCCTTATGATTTAACAGTGGAGAGAGCCACCAGCCTCCACACTCTAGGAGGGTACACAAACTGAAGCACTAGCTTGTGTTCTGGGACCCATTTTACTGATGCCCTTCCCCCATCATCTTATTGTAACAAGACAAAGACTCAACTCTTCCCAGACTCATGGAGGATGGGGGTAGAATGGGAACACAGACAACTTCCCATCTAGCTGGATTAGCAACTCTCCCCCACAGCTGAATCAATGTATTTTGTGGGTCTAAATTGCAGAAAAGAATGATGGTAAGATAAGAGGTGGAGGATAGAAGAGAATATGTGATGTACTCTAATCAAATCCATGTTAAAAAAAAAAAAGGCAAGAAGAGGATTGGGGCAGCAAGGTGGTGCAGTGAATAGAGCACCAGCCCTGGAGTCAGGAGGACCTGAGTTCAAATCTGGCCTCACACACTTGACACAGGTACTAGTTGTGTGACCTTGGGCAAGTTGCTTAACCCCAAATGCCTTGCCAAAAAAAAGAAGAGGTGCATCTACAGGAGAACAGATGAGATGGAAAGGAGGGAGTGACTGAAATAGGAGCAAAGAAAAGCTGAGAATTCAATTCATTGGTGATGGGAGAGGATGCCATCCCACAGAAGGAGAGGAACCCTATAATAGAAGGAGGGGACCTTACAATTTATCTAATAGGGAGGGAGATGTTTCAAGAAGAACTTCTGAGAAAGTGATGTGCTTTCAAACATGGACAACATCTTGTCTCAAGAGAAGGGAAATCTAACCTACTGGAAATAACTGGCAACCATCACCCAGAGAGGAGAGTTTTACATGGGTAGGGTTGAGAGTACAATTAGATCAAACAATTTTGGACTCAGAAATTTCTACAGTGGAGCAATGCTTCTATCGTCATTATGCCCCCATTAATTGATACTTCTAAGAGTGAGGTACAATAGACAAAAAGAATGAGGGGGCAAGATCTACAAGACAATACATAGAAACTGATTAGAAGAAGAAACTCAATCTTGGTCCTTTGGAAGTTTTAATATCATGAGGAATACAAAAAGGCTAAATAAGTAATAAATAAGTATATAGAATATTAATCAAACAATAGAAATTTAGAATAGACAGAAGTAACTGGTGAAGAAAACATAGTAAAGAAATACTTTGAAAAAGGTGCAGAGATGGGGCGGCTAGGAGGCAGCAGTGAATAGAGCATCTGCCCTGGAGTCAGGAGGATCTGAGTTCAAATCTGCCTCAGACACTTAACACTTACTAGACACTTAACACTTACTAGACACTTAACACTTACTAGCCGTGTGACCTTGGGCAACTCACTTAACCCCAATTGCCTTGTCCTCCCCCCTCCAAAAAAAGGGAAAAAAAAGTACAGAGAAAAATTACTCGAAATTATTAACAACTTTAGCAAAGCTGCAAGATACAATAAACCCACATAAATCATCAGTAATTTTATACATTACCAACAAAGTCTAGCAGCAAGATATAGAAAGGGAAATTCCATTTAAAATAACTATAGACAATATAAAATGCTTGAGAGTCTACCTGCCAAGACAAACCCAGGAACTATATGAACACAACTATAAAACGCTTATCACACAAATAAAGTCAGACCTAAACAAATGGAAAAATATAAACTGCTCATGGGTATTCTGAGCCAATATAATAAAAATGACAGTTCTACCTAAATTAATCTATTTATTCAGTGCCATACCACACTATCAAAAATTATTTTATAGAGCTAGAAAAAATAACAAAATTTAGCTAAAAGAACATAAGCCCAAGGATATTAAGGGAATCAATGAAAATATGCAGAAGAAGGTGGTCTAGCTGTAACAGATTTCAAACTGTATTATAAAGCAATAACTATCAAAACAATCTGGTACTGGCTAAGAAATAGAGTGGTGGATCAGTAGAATAGATTAGGAACCAGTTACATTATAATAAATGATCATAGTAAGCAAATATATGATAAACCTAACAATCCAAGTTTTTGGAACAAAAACTCATTATTTGACAATAACTACTGGGAAAACTGGAAAACAGTATGGCAGAAACTAGGTATAGACCAACATCTCACACCCTTTTGTTGCAAAAAAGGGAGAATTACAAAATGTAAAATAGATCATTTTTAATATATAAAATTAAAAAGTTTTTGCACAAAGTCATTGCAATCAAGATTAGAAGGGAAACAGAAAGATGGGAAACAATTTTTACAAACATGGTCTCTGATAAAGGTCTCATTTCTAAAAAATCAAATTTATAAGAATCCAAGTCATTCTCCAATTGATAAATGGTCAAGGACAGGAACAGGCAATTTTCAGATGAAGAAATTAAAGCTATCTATATAGTCAGAGGAAAAAAATACTCTAAATCACGATTAATTAAAGAAGTACAAATGAAAACAACTCTGAGGTACCACCTCACACCTACCTGGCTAATAAGGAAAATGTTTTTTGGAAGGGATGTTGGAAAACTGGGACAATAATATACTGTTGGTGGAGTTGTGAACTGATCCAACCATTCTGGAGAGCAATTTGGAACTATGTCCAAAGAACTATAAAACTGTATACCCTCTGATCTGGCAATACCGCTGCTAGATCTACATACCAAAGACATCCAAAAAATGGGAAAAGGACCTATTTGTATAAAAATACTTATAGCAGCTCTTTTTGGGGTGTCTAAGAATTGGAAATCAAGGCGATGCCCATCAATTGGGGAATGACTAAACAAGCTGTGGTATATGATTGTAATTGAATGGAATATTATTGTGCTATAAGAAATTATGAACAGGATGATTTCAGAAAAACCTGGAAAGGATTACATGAACTGATGCATAGTGAAGTGAACAGAACCAGGAGAACGTTGAACAAAGTAACAGCAATATTGTTCAATGACAAGAAAATCCCAAGGGACTAATGATGAAGCTTATTATCTATCCACCTCCAGATAAAGAACGGATATTGATTGAATTCAGATTGAAGAATGCTATATTTCACTTCCTTTCTTTTTTTCTTTTATTTGAGTCTTCTTGTACAAAATGAATACTATGAAAATGTTTTACATAATTGCAGACGTATTACCTATATCTGATTGCTTACCATCTCAGAGAGGAGGTAGGGCAGGGAGGGAAGAAAGAATTTGGAACTTAAAACTTTAAATAAAAACATAAAAAAAGAAAATAAAAGAAAAAGGTACAGAAAAAGAAAGCAACTAACAAACAAAAAAAACAAAAGGTGGAAGAAAGAGGAGGGGAGGTACCTTGAATGTACTTGAAGGTACTTAACAGTGTGGGAAAGGGGAAGGTAGATGAGAGGAACTACATGAACTAAAAGGAAGAAAAAAAAACAGCAAGTTAAATAAAACTACAAAACTAAGGAAAAGGTTGGTAGATGGGAATGAGGGGGTTGAGGATGCATAGAAGAAAGCATAAGGATATGGTGTTGCCTTAAAGTAGATTAAACAAAACTTGAGGGAGAAGGGACATATTGTCTTGAAAGAAGATGGGAAAAGATTTTAATTCAAAGGGGAAAAAAATACCAGATTTACAAATGAAGGAAAATATAAACCTAACTCAAGGCTTTAAAGTAATGTAGTAAATGATCCAATAAGATCAGAGTGACAGTCTAGATTTTTCTTTTAAAAAATCTGTTATTTGCAAGAAACATTTAAAAATTAAAAAATAAAAATAAGAGATTGGAAAAATAATTTTTCCTATGGAGAAGGTGAATCCAAAGAAGCAGGAGTTGCTATCCTTTCAGATAGAGTGGTTAGCACAGTACTGTAACATAGTAAGCACTTAAGAAATGCTTCTTGACTTGATGTATTGAAATCGCCTCTTAAGTGCCTTAATACCACAGTTCCTCAAGTTACTCCATTCCCATAACTTATTGTTTTCCTGCATCTCAGTTATACAAAGATATGCCCTTTCCCTTGCCATCATCTCGAAGTGTTTATATTTAAGATTCCTTTATTTGATCATAATTTCCTACTGTCCATTTTTTCCTATGACTGATGACTCCTAAATCTGTCCTTCACATGTATCATGACTTCTACTCTCTACCCCTCTCCCAGCTTGTCACTTCTGCACTTGATTACACTTTCCTTCATTCCCATCTTAACTATTGATGAACTCAACTCAATTCTACATTATCCCTCATCCTTAACTGTTCAGTCCTCTTCTCCTATCACCAATCATACTTTGCCCAACCCCAAAGCTAGATTACATCCACCACCTGCCTCCTTTGCTATTTATATCCTATTGAACAGAACTGAAGGAAATAACAAAATGGTACTGATTGGGCCTCACTGTCAACAAAGCAAACATTCTACTCCTCCCTAACCGATTCACTATTTTACTGTCCAAAGCAGCTATTCCAAACTTTCACCTCTCTCCTTAAGTTTTCCTTAGAATATTATCCTCTCAGCCCAGGGCCCTTCTTTATATTTTATAGAAAAAAAAAACTGAAATCTTTCACTAAGTGCTCCTTCTTCCTTCCTCTTCCTCATCTCACATTACTAAGATATCCCTTTACTACATCTTGATTTAAGCTAGTTTCACTTAAAGAGGTAGCTCTTCTCCTTTACAAGGCAAATCCCTTTACATGTGCCCCAGAATCCCATCACCTCACCTCCCCAACTTCTCCAGTAAATTGCCCCCACTATTATCCTATTTTATCTTTGTTCTCTCCCTATCTATTAACTCTTTCCCTACTGCCTACAAAAATGCCCACATCACCCTTTACAAACCTTCACTTGATTTGACCACCTTTGCATCTTATATCTCCATTTCCCCTTTGTGAGTAAACTTGAGAAAGCAGTCTAAAATCAGTGTCTCTCTTTCCTCTCACTCTCTTCTTAACCCTCTTCAATCTCGTCTCTAAACTCATCATTCCACTGGCAATGTCCTCTCCAAAGTTACCAGTGATCTCTTAAATGCCAAATCAAATGGCCTTTTCTTCTCAATCCTCCCTGACCAATGTGTAGTACCTGGCATTGTCAATCACTTTCTTCCTCTGAATACTCTCCACTAGCGTTTTTCACAATAGTGCTCTCTTGGTTCTAATCCAATATATCTGACTTCTCCTTTTCAATCTCTTTTGTTGGTTCTTCATCTCATGTCTACTAAGTGTGGATGTTCCAGGGTAAGGCTCTGCCCTACTCCCTCTTCTCTTTTTTCTCAATACAATCTCAGTTGATGACCTCATCAGTTTCAATGAGCTTAAGCATTATCTCTATTCAAATGATTCCCAGAATAATAGATCTAATACTAAACTCTTCTGAGGTATAGTAATAAATCTCCAAAGGCCTCTTAGATATAGACATCAGAAATTCAACACATCCAAAACAAAACCATTATCTTTCCTCTCAGATCATCCCTCATTCACAATTTTCCCAGTCACCTAGGCTTACAACCTTGCTGTAATGCTGAACTCCATGCTCTAACTCACTCTATATATCTAGGCTAGATGTAGGGAAACAAAACAAAAGGATACAACTATAGCACAGATCATGAGAGCCTAAACTAGTAGTAGCTGTATGAATGGAAAAGAGGGATGTACATGACAAACACTGGAAAGAGAACTTATAAGACTTGGCAACTAACTGTACATATGGAGTGAGAGAAAGTAAGGAATTCAGGATGACATGGACTTTGTGAACCTGGCTTACTAGAAAGATAGTGGTGCTGAGGCTGGGTAACCTTTGGGGAAAAGTTAATGAGTTCTTTTTTGGACAGTTTGAGATATCCCATTTTAAATATCATATACATAGCTAGTGATATGGAGGTCAAGAAAGAGAGTGCAGCTGAAAGAATGAATACATCTATTCATATATATATATATATACACTCACATATAATACATATATACACGCATATAATACATACATATACACACATATAATACATAAATATATATATATATACATACCTATATACACATATATAATACATACATATATATTTAATGAAAATCTATCTGCAGAAAGATAGTATAGAGATGTAAGTAGCTAATGAGTTCACAAAGTGAGATAGTCTAGAGAGAACCTAGGACAGAACCTTGGGATTCTGGGATAATGATCCAACAAAAAAAGACTGAGGAGTGATCAATTTCTGTAGTGATTCCTCTTGAATTTAAGTACCTTAATTTTTACAGCACTTAGCAGAACAGTTGTTATGTGTTAACAGTTCTGGCTACTTTATTCTCGAAAGAGACACCTTAAATATATTTGGTAAATTAATTTAGAAACTTTAGCTTGCAGCAGTTTTAGGTTAAAACTGGATGAATGTCTCCATTTCAGAGAAACCCAGGGAGTAAATTTAGAAATCTGTATTAAGAATACTGTTGAGTAAATCAAGTGAATACTTAAAGACTTCTGGCTTGCTTTAGAATCCTATGCCATTTAAAGTAACTACTAAATTTGTTATTTACATAACATGTGATTAATATATTTTGTAACATGTAACATATCTTGTAATGATAACAGCTTCTTCCTACAACAGTCAGGTTAAGTTTAGTGATCTGTTGTTATAGATGCATTTATTTGGTTTTTTTGCTTCCTGCCATATTTATTAATTAGTGTTCATGTAAAACAAGGAAGCCAGTGTCACTGGATCAAGGGGCATGTGCATGGCGGTTGCTGGGTAAGCTATACAGACTGGAAAGGTATTGAGGTGAGCTAGGTTATGAATGGCTTTGAAGAACAAATGAAGGATTTTGTACTTGATCCTCAAGGTGGTACGGAGCCTTTGAAGTTTATTGAAGAGGGGTATAACATAGACAGACCTATGCTTTAGGAAAATATCAGAACAGAGGATTTGAGAAGTTTATTTCTAAAGGGATGGATCAGTCTACTGATTTAACTCTTGGCTCTGGGCGTTTTCTCTGACTCTTCTACATATCTGGAATGCTTTTCCTCCACCTCTGGGTTTCATTGGCTTCCTTCAAGTTCCAACTAAAGCCCCAACTAAAATTCTACCTTCTATAGAAAAGCTTTATTCAATCCCTCGTAATTCTAGTGCTTTTGCTCTACAAATTAAGTCTTATTTAACCTATGTATATAGGTGGTCGGTACATAGCATTGCATCAATGGACTTAATCCAATATCGAGATTATAGATTTAGAGTTATAAAGGTCCTTAGTTGCCATTTGAGTCCAATCTCCTCATTTCACAAATGAGGAAAGTGAGTCCCACAAGTTAAGTGACTTGTTACTCAAGGTCACAAAAGCAGGAAGTAGCAGGACTGGCATTTTAACCAAGGTCCTTTGGCAGCAAATTTAGTATTCTCTCCATTGCACCAAACTGTAAGAAGGTAATACTTAAGCTATCTTGTTAGCTAGGCTTTGGAACACTTCTACATTAAAAAAAAAAATAGACCATGATAATAACACAGTCGATTCTGATTACTATCTTTCCCTATGAGAGAATTTAAAAGACAAAAGGATCTCAAGTTTATTAGTCTCATTTTTTTTTCAGAAACTCATTAGAACACCTAAAAGAAATCTATAAATAAAACATCAACACTGGGAATTAAGAGGACTGAGGAAAAAATGATTTTTTTCCATATGCCATGGAATCCATTCAGCTTTAGTGTATAGACTTTGAAAAGATAAAAAGACCACCCTGTGGTTTTCTTCACATTAACTACCTCAATTATATCACAAAATGTATTTTTCCCCCAAGTATTGGTTTATTACTAAAGGTTGTGGCAAAGATCAAATGAGATATTTTTAAAGCACTTAGCACTGTCTGGTGCACAGTAGACAATTAATAAATGCTTATTCTCTTGCCCTGTGTAATAGGCAGTTGGAGAGATAAATCTAGAAGATAAAAGAAAGGTTAATTATCAGTATAGAGATGATAATTGAAACCATGGGGGCTGATCAGATTACCAAATAAAAGAGTATAGAGGGAAAAGAGAAGAAAGAAGGCCCACAGCTGAGCCCAGAGAATACCCACCTTTAGTGGTTATAAGAAGGATGAAGATCTAGCAAGGGAAACTAAGAAGGAACAATCAGTCACAGGTAGGAGGAAACATGTCATAGAAACCTAAAAAAAAAGAGGGCATCAGGAAGAGAGGGTGATTAACAATGTCAAAGGCTGAAGAGAAGACAAAAAGGATTAGGATTTGAAAAGCCCATCAGATTTGGCAAACAAGAGCTCTCTGGTAATGTTAAAGAAAGCAATTTTGTTGAATAATGAAGTCAGATGTCAGATGATAGAAAGTTTAAAAGGGGAGTTAGAGGGAAGGAAGTGGAAATACAATTATAGACAGTCTTCTGAGGGAGTTTGGCCATTCTCAAAAATGAGAAGAGATATGAGATGACAGTGGGGATGGACAGATCAAATGAGAGTTTATTGAGGATATGTTTATAAACAATAGGGAAGCAACCAATAGAAAAGGAAGATTAAAGGTAAGTAAGAGGGTAGGGATGTTGACCAGAACAATGTGGCAGAAAAAACAAGATGGACCCTGATGGAGAATTGGGCTAAAATTAAGAAATAAGTAAAGAAATTTTCACTAAATCAAGCTTCCAGATATATTCCTAACTTTAAAAAACAGTTCAATTCAGAAAATATTAATTAATCCTACTGTATACAAAATTGTGCATTGGGGAACATAGAAAATTTAAATAAAAAAGGAGTACAAACAAGTTAGCTAATAAAACTTTGAAGAATATTTAATGGAGGAACCCACAGGCAATAACAGGTAACAAACCTGAAAATGACAATTAACTGGTTTTTTGCTAAAGCCAAGAAATAGAAAGAAAAGTATATGTCTCATAACACTTTATCAAAAATTCATAATTCTCCACAACATGGTGAAAAATGGGCACTCTTCAACATAAATAAAACTGATTGTTTCTTTTTCACTTAGTAGATAAAGCACACACTCACAAACACGTTTTCTCCAGTTACTTGAAATACGATTGCCTTCCTCAGATAGCTTAACATATGTTCTGTATTACAGAATAATTTCATAGCCTTATATATTATCACTTAATATTGTAATGCATTCTCCAGTACGATATTACAATATGAAATCCACAGTAAGCTAAAATATATCGCAAAAGGACTTTTGAATTACAAAAAGTAAACATTACAAATTTAACTAGAAAACAGAAATCTACCAGTATAATGCAAGACATGATAAAATTGGTAACAAGAACGAATATGACTAACAATATAGGACCGTAGGATTTGGAAGGAACTTCAAAGGTCATCTTTGTCCCCTACCTCATTTTATGGATGACAGGGCTGAGGTACAGAGAGAGATTAATGACTTGTCCAGATCCTTTAACTCCAAAGTCAGTAATCTTTCCACTGTACCACCCTGATCTTTAGGATTAAAAAAATAATTAATGGCTTTTTTTCTTTAATCTTGGTTTACAGTTATTATTTAAGCCTCTGGTATTCAGCAATTACTACTCCATATTCAGCACTAAGAATTCAAAGCATTGCATTTTTACTAAGTGCTTACTCTTCCTAGCACTGTACTAGACAATGGGAATACAAATACAAAATGCACATATTTTCTATTTGAAGGGATTTGACACATCCGTAACTATGGTAGGCAGAAAACTGAGGTAAGAGAGAAGATATCCTAAGGATCAGGGAAGGCTTTATAGGGGTGGTAGTACCTGACCTGAATTTTAAATAAAGACAAGGATTCAAGAGTTCTAGGATTTTGAAATGAGAAGGCTTCTGTTAATACAGGAGACAGGAGATGGGAGTGTCAAGCTCTAGGAAGAGTTGTAGTCCAATTTGGCTACAGATGGGAAAAATATTATGTGACATGTTCATATCCTCTGACTCCAGTCAGTGATCTTTCCACTATAAGGCACAGCCTTTTAGACCTGACAGTTGCTTAATGGCTTAAAAAGAAAATCCCCCTTCACAGTTATCATTCAATCAGTTCCTCTGGTTTTCAGCAAAAACTGCTTCAAATTCAAAAGTAAGGAGTAAGAAGGGTTAGGACGTTTGGTCCTAACCAAGGTAGGAAGCTAGATTGTAGAGAGCCTAAAATGCCAGGCTAAGGAATTTATATTTTATCCTATAGGCAATGAGGATTTCAACTGGCATTATTTTGCTGGTCCAACCCAAGTTAAATCCCATTATCCATTCTACCTAACCATCATCCAAAAATAATACCTGGTTCCACTACAAACCCTTGCTATGTCCAGCTAGGTCCTCAATGCTGTTATTTAATTTTTATTCATTCATAAGTGATTTCATGTTATTGTTGCCCTAAATCTTTTTACTCTTAAGTACAGAACAATTACTTCCCCACCCCATGACCCCAACTCTCTGCTGTTAAAGAAATGACGGTCATCAATGATCAAGTCAACATCTCTCAAATATGTTCCATTCTCTCCTCTAATACTGCCACCACCTTGGACCAGGCCCTCATTACTTCATGCATGCATTACTGCAATACCATGATGGTTGGGCTGCTTGCCACAAGTCACTGCCCACTCTAGACCATCCCTCCATTCAGCCACCTAAGTGATTCTCATAAACACAGGTTCAACCATCTCTTTATGTCTCTGTCTCTCTCACACACACACACACACACACACACACACACACACACACACACACACACACACACACACACCAATAAACTCCAGCAGCTCTCTATTACCTCCAAGATCAAATACAAAATGCTGTTTGGCATTCAAAGCCCTTCTCTAACCAACCCCCATGCCTGGAATGTTCTCCCTCCTCATCTCTAACCCCTGGCTTCCTTCAAGTCTCAACTAAAATCCCAGCTTATACAGGAAGCCTTATCTAATCCCTCTTCATTATAGTGCCTTCTCTCTGCTGATCATTTCCTAGTCATCATGTAGATGGCTCATTTGTACATAGCTGTTCACATGCTGTCTCCCCCATTGTTCCCCCATTAGATTATGAGCTCCTCAACGGCAGAGACTTAGTTTTTGCCTTTATATTCTCAGTGCTTAGCACAGTGCCTGGCACACAGTAGGTGCTTAATAAATGCCCATTGACTAATTCAATCTCTCCTTATTCCTTTGTTTTCTTGTACCTTCACCTAGCCTCTCCTTTTTGAGTCTCATTTCGGAGGAAATATTTTCCCCATCTTCCCAAGGCAAGCCATTTTTCAATATTTCCCCTTCATCCATTGGCTTATTGCCTTTTATCTACATATCTGTTCAATTACCCCCCTCTGAAAAACAAAAAAGCTTTCTCCTAGATCCCCTGCAATTCAACTCCATTCCCATTACTTGACTAAAGATACCATACTCTCTGAAAGCCCTCAAATAAGTTCCTAGCCAACAAATTATAGTATCATAGAATTTGTACTTCAGAGAACATCTAGTCTAATCCCGCATTTTATAAATGAGGAAACTGAGGCCAAACAAGGTTAAGTGACTTGTTTCAGTTGTCTCTTCTCAGTTTTGACTTTCCTTTACCTCTACAATATTTGCCACTATTCATCATCCCCCACTACCATAATAATGTACCCTCCTAAATGTACTCCTAACCCTGACCAATTCACTGCTGGCTCATCTTTCTAACCAGTCAGAGGTTCCCAAACTTATTTGGCCTACCACTCCCTTTTCAAAAAAATTACTCAGAGACCCCCTCCCTGGAAATCTATTTTCTTTAACCCTTTAATGTGTTGTTATTTTTGAAATTTGGACCATTTCAAACTACCACCACCCTACCCCAGCCCTGATCATTCTAGCTCCCACTAGAGGGCAGTATCATCCACTTTTGGAAACTATGTACTAAATAAGTCTTGAGTCTTCTTTCCATATATTCTCTTCCTTGGCAATCTCATCTGTTCTCATGACTATTAACTTCTACGCGGATGCCTGCCAAATATCTATCTCCAATGCAGGTTTACTAATTACTGAATATCTCTAATTAGATGCCCTGTGAATACTTCAAATTCAATATATTAAAAAAAAAATCAAATCCCACTTGTAACCCTACAATCTTACCTATAATCCAGCTCCTCTTCCCTGACTTTCCTTTTAAATTATTATGTCATCATCCCCATCACTCATGCTATAAACCATCAAGTCATCTTTTAATCCCTCTGACATCCAATTCCCAAATTTTCTTCATCCTACCTCTGATTGTGTGCTGTTTCTCTCATCTTTCCTACCACTTTCACAGAATTTCAGAAGTGAAAGGACTGGAAGGATTTCTGAAAGAGAAAACTCTCTACAACAAGCAATCACTGGGGCAGTTAGGTGGCACAGTGAATAGAGAACTGGTCCTGGAATCAGGAGGACCTGAATTCAACTCCAGCCTCAGACACTAACACTTACTAGCCGTGTGACCTTGGGCAAGTCACTTAACCCAGACTGCCCTGCCTTCTCCCTTCAAAAAAAAAAATAAATAAATAAAGCCAAGCAATCATACAGCCCCTGTTGAAGACCTCCAGTGAAAAAGAAACCATTATTTTCCAAGCCAGCTTATTCTACTTTTCAATCACTCTAATGGTTAGGAATGTATTCCTTACAGAAAACCTAAATTTGCCTCTTCACAACTTATCACTTCTCCTAGTTCTATCTTCTTCAGCCAAGAAAAATCAGTTTAGTCCTTCTTCCACAAAAAAAAAGCTCTTTAAAACCTTTAAGACAACTGTCATACTCTTTTCTTTTTCTGGTTACACATTTTCATCTCAATTGGTACTGGTACTGCCACCAGCCTGCTTCAGGTCCTCATTATCCCTTGAGTGGCTTATTACCTGGTCTTGGAATTATATATTTACAGTGTAGAAGGTCATTTGTTCCAATTTTACAGATGAGGAAACTGAGACCCAGAGAAGATAAAAAATCTTTTTGAAGACCACAAAGACAGGTAAGGAACCAAAAAAAGATCTAGTATTTGAACCAGATTCTAATTCTAAATCCAACACTTTCTTTAATCCATCAGTAATCTCTCCCCTATCCTACATACCATCAGCTGAATTAAATCTCTCCTCTATTCTAAACACCACCTAGTGGCAGTAAATAGAACCCTGGATCTAGAATCAGAACTACTTAAGTTCAAGCCTCAAACACTTTTTAACTGTGTAATCCTGAGCAAGTCACATAACCTCTGTCTGACTCAATTACCTATTACATCTGTAAAATGGAGATAATAACAGCACCAACCTCTCAGGGTAAAATTAGATATATGTAAAGAATTTTATAATAAAAAGGGCTATATAAAAGCTATCATATAGACTAATTATAGATTATATTATCATCCATTAGAAGCTGAAAATTACCTTAGAAGGGTACCTATAAGTCATTTTGCTCCTCTTTCGATTCTCTTTTGTTGCCTCCCACCAGGACTCAGTCTTCCACCTCTTCATTCCTTAATTGTGACCAGTCAGTTTAGACCTACTTTAATCAGGTCCAAGCCTTCCCCTGCCTCCCTTTCCAGTTCTTACTCCCATATTCATGAGGTCTTCTCCTCTTTGAGTAGGAGATTGTCTTGCTGATTATTTATTTGTATCCTCACCCCTCAGCAAGATTCCAGGTATATAAGTGCTTAAAAATACTATTTTTATTCATTCACTAATCCATGTAGGTAACCCCCCCCCCATCTAATAAATGAGATAACTGAGGTTCAGGGAGGTAATAGTGGTAAGAGTAAGTAGACAGATCAGGTGGGCTTGGAGTAAGGAAGACCTGAGCTCAATCTGGCCTGGACATTTAATAGCTGTGTGACCCCAGGCGAGTCACTTAAAATTTGTCTTAGATTCCCAATCTATATAATGGGAGTAATAACGGCATTTCAAGATTGTGGTGATGATAAAATGAGAGATCTGAAAAGTGTTTTGCAAATCTTAAAGCAATATATAAATGCTAGCATTTATTAAGAGGCAGAATTATGATTTATGCCCTGGTATTCTGACTCCAAACTCAGACTGCTTCCATTATTACACAGCAATGACTTTGAGTCTCTTTGCTATCAATTCCTTCTCCAACTTTCACCCACTCAAAAAACATCCAAGGTCTTCATTGGTTTGGTCCCAGCATATTCTTTTAGTGGCTAGTACACATTGCAATGTCCAGTGGTCATTATACCCTAAAAATCAGTGGACTACCTGAGAGGCATGATCAAAAAAAGAACCTAGGAATCATTCTTCAAGAAATTCTCAAGGAAAATTGCCCTTATGTTTTAGAACCAGAGGGCAAAATAGAGGTTGAAAGAATCCACCAATCACCTCCTGAAAAAGATCCCAAAAAGAAAACTCCTAGAAATATTATAGCCAGGTTCCAGAATTCCCAGATCAAGGAGAAAATATTAGAAGCAGCAAGGAAGAACAATTTCACTATTGTGGAAACACAATCAGGATAACACAGGATCTGGCAGCTTCTACACTGAGGGACTGAAGGGCCTGAAATATGATATTCTGGAGGTCAAAGGAGCTGGGATTAAAACCAAGAATCACCTACCCAGCAAAACTGAGTATCATGTTTCAGGGGAAAATATAGTCATTCAATGGAATACAGGACTTTCAAGCATTCTTTTATTTTTTTTATTTTTTTGCTTTTTGGAGGGTAATTGGGGTTAAGTAACTTGCCCAAGGTCACACGGCTAGGGTTTTTTTTGTGTGTGTGTGTGTTAGGTCAGATCCGAACTCAGGTCCTTCTGACTCCAGGGCCAGCACTCTACTCACTGCTCCACCTAGCCGCCCCCAAATTTCAAGCATTCTTGATGAAAAAGACAGAGTTGAATAGAAAATTTGACATTCAGATACAAGAAGCAAGAGAAACATGAGAAGGTAAACAGGGAAAAGAAATCATAAGAAATTTATTAAAGTTGAACTATTTACATTCCTACATGGAAAAACGATAATTGTAACTTATGAAACTTTTCTCAGTATGAGAATAGTTGAAGGGAATAGAAATGTATATCTATATCTATCTCTCTCTCTCTCTCTCTCTCTCTCTCTCTCTCTCTCTCTCTCTCTCTCTATATATATATATATATATATGCATACATACATGTATATGTCTATATAAGAGGGTATATAGGCATATGAACACATATGTGAATGTCTGTATATATGAGTAAAGTATACATAGATAGAGGGCACAGGACCAATTTAATAGGAAGGGATGATACTTAAAAGGTGTAATTAAGAGGTGAGAGAGGAATTTAATGAGAGGAGATGGGGAGAGACAGAATGGGGTAAACTATCTCATATAGAAGAGGCAAGGGAAGACTGTTACAATGGAGGGCAAGGATAGTAAGGCAAAAGGGAATGGGTCAACCTTATTCTCTTTGGGTTTGGCTTAGGAAGGGAATAACATACACACTAAATAGGGTATCTCATGCTACAGGAGAATAGGGGTGAAGGGGATGAGAGGGAAGATGATGGAAGGGAGGGCAGGCTGGGGGGATGGGGGAAGTTGGAAGCACCCACTTCTGGAAAGGGACAGGATCAAAGTAGAGAATAGAACAAGTAGGAGGTGGGTTAGGATGGAGGGAAATACAGTCAGTCCTTTACAATATATCTACTATGGAAATGTTTTGCATAGTTACACATGTATAACAAAAAAAAAAAAGAGAGAGAAAGAAATGAAAAGATACACTATCAGACTTTAGGGAGCTAAAGGAGCAGGTTAAAAATTACTCTTTTCTTTTTAACAAGAGTACTTGCATTCTCTTTGTAGAACTTTCTGTGACTTATAACGTAAACATTTATGTAGTAATGTTATTTTCTATCACTAGTCACATGTCCAATTTGGAATTTTATTTTTTCATTTTCTATAACAAATTATTATTTGGAATGATTAAGTTTTGAGGTAGTAGAGAATCCTTTAATTTAAATAGTTGCAAATTCTAGACAATCCAAGGGCATTTAATGACACATTTGTTAGTAATACTCTAGTTGTTAAACTATGTAACAATAATTAAGAATTTTGGTCATAATGATGTGTTCTACAAGATGCTCTTTTGTTAACAAGCATTTTACAACTTCCAGCAACATTCCCTATGTGTTTAATAAGTGTTTATGATAAGGATGAAGTTTGTACTTCTTTGTACTATGGAAATATCCCCCCCCCCAATTCCTCAAGATGAAATTGGGTAGAACAGCATTTCTTGGTTACCACCACAGAGAGATATAAAGATTGATATTATACGTCTTTCTTGTTTATCTCATGTTTGACTGTTGCTGTTCCAATAATTTTCTCTGTGTTGGATTTCCAAATGTTAAGTGACATTTTTGTTTATTTACATTAAGAACAATCATTTATATGCTAAATGCAATGGTTTTATGTGGAAGCTGTATTCTAAAGTGGTTAGTTATGTCTTTGTAGTTTAGGCTTAAATTTCCTGTCTAGAACATACAGACTCATTTTTCTTAATACATACACCTATTAAACCAGATATGGTGTCTTAGTAAACGGAATGCTTTCTTTAGAACTGCTGAGCTTTTAGAAAAATATATTCCTTTTCTGACGTGTGCAATTGAATTTGAATTAGGCATTTCTATTTTTTTTTTCTAAAATGATAACATCGGGGCAGCTAGGTGGAGCAGTGAATAGACCACCAGCCCTGGAGTCAGGAGGACCTGAGTTCAAATCCAGCCTCAGACACTTGACACACTTACTAGCCATGTAACTTTGGGCAAGTCACTTAACCCCAATTGCCCTCCAAAAAAAGGCAAAAAAATAAAATAAAATAACATCAATGTAAGAGAAATACAATGCAAAAATATTTCTTGCCTATTTCAAACCTGAATGGTAAATCAAGTCTGCATCATGATGTTAGCTGGATATGGAATTATCTTTTGAAAAGTAATCTTTTTAATTGGATATAAAGGGAGAGTGCTTTCCTCCCTCCTTAATCTTTTAAGCACAGCCCCTATGCCCCCCTCACTGAAGAACTCTGATAATTGGCAAAAAGGGAGGGGGTCATTTACCTTGAAAGGAAGGGTCTGAGATAACACACAATTGTATACTTAGATAATTTGATTTGTCCTATGAAAACATAAAGAAATTATACTTTCAGAATAAAACTTTACTTTGGGGGGGGGGGTTAACCTGACTTTCTTTTTTTTTTCAGAATTTATTTATTTTTAGTTTTCAACATTCAATTTCACAAAATTTCGAGTTCCAAATTTTCTCCCCATCTCCTCCCTACTTCCCACCCCAAGATGGCAAGCACACTTATTACGCCTTCCCCTAGTCTGCTTCTCTTATTTCCTCCCCTATCCCTCCCCTTACCCCTTACTTTCTTGTAGGGCAAGATGGATTTCTATATCCCATTACCCATATATCTTATTTCCTGGTTGCCTGTAACTACAATTTTTTTAACATCTGTTTTTAAAACTTTGAGTTCCAGATTCTCTCTCTTCTTCCCTTTTCACCCACCCCCACTGGGAAGACAAGCAATTCAATATAGGTTAAACATGTATAATTATGCAAAACATTTCCATAGTAGTCATATTGTGAAACACTAACTATATTTCCTTCCATCCTATCCCACTCCCCATTTATTCTATTTTCTCCTTTGACCCTGTCCCTTTTCAAAAGTGTTTGCTTCTGACTACCTTCCTCTCCCAATCTGTCCTTTCTTCTATCATCCCCCCACCTTTTTTTTCCCCTTCAGTCCTACTTTCCTGAAGGGAATTGAGTATGTATGTCATTCCCTCCTTAAACCCAATCCAATATCAGTAAGACTGACTCATTCCCTTTCATCTCCCTGCTCTTCCCCTCCATTGTAATAGCTTTCTCTTGCTTTTTTTATATGAGATACTTTACCCTATTCTATCTCTCCCTTTCTCCTTTCTCCCTATATATTCCTCTTTCACCTCTTACTTTTATTTTTTAGACATCAACCCTTCATATTCAACTCATCCTATGCCCTCTATGTATACATATATACACACATATACACATACACCCACCTATACATATATATATATGTATACACACATATACACACACATATAATATCTTGATGTCTCATAAAGTCATTAGCTTCCATTTGCTCCAATCCAATTTTGAAGGAATTATTTTCTTCAGCGAGCTTTTGAACTTCCTTTTCCATCTGGCCAATTCTGCTTTTGAAGGCATTCTTTTCCTCATTGGTTTTTTGGACTTCTTTTGCCATTTGAGTTAGTCTATTTTTAAAAGTGTTTTCTTCAGTATTTGGGGGGGGGGTCTACTTTAGCAAGCTGTTGACTCATTTTTCATGATTTTCTTGCATCACTCTCATTTCTCTTCCCAATTTTTTCTCTACTTCTCTTACTTGATTTTCAAAATCTTTCTTGAGCTCCTCCATGGCCTGCAACTAGTTCATATTTTTCTTGGAGGCTTTTGATGCAGGAGTTTTGACTCTGTTGTCTTCTTCTCATTCCATGTTTTGATCTTCTTTGCCACCAAAGAGTGATTCTATAGTCTTATTTCTCCTCCTCTGTTTGCTCATTTTGTCAACCAAGACTTTTGAGCTCTTTGCCACAGTAGAACTCTGCTTCCAAAGTGGAGAGAGCTGAGTCCGAAATTTCTGGAGTTTTGCACAGTTGTTTTCACAGCTTCTTCTAGGCATCTGCCTCAGAACTGTGAGGATGACTGCCTCTCCACTGCCTCTCCACTCTGCCACAGCAGCGCTCCTCACCCCAGGACCATCACCCAAGAATACAACCCAGATACACACAGGGCAAAGCAATTCAGTGCCAGCAAAGAAATCGCTGCAACTGCCCTCTGGTCAGCCACTTGGTTCCCCCACAGCTGCCCTGCCTTACTTTCCCTTTGGCATTTATGGGTTGAGAAGTCTGGAAACTGTCACAGCTGCCAGTGATTCAGTCCCTTGAGGTCTGCTCCAGCCCAGTCTGTGCTGCTGGTCTGTGCCGCCAGTCTGTGCTGGCATGGCCCATTCGGGATCTCACTCTGCTCCCAGCCTGGTGCCATAGACTCTTCCTTTTGGCTTTTCAGGTTGATGTCAGCTGGAAGTATATTTCATTCTGTCATTCTGTGGGTTTTGTAGCTCTAAAATTTGTTTAGAGTCATACTTTACAGGTATTGGAGGTAATTGGGGATGAGCTCAAATATGTTCCTGCTTTTACTCTGCCATCTTGGCCCCATTAATTTGAATTTCTATTAAATCATTCCAAACTTCAAAGAAGTCAACCATTTTGCTGGGGGCAGGCAGAGGGAGAAAAAAATGCAAACTAGTTTTTTGGGGCAAAATAGCCAGTGAATCAGAGCAATTACCCTAGGCCTGATGCTTTGGAGAGGGTTGTTAGGTGGGTAGTACTAGGTGGTTGTGGAAATTTGTTGTTGTTAAGGTTAATATATCAAGGCAAGTTAGGTAGATAACTCAGGATAGGATAGGTAAGTGACTTAGAATAGTCAGTGATGGAGAAAAACTTTTTGGAAGGGGAAAGTAGGGCAATTGGGGTTAAGTGACTTGCCCAAAATCACACAGATAGTTTTCATGTTGTGTCTGAGGTGGGATTTGAACTCAGGTCCTCCTGACTCCAGGGCCAGTGCTCTATTCACTGTGCCACCTAGCTGCCCCAGGAATTTAATTTTTTAAAAAATATTTTGAACTCAACAGGTACCAAACAAGTTTTTCACATAGAAGAACAAAATAAGATGATTATTCCTGAAAACTGAGTATCTATCATACAGCCTGCTTTTTTAAAAAGTATATAATAAATCCAATATATAACTTTCAAGCCTGTCCTGCTTTTCTGTGATTTCTTCTAGTCTTCCTTCTGTTCCCTTAAATATGTTCTCTTCTGGTACTGCTAATCATCATCTCACTCCTATAATATCTTTCTGGTTAGCCTTCCTGCCATAAGTTATTCCCTACCCTAGTCTATCCTCAAAGTGATCTTAAAATCTGGTCTAACTAGGTCATCTCTCCTCCCCTGCTCAATAAACACTAGTGGCTCCCTCTCACAAATCCCCTGTTTGGTGCTTTAACGTCTTTCATAATCTGGTTTCTCTGCCCGCCCCCCCCCCATGATAAGTTTCCAGTTTTCTGTTTTGCAATTTGACCTCCTGTCCTCTACCTTATAATATCAGTCTAGTAGGGCTTAGGGATGGTGCTGTGGTAAATGTGCTGTTCATGCTAATCATGTCGTTGATAATCAAACAAATAATTATTTACAGTATCTCAAGAAAAATCTGTAGCCAGGGTTACACCTTTGCTCTTCAAAAGCAGAAGACATGAAATAAAATATTCATGAACACTTTCACTGACTTCTCACCTTTAGATACACAGATTTCTCAAGATGGTAATTCAAATTTTAGGAATTCTCTCTATAATAGTTCTCTACAAAATAAAAAATAAGTACTGATCTTTCAAAATGTCTTTTAAGAAATTATCAGGGCAGCTAGATGGCATTGTTAATAGAGTATCAACGCTGGAGTCAGCAAAGTTCAAATCCAGCCTCAGGCCCTTAACACTTACTAGCCATGTGACCTTGGGCAAGTCACTTGACCCCAATTGTCCTGCCTTCCCCCCCTCCAAAAAGCAAAAAAAAAAAAAAAGAGGAAGGGAGAGAGGGAGAGAGAGATTGTCCTTGACAGTTAACTTAGTCTCACAGTGAGGAAGTTCTATTTGTCCCCTCTCTCTGTGCTTCACAACCCTCTCTTACCATAATTAACTCACTCCATGTACCAGTACACTCCATGTACTATCTCTGCCATATGATTATATTTCCTCTTAAAGATACAATAATAGAATCTATGGTAGGGGCTATTGAAGCTGGTTTTACAATAGTGATAATATTGGAAACAGTCTGAATTAGTGAAAAATCTGAATTGTTGGATTTTTATATGTTGTTTAAAAAAAATCCTTAGTGGAATTACTGTATGCATTTGAAAGTAAACTGCTGCCAAAATAAGCCCTTTTAGATCTGTTTTAATGAGAAGTTAAAAATTCATTGTTTATGAGAATTTATTAAGCACCTGCCATTTGCCAGGCACCTTACTAGGTTCTAAAGATAGAAAGATGTAGATGAAGTATTCTCTGTCCTTAAAGAGCATACATTTTATTGGAAATAACATATACACATATAAATAAACTTAAAATAATCTCTTTTACTAAGGGGATTTGTTTCATTAAGGGGATTTGTTCTGTGAAGTTTGGATTCAATCAATGGTTTGCACTTTAGGGCCTAGAGGGCCATATGCAGCCTTTAGGCCACAGGTTCCCCACCCTTTTAGTCCCTCAAGCTTGCAACCTAGGTATCATCTGGACTCTTTACTCTCTCTCACCACCACCCCCCACACACACACAATCAGGCTAGTTTTGGCTTGATTATATAATCAGAAAATATTTTTTCACCTTCCTTTTGTAATAACATCGTTCTCTTATTGGTGGACATGATTGCAATTGCCCAGCCATGTAGTGACAAGGCACTACATACGCTAGAGTGGTGGCAGTGACAGAGCAGAGAGGGGAACACATTTAAGAGATGTTAAAAAAAATAAAATTGACAGGCTTTGGCAACAAATTGTGTGTGTGTGTGCCATCTTAAACTCAATATATCCAAAATTGAATTCATTATTCCCCTCCTCCCTAAACCCTCCCCTCTTCCTAACTTCCCTCTTAATAATGAATGTACCACTATCCTCCCAGTCCCTCAGGTTTGCAACCTACAGGTATCATTCCTCAACTCCTCCCACTCTCACCTCCCGTATTCAATCTGTTGCCAAGTCCTATTGGTTTTACCTTCCTGACATTTCTTGGATACGTCCCTTTCTTTCCTCTAATATTTGCTACCACTTAGCCCAAATCTTCATCAGTTTATGCTTTGTCTATTTTAATAATAGACCACAAGTCCATCTTCCACTCAGGAGTCAGCATATGCTTCTGATAGCACAGGTCTGATCCTGTACCTTTTTTCCCCACCCCCTCAATAAACTCCAGTGATGCTCTATCACTTCCAGACTCAAATACATAATCTTCTAGAATTCAAAGCCTTTCATAACCTGTTCTTCCACTCCCCATCCTTGTTTGCATCCCCAGCACTTAGCAGAGTGTTCAGTACCAATGGACAGTTAACGAATGTTTATTGATTGACTGTCTGGTGTATATAAGGCTTTTCTCCTTATGACTTCTTTGAAGGGTGAAAGGTAATACATATCCTGTAGTAGAATCAAAACTTATAACAGTTTAGTGACTTTTGTCTCTCTTTGAACTGTTGCAATGGTTGTATTATCTTTAATATCTTGATTGTTTTCCAACAAACATATTACTTTCTTTTCTGAATCTCTCTGTCTATTGGAATTCTGTTCATCTTCCAAAGACTGGTTCAAATGCTGCTATGTCCTTCCCAACCATACCTTCTCTGATTTTTCCTTATTACCCCTCATTTGGCAAATATTTTGTGATAGTTTTTTGTATTTTGTCAAATTCCTCTAGGAAACCTAAGAAGATCCTTCCCTCAAAGAACTTAATGTTTTATTCGAATCTACTACAGCTTCCAGCACAGTGCCTTATAGACTGAGTGAATACTGAAGAAATATTTGGTGAACTGAATTATATTCTACTGAGAGGAGTCTAATAAATGTCCTTTTGAAAACATGTTAATTCCCACTTCTGTCCCCTTGTCCTTGCCACCACGCCCCCTTAAAAATGACCTCTTCATCTCTCTGTCAGTCCATTTCTATAATTTTCTTCATGGGCTGGTTCAAAATGTACCTTTTTCCAGAAGTCTTCTCTAATTGTCTCCATCCCATTCTGAGTAGTCCTTTATTTCCCGTTCTTTTACTCTGTTATTTTGTACTATTTTACTCTATGCCATTTTGTAAGTGCAACTGTACATCCTGGGTAGGCTGTAAGCTAGTTTCAGGTTATAAAACTTATAAAACTTCTCACTATATAGTGTTGTTAGAAAAGTATTTAAAATTAACTTTGTAAAACAATGACATTTACAAAATCTTGTAAATACATTGGTAGAAATGGGACTTCAAAGGAAATCTTTAGTGAATTTTTTTGTAGAGAAAAAAACATCACCCTCAAATTGAGCTGGCTAGTACATTTGAAATTTTATACATTGGGCTTTTCCATAATAATACACCAAAAAGACTAAGTCTTTATACAAGTAGTTGTAAAATAAAAACTATTTCTATACAATGTAAACAGTTCTGAACTCTACTGTATCATATGACCCCCAAAACTTTTGCCAACCCTTCATTTTATTTGATACACAAAGACAAAACAAAAAATAACAAAACCCACAATTTTTTTAATCCTGTTAAGTCAAAATTAATGTAACATTTAACCAGGGTAGCTTTACATTTATTCCTATAAGACTTTTTATTTCTTCATAATTATTGTTTGCCATAAAGAAACTACCTAAAGGGAAACTGACTTTATTGGTGTTAATATAATTTGATTATTTCAATTTAGACTTTAAGTTCATATGTACCTATTATTTTGCTTCACAGGAAGAAGGAATAGCAGCACATAAATCCCAAGTACCATTTTAATAAGCCAAGTCTATATTCTATAGCAAATAGGGTAATTTTAAGTATTACATTAGCCATTTGTTGGCATTGTCTCCTCCACATTTAGAAGTATGAAAGGTTATATGTTCCTTCCCTGTGATGTATAAGCAAGCTTCCTACAACACCTTTCTACCCTCTAAAAAGGCTGCCAGTCCCATCTATAAAAGAAATTTAAACTCTTTGAGAATGTATCCTTAACCTTGAGACTGATTATCCCCAAGAAAATATACTCTCTCACAAAACATCCCCATAGATGATCACAGGAGTGACAAGAAAGTCTATTTCTTTTTTTTTTCTTTTCCTTTTTTGATTTTTGGAGGGGGGAAGGCAGGGCAACTGGAGTTAAGTGACTTGCCCACGGTCACATGGCTAGTAAGTGTTAAGCGTCTGAGGTCAGATTTGAACTCAGGTCCCCTGACTCAAGGTCCAGGGCTCTATTCACTGTGCCACCTAGCCACACCAAGTCTATTTCTTGTATTATTAAAGTTCATCAAGAAATATGAACCAAATTTCAAAGCAGCATTCCCTGAATCATGGAGACCAGTGTCACTATTATCATGGAAGGGAAAAAAGGGCAGGGAGAGAGGGAAGGAAGGAAGGAAAGAAGGAAGGAGAAGAAGGAAAAGAAAATAGTAGAGGCAATATAAATTCATACAGATCTAGAAGGAAAACACAGTACAAAAGTATTTTTGTTTTTTGGTTGTCCATTAATTTATTTGTTTCTAAGAGTTTACCTAAGATTATGAGATCGTTTATTTTGTTTGCTCATTTCTTTCATAGATTCTCAGCTTATAGAATCATCAGAGTTAATTAGGCCAAGTCCTTATTTCACAGATGAGGAAACTGAGGCCAGAGATATTATGTGACTTGCCCAAGGTCAGTCAAAAAAGCTTGAATTAAGCACTTATGTGCCAGGCACTGTGCAAGTTCACACTAGCACTAAAAGGTAGAGCAAATACCTTGAGCCCAGCTTTTCTGACTCCAAGTTCAACAGTCTTTTCTACTTACTCTGTTATTAAATTTATAAGCTATGAAAAATCATGTTTGCTGCCAATTTATTAATAAACTATATTTTTCTATAATTTGTGTTTTTATATAATCACAAAGTCCTACCCACCCTCCAAAGTCTAAAGCCATCTTTTTCCATGAAGTCTTTCTTGAAATCCTCATCCATACTTATTATGACATTTTAATAATAATAGCAACTCACGTTTGTAAAGCATATTTTAGACTTAACAAAGTACTTTTCTCTCAACCCTCTAATCAAGGTAGATAGTACAAGTATATTTATTATCCCTGGTTAATCACAGATGATAAAGCTGGGTCCAATTGTGTAAATGCCTTGCCCAAGATCAAGCTACCAGTGAGTGGCAACAGAGCAGTAACACTGATAGAGGTTAACTTTAACTTTCCCACCAAGTACCCTTAAATGTATACTGATAGCCCTTGTCGTGTAGACCTTTAGCAGACTGAAACAACTGACCTTAGGAACTAGTTAGCAAGACAACAATTAAAATAAGAAGCTACTCACAACCAAGGATGTTGGGGAAAACCACCCTAGTGCAGCTTTCCTCCAGCCTTTTTCCACTTCCAAGGCAGCCTTTCCATCAGCAGCCTCAAGTGTCCCAGAATCTCCACCCATGAAAATAATTATCTCATCCCTAAGAAGACTTACGTCCCTGGATCTCTTCTCCCACCTGGCCTTGTATCTCAAGGTCCAATGTCTCTCTCTATGCTCTTAACTGAATTTTAATTAAAAAGTGGATTTGAGGAAGCCTTTTGTGTTGCTTGCCCCAGGAACTGGAATTGCTGGTTACCGCCCTGAATGGGAGAGCCAGGATTTAGACCAAGATTTCCTGGCTTCAAGTACAGTGCTCTTTCCCTGCTTCTGTCCTAAAAGTTGTTCCACCTATAAAAAACAAAATAAAACATACAAAAAAAAACCTGTCTTATGATACATATTCTACCCTGAATTATAGTTTTCTAAGTACTTGCGTTATTCTCCTCTTTCATTCCCATACCAGACTTTAAGTTTCTTCAGGGCAAAGTATAATTTTAAGCATTTTAAAATTAATTGGTCCCTTCTACAATCCATACTCTTCTCTCCCACTAAGCAATAAAAAAAAAAAAATCCCTCAATACACATTCCCCACAGTCTTGCAAAACAATTTGGACAACAACCATGTTTGAAAACAACCACTTTCTGAATTTTAAATTCATCATCTCTCTATCAGGAGGTGAGTAGAATCCTTCATCTTCATTCTTTTGGACTCATGGTTTTTCATTGTATTGATCAGAATTCTCAAGTCCTTCCAAGTTGTTTTTTCTCTATAATGTGACCATTACATAAACTGTTCTCC
Source organism: Gymnobelideus leadbeateri (assembly GCA_011680675.1). Lineage (NCBI taxonomy): Eukaryota > Metazoa > Chordata > Mammalia > Diprotodontia > Petauridae > Gymnobelideus > Gymnobelideus leadbeateri. Next base: position 1,454,431 of record WOXC01004215.1, on the reverse strand, counting down.
TAGTTCTGCTCACTTCTCTCTACATCAATTCATACAAGTCTTCCCAGTTCTCAGTCTATTTCATCATCCTTAACACTCCTATTACTCAATATGTTCAGCCATTCTTTAATATGAGGAAATCAGTTTAGTTTTCAGTTTGGGGCCACCAATAAAAGAACATCTATAAATAATTTTGTACAGGCAGATCTCTTTAATTGCTTTAACTTCTCTTTTTTTTGGAGGGAAGTTGGGGTTAAGTGACTTGCCCAAGGTCACACGACTAGCAAGTGTTAAAGGTATGAGGCCGGATTTTAACTCAGGTCCTCCTGACTCCAGGGCCACTGCTCTACTCACTGTACCACCTAGCCACCCCAATTGCTTTCATTTCTTTGGGGTATAGGCCCAACAGTGGTTTATCTGGGTCAAAGGACATGAATAGTTTGGCAACTTTGGACATACTTCCAAATTTCCTTTTAGAATGGCTGGACCAATAATTTACAGCTCCACCAAAAGCATACTACTGTGTGCCTGCTTTCCTTCAGTCTTTCCAATAGCGGTCATCTTTGCCAGTTTAATAGGTGAGAGGCTACTTTACTTTAATTTGACTTTATTTAATTAGTAGTGATTTGGAGCATTTTTCGTAAAATTATTGATAGCTTGGACTTCTTTTACAAACAGGCTATAATGATCATTTATCTTTTTTTTATTTTTTATTTTTATTTTTTGCTTTTTTTTGGAGGGTAATTGGGGTTAAGTAACTTGCCCAAGGTCACACAGCTAGTTGGTTTTTTGTTTGTTTGTTTGTTTGTTTGCTTATGTGTGGTAAGTGTCTGAGGCCAGATCAGAACTCAGGTCCTTCTGACTCCAGGGCCGGTGCTCTATACACTGCGCCACCTAGCTGCCCCCACTCTTCTCCTTACTTTTTAATTTGGCAATCTGATGAGCTATAGTATGGCATTAGCAATCTGTGGTGATCTATATATTACCCCCCACCCAATCTCTCTCTTATGAGTTCCAGCACTGCATTATCAGCTACCAACTGGTCATTTTCAAAGGGATGTCCCAGAGGCATTTTTAAAAGTCAACCCATCCAAAAGATAACTCGTTATTTTTCTCCTAAAATCTATCCCTCTTCCAAAATTCCTCGAATACTTTCAAGAGTATCACCATCCTCCCAGTCACCAAGTCTATAATCTTGGTGTCATACTCAACTCCTCCTTCATACTCAATCCACACATCCAATCAATTGTCAATTCTTGTTGCTTCTTTTCCCACATCTTATCGACATTCCTGTCTTTCCATTCACAAAACTACAATCTTAGAAGAGGCGCTTATCCCCTCTTGCTTGGATGATTACAATAGAATTCTAATTCATCTTCCTCCCTCCAGTCTCTCTCCACTCTAATCCATCCACAACACAGATGCCAAAGTGACTTTCCTAAAGCACAAAACTTTTCTATGAGAGTAGGGTCATACCCTTATTTAATAAATTCCAGTGATTTCCTTTTACTTCCAAGATCAACTATAAAGTCCTCTGGCATTTAAAATTCTTCACAATCTGACCTAATTCTACCTTTTACTCTTATTATGCATTAGCTCTCACCATGCAATGTACATTCTAGCCATAATGGTTTACTTGCTGTTTCCGACACATGATGTTGTTCCACCTCCTATGTGTTTACATATGGCTGTGTTGCATGTCTAGAATGTTCTCCATCCTTACTTCTGTTTCTTTGGATCTTTGGCTTCCTTAAAGACTCAGCTTACGTGTCATCTTCTGTCAGAGGCTTTTATTGTCCCTCCCAGTTACTAATTCCATCCAGTTTGATATTACCTTCTATCTACTCTATATGTATCTAGCATACATTTATGTACATGTTGTCTTATTTAAGTTCAATAAATTTAAGTTCAATAAACAGCAGTGGAAATATAGATTAAAAATTAGAAACTAAATAATCTAATCCGAAAGAATGAGTGGATGGGGGGGGGGGGGCAGAGTCAAGACAGCAGAGTAGTAACAGCATTTCCACACAGCTCCAGCTCCCACCACTTCCAAATTTATGTAAAAGGGTACTCTGAACAAACTCTGGGGGTACAGAACCCACAAAATGACACAAAGAAGCTAATCTCCCACTGAGGACAGCCTGGCAGTCCACAGGGAGCAGCCAGTGCAGCTCTCTGAGGAGACCAGGCCCGTGAGTCAGAGGTTTTAGCCCCAGGGTGGCTGGACCAACAGCTGGCTGGAGGGACACCAGAACACCAGCAGCTGTGGTGTTCCCAGAATTACCAATACATAGATGCCAAGAACAAAGTGAAAGGTTAGTGCAGTATGGACTTTGGGACTCATTACTTGGGAGAGTGTGCTGGCCTCTTTCCCTGGGTGGGAGAAGCATCTGAGACTCTTCAGTGTAGCCTCAGTCACACAGGGCAGCTTCAGCTCGTGGCCTGTGGACCGTAGGGGTACCAGGTGATCAGTCTTGGGTAGTAATCACTCTTGCTTTAACCTTCTTGGATCTGGATTGCAGTCTAGGGTGGAGGTCTTGGGATGTGTGACCAGCTTGCCAGAGTGTGGGGAGGCTTCAGAGAGCCCACCCAACTAATACCTCTGGCAGCTGAGAAAACCCCAGCATTTGGGAAGGAAGCTCCCCTGCCTGGTGGCAGAGTCCTACTGTGGCAACAAGCCCAAAAGTAAAGTAATTGAGTGGCAACGTGCCTAGGCAACAGAAACAAAATAAAGAGAAAAATTCAATATTAGACTCCTATTTTGGGGGCAAAGAGGATCGAAGTATGGATAAGGAGGAGAACTGGGAGGTCATAACTCCTGCACCAAAAGCCCCAAATGAAAATACTGGCTGGTTACAGGCCACAGAGGACCTTAAGAAGCAGATAAAAAGAAATGGTGGAAAAATTGGGAAGAGAAATGAGAAAGATGCAAGAAAAGTATGAAATGACAGTCAACAGACTGGCTGAGGAAAATAACACCTTCAAAAATAGACTAACTCAAATGGCAAAAGAGGCAATGAGGAGAAGAATGCCTTAAAAAGCAGAATTTGCCAGATGGAAAAAGAATCTCAAAAGCTCACTGAGGAGAATCATTCCTTCAGAATTAGACTGGAACAAATGGAAGCTAGTGACTTTATGAGAAATCAAGATGCTGTTAAGCAGATCCAAAAAAATGAAAGAATAGAAGGCAATGTGAAATATCTCATGGGAAAAACCACTGACCTGGAAAACAGATCCAGGAGAAATAATTTAAAAATTGTTGGACTACCTGAAAGGCATGATCAAAGAAAGAACCTAGAAAACATCCTTCAAGAAATTCTCAAGGAAAAGTGCCCTGATGTTTTAGAACCAGAGGGCAAAACAGAGGTTAAAAGAATCTACCAATCTGGTTGCAGGGGAGGGGAGGAACAGTAAGGCAAAAAGGCAAAACCTTATTCTCATTTAATTTGGACCAGGGAGAGAATGACAAGAACACTAAATAGGGTGTCCCACCCTACAGGAGAGTGGGGGGGAAGGGGATGGGGGAAGATAGTGGAGGGGAGGGTGTGCTGGGGGGGACGGAAGTTGGAAGCACCCACTTTTGAAAAGGTACAGGATCAAGGTGGGGAGTGGACCAGGTGGAAGGTGGGATGAGAGGGAGGGAAATATAGTCAGTCTTTTACACTGTATCTACTATGGTAATCTTTTGCATAGCTACACATATACAGCATATACTGAGTTGCTTATCTTTCTTTTAAAATCAAATTAAATATATATTAATTAATACTATTAATTAATTTTGCTATTAATTATTACTATTTTGCATATAATTGGGAGATAAGATGTGCAGACAATGGGACTCAGGGAGTCACCTTGCCCTACTGGAAAAGTCGAAGGGGGTATGGGAGAAGAGATGGGAGAAAGCAGTTTGGTTGAGGCGACATCCTGTAGAACTGTTATTCTGGGGTGGTGGGTAGGGGGAAAATGGGGAAAAAATTGTAACTCAAAATCTGGTGGAAATGAATGATGTAAACCAGAAGTTAATAAAGCATTTGGAAAAAAAAGAAGAAGAATGAGTGGATCAAAGAACAAATCACAGAAACAATCAATAATTGCAATGACAAGAATGATAACAATGGGATAAAATATTAAAACTTATGATGTAGCCAAAGCAGTACTTTGAGGAAACTTTATATCTCTAAACTCTTACTTACATCAATAAAATAGAAAAAGTGCAGACCAATGAATTAGGCATGTAACTAAAAAAAAAGAAAAACCCTAGAAAAAGAATTTATTTTAAAAAGCTCAATTAAACATCAAATTGGAAATTCTGAAAATCAACAAAATTGAAAGTAAGAAAACCACTGATTATTTTTTCTTTTGGTCTGTTTGTTCTTTCACCATATGACTAAATATGGAAATATGTTTTACATGATTACACAGATATAAACTATATCAAATTGTTTACTGCATTAGTGAAGGGGGTAAGGGAGGGGAAACATTTGCAATTCAAATTTTTCTAAATTAAGGTTAAAATTTGTCTTTACATGCTATTGGAAAAAAAGAAAATATTTTTAAACAAATTGTTTTACTTTTTTTTTTAATTATGTCACCTACCAATTTCCTCCCACATCAAACCAATGCCATCTTCCTAACATAACCTAATCTACACAAGGCACAACAAATTGATGTTAGGACTGAGCAGAAAATCTAAATTTATAATTAATAAATTTATAATTAAAACATACAGATATTGACTCAGCCATTGCCAACTTTTTTCCTTCTATTCCCTTTCCCCATCAAAAAAATAGGGTAGTTTAAGATTTAAAATGCTACTATAGCATTTACTCATTAAACACACACACACACACACACACACACAGAGATTAATTTAGTATTTATTTCTTTAAGTCAAATTTAACAAAATCTTTTCCAGTCATTCACATTTTTCCCAGTACTGAATACTAACTATACATTTACTTCTTATAAAAGTACTTCCAATTACTCTACTTTTTAAATTTAATTATACTACAGCACTAGAATGTGATTTTCTTACTATTAAAATGTCATCAATCTGTCTCTCAGGACAAATTCATTTGGATGAACCTAAGGATTAACTTTTTGACCATTAGGAATAAGCAACCAAAAAAGATTTTCTCTCTCTCTTCTTTTCGAAGAAAAGGCTCTTGACATTTACCTGCCTAAAGGAAAGGGAATGGTCATTGTCTCATTTAAATGAATCTATAAAATAATAACATAACCTAATCCATTCTTTGCCATGCTGCTTGTCTGACTAATGAAACCACATTCCTATTCTTCAACTATGCATTATTTGAGTTTATATCAATTGAAAATAAGATTATTAAAATTTTAAAATACTCAGGAAGGGAAGGAGGATTGGAGTCTATTCCCAGAATGGGATAATCAACCTGATTTACCTATTTAAACCAATTCAGTCTCAATGCCACTGTGTCTCTATAATTAAATTTGGAAATGGTATGAAAACTATTCATAACCCATACAAAAGAGCTGTAATGCTTTGTGATCCCAAATGTGTTACCTAATTGCACACTATAAGTATACACAGCACATAAGTAGACAGCATATTCCTGCTTTGCTTTTCATTTTATATACAGATTAACATACTACAAGTCAATTTAACTTCTCTCCCAGGACAAGTTAATATAGATGGTAGTTGCAAAACATAACAATAAAGATTACCAATCTAAGTGCCATGAAATTCAAAGGTTTACATCTTGCATAACCTGTAGCAAAGCAGTAAAAGTTTACATAAAGGACATATGAAACAGATGCAAAGCCCAAAGGTTATAGTGCTCCAGTAATAGTACTTGAGGCTAATTCCCTGCCCCACCTGAAACCCACTATTAGAGTTGGTAGGGAAAAGAACAAGGGGTCCAACAGAGAACTTCATTCCTGGGGAGGAAAATTCCTTCCAACTGTTCTGAAATTTGAGTTTCTCTTCTCATTTTCCCTATTTTCCCAGTTCCCTCCAAGATTCAGTTAAAATGCAACCTCCTTTAAGAGGCCTTTCCTGCTTCCCAAGTACCAATTTCCTCCCCAATAACTTTGTACTATTTATTTTGTATATAATCTAACTTTAGCCTTTACTTATCTAGGAATAAGCTGCATTCCTGCAGTTGGAAGAAAGCTCTTTAAGCTTTACAGGGCTTAAAGGAACTGCTTCACTTTTATATTTCTCTCTTGCACCTACTATGGTGTCTAGCACATAAAAGTCACTGACTATATGCTTGTTCAGTTACTTATAAAGAGTTGCTGGAGCACAGAGAAGTTCTTTTGTCAGTATATGTTAAGGATGAGTCTTGGATGTAAATCTTCCAGACTCTTTTATCTGCTCTGGCAAAGTGCCTCTAAATTAGATATACCCTGACAAAATTATAAACTGAGTCAATAAAGATGAATAAAATGCAATCATGTTGGACGCTTATATCACAATTAACCTTGCCAACCAATCAAGATGAAAACTTTGCCTCCTAAAGAAGCTATTTCTGGGGTGGCTAGGTGGCGCAGTGAGTAGAGCGCCGACCCTGGAGTCAGAAGGACCTGAGTACGGGTCCGGCCTGACACTTTACCCATACAAACAAAAACCTAGCCGTGTGACCTTGGGCAAGTTACTTAACCCCAATTGCCCTAAAAGGGGCCGCTAGGCGGCGCAGTGAGTAAGAGCATCTGTCTCGGAGTTGGGATGACCCGAAATCAAATCCGGCCTCAGAAAATGAGCACCCACACATAAATAATGACTAGCCGTGTAACCTTGAGCAAGTTACTTAACCCCAATTGCTTAAAAAAAAAAAAAAAAGCTATTTCTCCCTTCAATAACTTTAGACTAAATCTTTGACAGGAATCAATAAACAAAATGAAGAAAAATGTTCAACTCAAACTCCACAGGCAATCTTTGTGAGTTCAAATACTGTAGCTTTTAAACACTATAAAGTTTATCTATAGTGATTCTTTCTTAATCAGAGAGGAAAACACTGAGAAATACCTGAAACGCAAAATTCTGATTTTTAAAAATAATATTTTAAATATATGATATTGAAGATATGCAATCCTCAATTACTCCACTCCTATTAAAAGAAGTAACTAAGATCTTTGCTTATTATTTAGGTTCACCTTCAGAACACAACTGCCAAAGAAATTCACAGTAAAATACTCAAATTCAAAACATGCTGGTCCATGGCAATGCAGCAGTTAAAAGTTCTGAGAATAAAAAAGAGGGCTTCTAGTCTTTGTACTTTTGTTAAGGAACACAAAATCTACAATAAAAGAAGATCCTAGGGAAATATTGTAGACTAAAGCTTTAATTAATGTGAAGTTTTGATTTAAAATTTACACCTTTAATTAATGCAAGTTAGCAGTATTTCATTAGATTCCAAAAGTTGCAACTAAACATAACAATTTGTAGTTTAAATTATTTAAGACATTACATAAAAGTCATAGTCATAAAATCAACTTTTCAAGTGTACACAAATTACCTCTTGGTGGAAGGAACACAATTCACTTTTCAAAACTTAAACCAAACAAAATATGTATGTTTGTGTGTGTCTATGTGTGTATGTGTCACATATCTGATAGACAGATCTATTATACATATCGCCTTGTGTTCTAAATGATTTAAATCTCTGCTAAATGTTAGAATTATTTTTACCCAAGGAAACTAAGAATATCACATCAAGTATCTCTGAATTGCTATTTGGAATAAGGCAGATGTCAGTCATTTTTCAAGGTATCAAAATATTAGCAAGATTTTGAATGATATATTAGTAAGTGCTTCATGAAGCACAATGTTTGACCGCCAAAAGAAAATGGGGTATAACTTATTGTACCATTTACTTAGCTGTGCAATACTGGCTTTCGTAAAGAAAGGAAAAAGAAATAGATGAAGTAAGACCACCTAAAGCAAGAGACTGAATTACTGTTACATTTAAATTGAAACTTTAATAATCTGAGTTTTGGGTGGCATGAGACCTTTCCCAACACAGAACACAACCTCACAACCACTTTTCAAGAGCTACTGTGGTCAAAATATTCATCTGCCTGCAATCAATCTGATGATAAGCTTTCCAAAACTGAGCCAAGCTTGAAATACTTTATTATGAAGAATTTTACAGATTGATAGGAAATATTTAAATAAATCCAAGAAACCCCAATTTCACTCAGCTCATATACCTTCATGATGCTTTTTCCAATTCTCCCAAGCTACTAGTGCCTTGCCACTAAAAATTATATTTTTATTGTATATGTAAAAATATGTGTTAAATAAACATGCAGGTAGGTGGCACAGTGGATAGAGTACCAGGCCTGAAGTCAGGAAAACTCCTCTTCATGAGTGCAAATCTGAGCTCAGACACTTACTAGCTGTGTGACCCTGGGCAAGTCACCTAACCCCATCTGCCTCAGTTTCCTCATCTATGCAATGAGCTTGGGAAGGAAATGAAAAACCACTTCAATATCTTTGCCAAGAAAACCCCAAATTGGATCACAAAAAGTTGGACATGACTGAAAAAGACTGAACAACCACAAATAAAAATATATGTGTATGCGTATACACACACACACACTCTAACATATGTACATGTTGTCTCCCCTCATAGAATATAAGCATCTTGGAGTCCATGACTGAGGAGCTGTCTCATTTTTGTCCTATTCCTAGAACCAAGGACAGTGCTTATCACAATGCAGGGATTTAATAAAGGTTTACTGTCTAATTGATTGATCTTATATAATATTCTCTTTGAATTCCAAATTGATGACAGAACAATGTACAGATAATTACAAAGACAGATGGAATAAATATAAAAGAATGTATATCTCAATTATAGAAGACAATTCTTTATTCCTTTATTCCTTTCCAGGCTCCACATCTAATTCTCTGAACTTGTTCTACCATGCCAAAGAAGCCTCCTCTGCCTGCAAGTTCATTCCACCCCTGAATCTCTCACACCAGAACTACTCTCCATGCCCTCAGCCCCTTCTTCTGATTGACTGATTCCTCCCAAAACCTGCCTCTTATGGAAAAATGCCCAGGCTAGACATCTCTTCATTGCTTTCTGTGCTTCATTCATAACTCTCCAGACATTCTCTACCTCACCTAGGAGCAGGTCCTCTCCTTCCCCTACCTTTAAAACTTCCTTTTAATGTGTTGTTCCACCTACTCACACCCACACCTATAGGAATGTAACTTCTTTAGGGCAGGGACTGTCTTTCCACTTGTATTAGTATCCCTAGTGCTTTAGCAGAGTTTGGCACATATTAAGCACTTAATAAATGCTTATTGTTGAAGACCTTTTTTTATTTAACAAATAGAAAGAATCATTAGGGACAAAATAAATGTATGTTATGACTAGGTTAAAAATTGGATTTAAAGAAAAATAAAATTAGAAAAATATTTACAACAAATACAACAGAAAAAAGGCAACAGATAAAATATCCAAGGAGTTTTCAGTAATTCAAAAATGCAATTCCCATAATGGATAAATGATCAAAGAAGAGATGAACAGATAAAGAAAAGAGGAAATTACCTAAAAATATTGGTACCTCACACCCTACAAATTATCAAAAATCATTAAAACAAAATTCAATATCTTAAGGTTGTGAAAAAAACAGGTTCAAACATTACTGGTAAAATTGCAAACCAGAAGAACAATTTAGTGGGGGACAATTTAGCAGTTGATAATAAAAGCTATAAAAATAAGCACACCCTTTGAACCAATGGCTTCTTTGTTGAGAATATGCCCTATAAGTGAGTGTGAGTAAAAGCTAGCATTAATATGGTGTTTTAAGATTTGCAAAGTACCTTGCAATAAATAAAGCTATCTGTTCAAAGATTTTCTTAAAAACATTACTTGTAATTTTAAAAATCTGAAGATATCTAAATGTCCAACAATAAAGAAATGGTCAAATAAATTGTGGCATATTAATGTAATGGGATTACATTACAGTGCAATGTAATTAAGTTCAAGTATGAGGAAAACAAAGAAATCTGGAAAGATATATATGAAATAATAGAAATAAAACCCAAAACCAAAAGGGGTATACAATAACTATAACTACATAAGAATCTGAATGACAATGAATTATGTTGAACACTTAGATGGGATGACTGGAGTTATATTTTATGCATGAGAATCAATATAAAATAAATTATTGTCACACTAATTAGTTTCATTGGTGATAAATATTGTTTTAAATCACTTTATTTTTCAAAGAACTTTACAGTTACATAGGAGTAATGATAAATAGATCCATTAAAAAGCCCTTCAAAAAACGATCTACCTACACAGTTTGAAACGTTTGTTAAATACAGAATTTTTTTTTTAATTTTAAAGTAAGCTCCTCAAGAGTACAGACTGTTTCCTTTTATCTTTGTATCCTCTTTGGTATACTGTCTGGTGCAGGTGCTTAATTAAAAATGCTTATTGAATGATTAGCTGATTTGTCAAGTTCATAATTTTTAAAAATCTCTTCATTTTGAGAGACTTAAAAGTACAATAAGTTGGAAGTTTAAAACTTAGAAAGTTGTCCCTGAGCTTGCAAGTTTGTAAAACGCAAAACAGCACACTGATAATTTTTTAAAATCCCAAATATGTTGTGGGTTTTGGAAGGAATCAGTATGAAATTATGCAGAGCGTTTTATCATGTTGTGTAAACTTCTTGTGATAATTGTCTCTGGTCTAAGTCACCTAGAATACAGTGTTTATAGAAGAGTAACATTATGACTTTCTCTTATACTAGTAACATTTTCCCAGTTGTTAACAGTAACATAGACAGGTAAACTCCCCAGTCAGGAAGATGGAATTCAAGTTCCAACTCAAAGGTATTGAGGCTGTATGACCTTGAGCAAGGTACTAAACGTCTCTGTGCCACAGGAGTAAGGGAAGGAGGAAAGGAAGTTGAGAAAGAAAAGAAGGGGAAGAGTGAGGGAAAGGAAAAGGAAAAGGAAGGAAAATCATTTCTCAATAATTTAACAATTTTTTTTCTTTTTTGTTTCAAACCTGTGACTTCATTAGGCAGAGAGAGGTCCTAGTGAGAGAATTCCTTCTATCAATGCAGACTGGCAACTGTTCAGTAAATTTATAGTCTTATACAGCCTGGTAGAGGCTGCCTTTGCCCAGGTATTACTTGAACATAGGTCAATGCTACCTCTCACAAAATTCTTTTTGAATCATTCAACCAACAAACACTTATTAGGTGCCAACTCAATTCTAGGTACTGGTAGGTTACTATACAAAGAAATACAAAGATGAATATGGAAAAACTACCCACTTTAAAGGTGCTTCCATTTTACTGAGGAAAATGCTATGTTTATATAATTTAATAAAAATAAGTATAAAGTAAGGGTTGGGGTGGGGTGAGGGGAGGTCCTAACATAAGGCCATCAGGATAAAGTAAGAAATTATGCTTAAACTGAGGCAAAGGTGAAAAGAAATTCATTCTAGATATGGGGCACAGCAGAGAGATGGTCTTGTAATGAGGTATAGTAAATAAGCCAGTTTGGCTGAAGTTTAAAAGTACTTGAAAGGTTGGTATATACAAGTCTGGAAAGGCAAGCTGGAGCCAGATTTCAAAGGCCATAAGGGGCACCCCTCCTCAAATGTTCATACTATCCATAATCACCTATCTTTTTTAAAAATCTGGGGTACAGACCCTGGTCCTTACACAACTTACTTTCATTTATAAGCTAACTAATCCTAGAAATAAAAATTATTAAGCCAGATAAAAATACAAAATGAGGAAATAGTGCTTTAAGGTTTGCAAATCCTTTCCACAACCTGTAAATGGGGTGCTATGCCTACCCTCATTTTACAGAAGAGGGAACTAAGTGGGTCAGTAAGTATCTAAGGCAGGATTTGAAGTCAGATCTCCCTAACCTCAAGACCAGCACTCTATCCACCACGTCAGAAATTACATAGTGACTTGAAAGAGTCTTGGGAAGTGATAGATTTTTCAGGAAGATGAAGAAGATCCTGTTTTCAGCATTCTAGGAAAATAATGAGACTAGTTTCGAGATTATATCTTCCACAGGTTTCTGGTTGACCAAGACCCTTTTCTTTTTGCATCCTGGGGTTTCGATTACATTTCCATTACCTTAAATTGTCGGTAAGTTATCAAGTCTCAGGAGAACAGTTCCCCAATGACGCCCTTTGAGCGTCTAGGTTGGGTCTCGGTACTGTCTACACATTACAGCGAAGTATCACGGATTTCGCCATCGCACACACTTTCTAGGAGCCTGCCCGAGCCCACGATTTCTCCCCGACCTCCCAACACCAGTCCAGCTTCCGTTTCCATCCTCTGCACGCCACTAGCTAAAAAGCCACACTAGGACTTTGCAAGCCTCAAGCGGAATTAGCGCAACTCTGTGCCCCCGAGCGCGGCCGCCCCCTCCCCACCTCGTCCCCGCCACGGGGCGCAGACCCTCGAGTGACTTCAATAAGCAGGGGACGCCGGGAGAGGGCCGGGGGTGGGCGGCCCTTCTTCGCCTAGCCCGAGGGCGACATCCCAAAGCGACCGGCCGGACTCTCTCTAGCCCCGTCCGGCCCCTGGCTCTCCTTCTGTCGGTCCCCCGGGGCCAGTCTCGCTCATCCCGTCAGTCCCCCAGGGTCTGAGTCTGGCTCACCCCATCCGGCCCCAGACTTTCGTCTCATCAGTCCCGGGAGACGGACTCTCGTCCCCGGAGGGTCCCCAGAAGAGGCTGGGGGGAGGAGGGTGGCATTTAGAGGAAGGGGGTCGGAGGGTTCAGAAGCAGACCGGACGGGGAAGGGAGGGAAGGGAGAGCGAAGGGAAAGCGGGGACTCCGAGGCCGGGACGACGGCGGGTGCGGGAGGCACTTACCGGGCCGGCTGCCCCGCTGGCAGGGGCTGGGGCGGGCCCCTCTTGCCTCTTCAGGCGAGACTTGAGGCTCTTCATGGTCTCCAGCGCTCGGCCCGGCTGGCGCAAGGGCACAGAGGCTCCCGGGCTGCAGGGAGCGCGAGACGCTCCCTCCCCGCCCCACCTGCCACCTGGGGAGGGGGGAGGGGCGGGCGGGAGGACCCTGCCGGGGGGACCCGCCTCGGGGGTTCCCGCCCCACCTCCCAGCCTATCGTGCGGCGGCCCTGAGGAGGGAGGGGACCCGGCCCAGACCAATAGGGATTCGGGAAAGGGGTGGGACTTCCCCTTTAAATTTCTTCTCCGCCCCATCCCTTTCTTTCCTAAGAAAGTTTGTTGGAGACTAACCTGCCGAGGTTTCCAGGGAAGAAGTTGTAGGAGTGGGAGGTTAGTGCCTTGGAGGTGGCTTTGGGACCCCAGGAGCATTGCCTCTAGGCTAAACCAGATACCCCAACCCTTTGGCCACGACTTCCTACTGGAGCTATAACCACCAATGTGAGCTTTATATAAAGTCGGGTTAGGTTCAGTTCAATTCAGTAAACATTAATTAAAGGCCTACTATGTGTCACGAACTACTCTAAGCTCTGGGGGCACAAAAAGAGGCAAAAGACAGTCCCTGCCTCCAAAGAGCTTATAATCTAATTGGGAAGACAACGTGCAAAAGATGTGCAAAGAAGCTACATATAGAATAAATAGTGAGAAAGCACTAGAATTAAACGGGGTTAGGGAAGGCTTCCTGTAGAAGGTGGAATTTTTTCAAACTTATTAAAGTTTTTTGAACAGATAAAAATGGAGCAGTCAGTGAAGAAGTAACCTAAGTAATCTTAGATCCTAAATCACCACAAATTGAGAGCTTCCAAAGGCTTCTTATTTCATTGTCCATTTCATCCCCTCCATGCTTTACTGCATAATATCTACAACTGTGCAAATATTGACAGGTAACTCAGAGACTAGAAATGGAACCAGTTGCAAAGAAACGGTGGGGTGGGGAGGTAGTTGGGAAGTAATACTACGTAGAGGGGTACAGAAAGGGACAAATATTGCTGACAAATTGAAGAATAAAATAGGCTTTGAGAAAAAATATTTGTGGATCAAGTATAGAATACATAGTTAGTGGAAGTCATACACATGCAAACTCAACACAGATTAAACAAATTTCACTGTACTCTAAACTGAAGATTAGAGGCAGTTATCCATATAATTCATAGGATCATAAATTTGCCATTTATCTAGCTCAACATCCCAGCTGTAAGAAAAGAAGAGGAAAGTAACAATCAAACAAGCTCACACAGCTAGTAATTGTCCTTTAAGAGTTGAACCCATATCTTCGGATTCTAATTCCACCTTTCATTCGGCTACAGCAGTCTTCCTCTCTCACCAGTTCAGCTCTACACTACCTTTTTACTCTAGAATCAAACCTTTGCCTTTTTGTCTTATAGCTCCCCAGACTTCCCTAAAACTCAGCCCAAGGTTTCTCCTGCTCTCCTCTCTGCTTCTACTTGTTTGCAGTTGAAAGCTTCATAAGAGTACCCACCATGTACACTATAAATAAGTATTCTCTCTTATCAACTGGACTCTCTGATCCCCAAAGCAATCCTTTTTTTTTCTTCCCTTATTGCCACTCTTTCATACTCCCCATCCATTGCCCCTCTCCCAGGAAATATATCAAATTCCTAGCTAAGAAGTTCCTGGATAATGGATGGCTTCAATTCTCTCTACCTTTTGCCAGCAGACATTTTGGTGGCTGAGAGAGTGATCTTTTCAATCTGGTATAGAATTTGACTCCAAATTTTATAGCAGTTTGTGCCTGGACTTTATATCTTCGGAAAAACATGACTGGAATCCCTTTTGCTCTTTCAAACCAAAAGGTCAGATGTTTCCTCTTTTTTTTTCCCCAAGGAAAGAGGGAACAGGAGACAAGGGTAAAATGATGGATGATGGCAACAATATAAAAATGGTCTAAACTCTAGCCAGTATAAAAATATTTTTTAAAACCCAGCTTATTTATATCCCCAAAAGGTCCAGTATAAAAATATTATTTTCAAAAAGAAAAGCCAAGGATGATGGACCACTCCTGTAATCCCTTCTGCTGTGGAAGGCTGGGGCTAGTTCAACTTTGAACTCTGGAGTTCTAAGCTACAGAATGACTAAAAGCTAATTCCATGTCTGAACTCAAGCACCAATATGGGAAACCCTTAAAAGCAAGGTCTAAGGGGCGGCTAGGTGGCGCAGTGAGTAGAGTGTTGGCCCTGGAGTCAGAAGGACCTGGGTTCAGATCCCGCCTCAGACATTTAATGCACACACAGATAAAAAAACCTAGCCGTGTGACCTTGGGCAAGTTACTTAACCCCAATTGCCCTCCAAAACAAAAGTCCAACAGACTGCCTAAAGAGGGGCAAACCACTCTGTGCCAGAAACAGAGTAGACCAAAGCTTCCATGCCCATCAGCAGTGGAATCAGGCCATGATCGGTTATTCCATTTTCAGCTTGGGAAAGATATGGATATCCAGCCCTGAAGAAAAAAAAAAAAAGAAATACAACTTGGTTTCCTTTGAGAACTGCTTTTTGTCTTATATAAATTATTTGAACTAAAAGTCTTCAATGAGATAAAGCAATGAGTTTAATAAATATAAGTAGAAATCAATTATCATCTTGTATTTCAAGGACAATATATTGCTATTTATTTCTATTATTTAAGGAGAAATAAAATTAACAGGCAGCTGAACAATGTCCAATATTTTGCTACAGATGGGATAGTTACATAAAGTAATTCATCCTAACAAGATATTTATTCAGCTATGCACCCATTTCCAAAGAGAAACAATCCATATTTCTGACATACAAAAGCCCCTTTTTATATGAAAGGTCAGTTGCTTTCTTTAGAAACAGCTTTAGAGCTACCCAAATTTTTATGTTATAAGAAAGTCTTCAAAAGTTTTTTGGGCAAATGTCAGTGAAGAAACAACCCATTAAACAGCGTTAACAAAACAACATTGAACCAGAAAAGCTAAAGTTTTCCCAGTTATTTAGAGAAGATGATGGATCTTTTTTCTCTTCATTGATCCTGCTTAATGTTTCAGGGCTCAACATTTTGTCAAATGAGTTGTCTTTGGCTAGTTGTCTCTTTCAAGCCTTGTATCCAATCAAATATCCAGTTCCCTTAATTCTTTGTTCATTGTCTTTCCAGACTTATTTCTCATTACTTTCTCTCACACATTCTGCTTTCCAATCAAAAGGGCCTACTTGCTCCACCATTACATTCCAATGTCTCTCCTACTGCTATCTCCCCATGCCTGGAATGATCTTTCCTAACCTCACCTCTTAGAATAACTCATTCCTATTTTCTTAATCCATTTGTTAGTCCTTGATAGCCGTAGGGGGAAAGGGGAGACAATGAGTATTTCAGTCAGTACTGCTATAATATGGAATACGAATTCCTAAAAATCATTAAGCTATGCAAAATCAAGCAATAAAAATCTTATGGGGTAAAACTTATTGGGAAGTTAAAAAAGGGGGGGGGATGGAGTTAGAGGCAAAGCACTCAGAAACTTTGTTAGTGACATTAAAAAAAAGGTAGGAACCTAATGAAAACAGTAGTATAGTTTTACATATTAAATGGTTAAGAAATTCGTGAATTCTACAACAAATGTTGTCAGCCTTCTGGCCTTGGGCTGCAGTTTGGCCTTTGTCTTGTTCCCGTGAGCTCAGGCTGGCAAAGCACATGGTTACAGGCAAGAGGATGGCCTCAATAGGCCACAACTCCAGGGCACAGGGGCCAAGAGCTGTTGCCACAGGGGAATGTATGGTTGAGGATTAGTCCTCTGCCTACAGCTCCTACTGTATCAGAAGATGTACAATAAATTTGGCACTTTACTTTGAAAAAGACCTCAATTTTACTTGTGGAAATAGGTATCAAAAGGGTTGTAGCTTGTGACATTGTCATGGAGGGTAGTTTTCTGTATTCTCTGTTTCTCAAGGATGAAATAATGTACAAAGAAATATAATATTTTTGAAATTTGTGTTGTCTCAAATTGTTGCCTAATATATCAATATAGTTGAAACAAATTCATGATTTCAAAAACAAGCATTACAACAAAACTGATTATAATGCCTATTCACACACACACACACACACACACACACACACACACACACAGCCACCAACTACTAACATTTGGATTAGGAAGCCTGGAATTGGGGAATTTGTTGAATGGGTGAATGGGGGTGGAGAGAGAGAAAGGAGGAAATGAGGTACTTCATGTCTGATTTCTTCATTGATATAGGGAACTCTCAGTGAGGAAACTGCCCTTATCAATGTGGACCACCCATCCTGCAACTTATGGTGTCTACTTTGGAGACACTTAGATAATGGCCTAGGGGACACAGAGGTTAAAATTACCCTCCTAGGTTTACACTAATAACATGTTCAGTATATCTCAGGGGTTTACTAACTCCCAAGGTAGAAGCCAGCTCTCTCCACTACACTAGACTGACACTCATACTTAAGTGTTTCCTTTTACCTTAAGGGGAAAGACCACAAGTTGACTGGTAGGTAAGAAACAAAACTATCCAGGGTAAAAATTCCTCCAATGGGTCCCTACAATACCCAGGGTAGTCCAACCAAGGTCTCTGATTCACACCATGCAAAAGCAAAGAGTATGGCTCAAAAAGAAATCAAATACATGCATGAATAAAAAGGCATGTACTTTGTTCCTGGCACCATTGGGAAGACCTAGAATATAAAAAGAAAAAGCCAGTGAGTAAGTCTTACAAAGTCTCAAAAAGTCTAAATGAGCTTACACTCTCATGAGGGGAACCAACAAATAAAAGAGAGCTGAGGTCAGATGGCAAAGCTCAGAGGTGCTTAGATTATTAAAATGGTTAACAAGATAGCTCTGGAGGACAGCAATGCATAGAAGAAGGGCAAAGACCTGGTGGTAGTCCTCCATGTCATCAGAAATGATTGGATTATTGGCTTTCAACTCATTCAAATTCTGTAAGCGACCCAAGCAAGGAGGAACACAAGGTGATAGATAACTCTGGTAATGACATTCTTCTTGTCTGGCTGTCCTGGCCAGGAAAACTTAACAGCCCCTTCTCCCTTCAATGGTAATGTTGGGGGGGTGAGGAAGAGAAGGGGGAGAGTTATTACTTGGAGTCAGAAACCCTCCCCAGTACCTAGTATAGTTCTTAGAACATAATAGATGCTTAATAAATGCTTGTTAGATTGAATTTAATTGAATTGGTCTCTCTTACATTAGTCACTTCCTTTCCCATGCCATTTACCACCTCGTTAATTTAGGTTATTATACTCAGACTGTTGAAATAAACTCCTAAATAGTTTGCCCTGTCACCAGTGGCTCACCTAATCTTACCTGCCCACTGTCCACAGCTTAATTTTCTTAAAGTAATACAAGGATCATGTTATTTCCTTGCTCAAAAATCTCCAATAACTATTTACCCTGGGGTTAAAGTGCCCATAATTGGGTCTCAGTTTATCTTGACAGCCTTTTTGCTGCCTATTCCTCTATTTAAACCCTATAGTGCCAGCTAGACTGGTCTTAACATTACCCAAACGTACCACATACCCTTCTGCCTCCAGGCCCTTTCTCATGCTGCTTTCTGTCTTCCTGGAATGCCTATCTTTGTCCCTGCTGATCTCCATCTATTGAAATCCTACCCATCCTTCAAAGCCCAGATCAAATATCACTTTTTCCATAAAGCTTTCTCTGATCTCCTAGCCTAAGATGATCTCCTGCTACTGTGAATTCCAATGTTCTATTTTTATGTCATATATTTGCCTCAAATCTATACTGTATAGTTATTTGTATACATATCTTACCTACTTAATTGTAAGTTCTTTGAGGCCAAGGGTTGTATATCAAGTGCGTTGTCCTATTTCTTATGTATGCACTTAGTACATAAGTGGGTACTTTGTACATATTCAATAATATTTATTGAATGAATGAGTGGATACATTTTTCTATTTTGTTATTACTGTGTACTACTATGTCTCTTTGTGTTAGTGTCCAGAGAAAGCAAAATTATAAACATTGTAAGAATGGGGGGAGGAGAGGATATCTTCCCACCCACCTCCCACCCCATGACTGTCTAACTTGCCTCCCCCTAATTTAGATTATTACATTTGGACTATTAAAAGACTCCTAAATTGTTTGCCCTGTCACCAGTGGCTCACCCCTCTAATCTAACCTATCAACTGTTGCCAGCTTAATTTTCCTAAAGTAGTGAAGGATCATTTCATTCTCTTACTCAAAAATCTCCAATAGCTCCCTTTTGCCCACCTTTTGGTGTTATTGGAGCAATCTTTTTGTTCCTCAGGTTCCACACAGTTGTCTCAGGGACAGCACAATGTTTCAGGCTCCAAATAAGCTCCCCCATTGGCTCACAACTCTCTCTTGGATGTAATTAGCAATTCTGTTTTTAACTGCTTTAAGTTGCACTTTCTTGTGTCCTTGGAACTGTAAGAGTCATTATGGACTTGAGTGCTAGCTTCCTTCTTTCTGCTATTAACTTGATAAAGCCAAGGAGCCAGATAGAGTTGCAAGAAGAGCTTATATCAGTCTCCAGAAATGTTGGGCAAGTTATTTTTGTGAAACAAATGCACAAAATCTCCATGAAGTCTGTGTCCAGGAGCGTTTATGGATTTCCCAGACTAGACATTGAATAGCCAGTGTCTGCTTGTCCTTGCTTGAGAGCAGCTAAGTAAATAATGCTAGCTTAAATAAACAGTGATATGTTTTTATACTGGTTTTGAAGTCCCTGATGTCTTCAGTTCCTATCATTACTATCCCTTAAGCTATTTTTACTATTATCACAACTATTTGCATCATCTTTTCCTTGAGGGAATGCAAGAGATTTAAAAAGCCTGATTTTTAAAGCCCTTTTATGAATTATTCTTAAAAATCCACTTTACCACCTTGTTCAAAAGTCCATTTTCTTGTCATGCTTCTTTTTTCAGCAATTTGCTAGTCAGCTCTCGCTATTGAAAGCTGACTGTTAAATTTTCAAAGAGAGCATTTATTCCTTGGAAAATGACAGAAGTTCCAGATCAGGGCTTGATTTGTCTTTTTGTTGATTGTCTATACTTTAAAAAGAAATGGAAAAAATATAGATTAAACTTAAAAATTTTATCCTGCTACATGTTTTCCAGAGTTGATTGTTAGACATTTATCAGGACTCCCCTGCTCCCTTTCCTCAGATAAAGAAGAAAGAAGATTTTCCTCTTCTCTTACTGTTCCTTTCTTCCATTTCCTTTATTTTCAGTTTTATAACATGAATACTGTCCACTAAAACTCTATTCCAATAAGAGATAGCTCTGCATTTTCAGAAGCTACAAAACTACTAAGTAAAAGTTTTGAAGTTATATATGTGTCCACATCTGTCATCCTAGGACCAGACTACTTAAATTCTCAAAGGCCCTTCACTGGAAGGTTGGCTACCAGGCATGATTATTTATATATTTTTTGAGCACAGCCACTCTTGAAGACTGTTCCCTGGGGTTTAGAAGGTTGTAATATGGGGCAGCTACATGGTTCAGTAGATAGAGCAATGGGCCTGTAATGGGGAAGACCTGAGTTCAAATCAGACCTCAGATGCTTAATAGCTGTGTGACCCTAGGCAAGTCACTTAACCTCTGTTTGCCTAATCCACTGGAGAAGGAAATGACAAACTACTCCAGAATCTTTGCTAAGAAAACCCCATCTAAGGTCACAGAGTCAGACATGACTGAATGACTGAACAACAAGGCACTTTCTGAGTCTGTGTTTGAACCTATCATTAACCAATATTTATTGGGTACCAGCAAAGTGCTAAGTACCACATGGGAAATATAAAAAGACATGGTACCTGTCCTTGGAAAGCTTAAGTGAGGAAGCAACTCTAATATTCACAAAACAATTAGACCAATATAGTAACATACTATGTGGTCCTTATTACAGATATAATGGTTCAGAGAAGAAAGAAATCAGATTGGACGGAATAAGTCAGATAGGACTTCACAGAGGAAATGGTCCTTGAGATAGAAAGAATAGGAAGAATTTGGACAAGTAAAGTGAGGAAGAAGGACATTCTTTGCAGGGCATGAGTAAAGGCTTAGAGACAAGAGGAAGAGTAGTGTGTGGAGGGGATGGGGAAGTGGCCTGTTTAATGAGATTAAAAGGTATATGTTGAAAAGAACGGAAAATTAGGTTGGACTTTAAAGAAGGCTAGCTATTTCAGGATTTATTTAAATAACATGCATGTAGTCCTTTGATTCTGATGGGGGTGAATTTTACCTTTATGCCAGGGCCCAGACCTCCCTCCAACTTTATAGTCTACTAGTCAACATGCCACAACAATAGCACCAAATCCTCCCTAGACACCTTTTATATATAATAGGAACCGCTAGATGGTGCAGTCCCAGATTAGAGATCTGGGACTGGAATGAGGAAGACCTGAGTTAAAATCTAACCATAGACACTAGCTTTATGACCTTGGGCAAGTCAGTGTTTGCCTGGGTTTTCTCATCTGTAAAATGGGGATAATAAGAGCATCTGTCTCCCAGAGTTGATATGAGGATCAAATGAGATAATAGTTGTAAAAGGCTTAGCACAATGCCTAGCACATAGTAAGCACTATATAATTATTAGCTATTACTATTATTATTGTTGTTGTCTTCCCCTATTAGAATGTAAGTTCCTTGAGGGAAGGGACTATCTTGCTTGCTTGTATTTATATCCCCAGTACTTAGCACAGTGCTTGGCACATAGTGAGCACTTAATAAATTATCTATAAATCTACTTAATTAGATCTTAATTGAGTGAAATGAATATGGTAGAAACTCTATGGGCAGCTAGATAGCATAGTGGATAGAGTACCAGGTCTGGTGTCAAATCTAGCCTCAGACACTTACTAGGGACCCTGGGCAACTCAACCTTGTTTGCTTCAGTTTCCTTATCTGTCAAATGATCCAGAGAAGGAAATGGCAAATCATTTTAGTGTCTTTGCCAAGAAAACCCCAAATGGAGTCATGAAGAGTTGGACATGACTGAAAAACAACTGAACAACAATTAGGAATAATAGAAAGAGCACTGGATCTGGGTTCCAATCCTTATTCTGCCACTTTCTGCCCCTTCCACATACTATCTTACTCTTGTCTCTGCCTTTGCTCATGCCCTACAAAGAAAAACCACTTGGACAAACCATTTCTTATCTTTGTACCTTACTTCCTCATCCATAAATCATGTGTTTGGACTAACTGGCCTTTAAGGGGATTTTCCATGTCTAAAATTTATGATAATGATGATCATGAAAGAGATAAAGAAAGATACATGTAGATATAGAATTGCACAAGCAAAATGATGGCTTTCAAAAATTGGAGAATTTTTGGGGCAGCTAGGTGGCACAGTGTATAGAGCACTAGCCTTGGAGTTGGGAGGACCTCAGTTAAATTTTGGCCTCAGACACTTGACACACTTACTAGCCATGTGACCTTGGGCAAGTCACTTAACCCCAATTGCCCTCTCAAAAAAAAGCAAATAAAATAAAATAAAAAGAATGGGAGAACTTCAAGGTAAATCAGAGATTCCCATTCCAAAGAGTCTTTTCCCCCTCCTGTCAATTGAAGTGAACTGATTGGAAGTGGTTATGGGAGTCTGTCACTTCTACCTACTCTTGATGGTCCAAATTCAGTGAGCCAACAGTAGCTCTCTATTATACAATGAAGTGACAGGAGCAGTCACCACTCCCTCCCAAAGTAGATGCCAATGCAGTTAGCTGACCAAAGCTACTTATGAAACAAAGGTTCATCTGGATGAGCACTCTACCTAGGACTGAAACTTTAACCCCAAGTATGAGAGACTAGAGGCAATACTCACACCCTCCTCTGTTGTCAAATGCAAGACTGAAACAGGTTGGCTATTTTTTTTAAAGAGATAAAGTCTTTCTGTCTCCAGGCATGCTTTGACTTTCAAACCATCTTTATTTTTTTCAAGATCTAGATCCACTGCCATGTCTTCCATGAAGCCTTTCCTAATCTTTCTATTTAGGCTACCATAGAATTATTGTCATAGGCTGAAAGGAAATTTAGAGATCAAGTCCTCTCTTTTGTCTGATAAGAAAATTGAGGCCCAGAGAGGTTAAGTGATGTACCCAAGGTCACAATGGTTATAAAGAGAAGAACTGGGATTTGAATTCTGGGCTTCTGACTCCAAACCTAGCACTTATTCCATGAAGTGACTCATCCCTCTTGAGAGTTTCTTGTGCTACTCTCTACACACTGTCACAGTCTAGCTTATACTATAACATTTGCAATATATTAGTATACACGTTTCACCCCAACCCCTGCCTCCAACCCAGGTTACAAATTCCTTGAGGGGAAGACTGTTATTTTAAATCTCTGTATTCTTAGTCCCTAGCATAATTCTGTATGCATAATAGATGCTTAATAAATGTTTATTGAAATCTAAGTAGCAAGAACCAAAACCTAAAATTAAATGCTGTATATTTAAATGACCAAGATAAATTCTGGGGGAAAAATATTAGAAAATGTACCTTCCTTCCTTCTTTGCAAAAGTGGGGGACTATAAGTGTGCAAGAACATTGTCAGATTTAGTTGTATTGATGAGATCTGATGTGTTACTTTTTTACCCCTCTCCTTCTTTCTTCCCCCTCTCCATTCTCTCCCCCCTTTCCTCCATTTCCCTCTTCCCCCCCTCTCTTTTTCTCCTCTTTCTTATCCTTCTCCCTCTTCTCCACCTCCTCCTCCTTCTTCTTCTCATAAAGTACCACAGAATTGTAAGCATTATATTGTTTAGTCCAACAGAGAGAGTACCAGGCAAGAAATCAGGAGACCTGGGTCGAGGTACACAATCAACCACTAACCCCTATATGACTTTGAACAAATTACCTCAGAAATAGGTCAAGGATGGAAAATTTTTTCCAATAATTTTTAAACTATCTCTCCAGGATCTGTTTTCCAGGTCAGTGATTTTTTTCCATGAGATATTTCACATTGCCTTCTATTTTTTCATTTGTTTGGATCTGTTTAATAGTATCTTGATTTCTCATAAAGTCACTAGCTTCCATTTATTCCAATCTAATTCTAAAGGAATGATTCTCTTCAGTGAGCTTTTGAGATTCTTTTTCCATCTGGCAAATTTGGCTTTTTAAGGCATTCTTCTCCTCATTGGCTTTTTGAGCCTCTTTTGCCATTTGAGTTAGTCTATTTTTTAAGGTGTTATTTTCTTCAGTCAGGTTGTTGACTCTCATTTTATAACTTTCTTGCATCATTCTCATTTCTCTTCCCAATTTTTCCTCCACTTCTCTTATTTGGTTTTCAAAATCCTTCTTAATCCCCTTTATGATCTCTAAGCAGCTTATTCTTTTCTTGGAAGCTTCTGGTGCAGGAGTTCTGACTCCTCTGTCTTCCTCCTGTTCCATGCCCTGATCCTTTTTGTCCTCAAAAAAGGAGTTCAAAGTCGGATTACTGTGTTTGGCTTGCTTCCCTAGTTTGCTCATGTTGCCCCTCAATTACTTGACTTTTGAGCTTTTTGCCACAGTAGAACTCTGCTACCTGACAGGGGAGCTTTATCCCAGCTGGGGATTTTCTCAGCTGCTGGAGCTATTTTGGGTGCCTTCTCTGAAGCCTCCACATGCTGTCTGGCAAACTGGTCATGATCTCCACCCTAGACAGAAATCCAGATCCAAGCAGGTTAAAGCAAGAGTGATTACCCCTCAGACTGGTCACTTGATCCACCTATAATCTGCAGGCCAGGAGTTCTGAAGCAGCCATGTGGCAGTGGCTGCACAGCTGCCACACCTCAGCAGCTTCTCACCCTGGGGACAAAGACCAACTGCACTCCCAAACTACTGGATCCCAAAGTCCACGATGCACTGACCTCTCACTTTGTCCTTAGCATCTATGGGTTGATAATTCTGCAAACCACCACAGCTGCTGGTGATCTGAAGTCCATCCAGTCGGTGGCTGGTTGTGGCTGCCCTGAGGCTAAAACCTTGGGCTAGTGTGGGGCTGGGCTTGGCTCTCATAGGGCTGCACTGGCCACTTCCTGCCAGCCTGCTAGGCTGTCCTCAGTGGGAGGTTAGCTTCTCTGTGTCATTTTGTGGGTTCAGTCAAGGATAGAAAATTTAGAATGATTTGAGTCCCTGAAAACCATGACTAAAATGTTCCTGATATTATCTTTCTAGAAAGCATAAATGAAAACCACTCAGATTTATTACAACCAAAGGTCAAAGCAAAGTGGCAGTGGGGGTGGGGGAATCAACCAATCATTTAATGAAAGGAAGTCAAAAAGGAAAATTCTCAGAAATGTCATAGCTAAAATTGAGAGCTCCCATGTCAAAGAAAAGATCCAGATAGGAGTTCAAGTAGCAAGGAGCCACAGTCAGGATTCCACAAGACCTAGAAAATCTTTGTAAACAACGTTTCAAAAGACAGAAGATATAGGCTGATGACCAAGAATAGCTTGACTCCACAAAGCTGAGTATAATCCTATAAAGCAAAAATGGACCTCTTTTGGAATAGACGAATTCTAAGCATCTCACAAGAAAAAGCTCAGAATTATGAAGGAACTTTGAAATGCTACAAAGAATCAAGAGAAATATAGAAAAGTCAGTATATTTGAGAAGTTGGAAAGAACTGTATTATATAGTATTCCTAACATTTTTTCTTTGCTTTTTTGGAGGGGGGAGGGCAGGGCAATTGGGGTTAAGTGAGTTGCCCAAGGTCACACGGCTAGTAAGTGTGTCAAGTGTCTGAGGCCAGATTTTACCTCAGGTCCTCCTGACTCCAGGGCTGGTGCTCTGTTCACTGTGCCACCTAGCCACCCTGAGCTAACATTTTAATAGAGGGGAAAGAAATATGTTTCTTTTTAGAACTTTGATATCTTCAAAGGATAATGAGTGAATTAAATAAGAAAAACAGAAGACCTTGAGAAGGGGATGGATTTGTTCTATTCTGAGGGTTTTAAGGGAGAGAAGAATGAATACACTAGTACAGAAAGGAGAAAAGAAGGGGTGCAATAGTATGGAGGTGCACATAAGAGTGTGGAGGGAGTACATTTTGGTATGAGAGAAGAGTATACAAATATGGTTAAAGAGGTAGTAAGAAAAGGCATTAGTTGAGCCTCACTCTTCTAGATTGGACAAAGGAGGATTGAATACATAGACCCAGAGTTTAGTATAGAAATACATCAAATTCAACAGAGAAACAAGTGGGGATGGGAGTGGGCATTAATAGGGAGGATAATACCAGGGAAGTAATAATCCTAAGCAAACAAACTTTCTGACCTTGAAGGAAAGGAGAGGAGAAGAGAGGAAAGGAAAGAGGAAAGGGAGGAGGGAGATGGGGATGGAAGGGGGAATTAAGGAGATTGCCTATCAATTGAGGAGAAACTAAACAAATTGTGGTATATTAATGTAATGGAATATTACTGCTCCCTAAGAAATAATACAAGAGACAGTTTCAGAGAATCCTGAGTAGTAACCCTCTTTACTATTACAATGTGAAGTGAGTAGAAGAACCAGAACAATTTATACAAAGATAACAGCAGCATAAAGAACTCTGAAAGAGTTAAGAACTGTGATCCATATGATGAACAACCATATCACCAGGAGACCTGTGATGAAATATGATGCCCACTCCCTGGCAGCCAGATGATTCACTCAAGGTACAGAAAGAAACATATATTTTTGGATATAACCTCTGTGAAGATTCATTTTGTATGTGACTATGCTTATTTTCTGGGAGGGTTTTACTTTCTTCTTCTTAGTTTTTAGTTGGGAATGGAGGTGGGGGCAGAATTAGCAACAGTGGTATAAAAAGGGGTCCATTAAAAGGGGGGGCATTAAAATACTTATTTTAAATATATAGAAGAAAAAAAAGGAAATTCAGAGGAAATCAGAGAGAAACAAGATGGTTTTGAAAGTAATAGATAGGGTTTATTAGTGCTTCTTTTTTTAAAAAAAAGCAGTATGAAATGGAGATTCGTGGTTTCATATACAATCCTCTTTTTTGTGTTCTGGTTTGTGTGTTGTGTGTGTGTGTGTGTGTGTGTGTGTGTGTGTGTGTGTTAAAAAAAATTAAATTGGCCGAATAGCTGTTCCTAAATAGATAAAATTCCATCTCCTACCTCTGTGTCTTTTCACAAATGATCCCCCATATCTAGTTTATACTTCTCTCTTTGGAGTGCAGTTCACATGCCACCCCTTCTACATCAAGCCTTTTTATGAGCTCCCTAAGTCCTTAATTCTCTCCTTGAAATACCTTAGTGTTTACTTTCTTGTTTATATTATAATACTTCTCACCACCACCACCACTACCCCCAGTTAACTAGTGTCTGCATTGAAGGGTTTATTTCAATTTTGTCTTGGTATTTAATGACTTGTTTGTAGTAGGAGTTTTTAAATTGTTTATTGAATTGAATTGATTCTTTAAAACAAGGGGGTTAGACCAGATGGTCTGAAGTCCTTTCTATTCTTAACATTCTATGATTCTGTATTATTATGAAATGACTCCATGCTGGAAAACTAAAGATCTTTGTACTGATGATGTCTTCATTATATAACCAAACCAGTTTAATTTTTGTTTGTTTTGTAAAAATGAAACAAAACCCTTCTTGGATATGTGATAATTCCCCACTTAAGGAAGTACTGTTTTTACTCGTCTTTCTTTATGATCTTTATAGAAATTAGCAGATGCTTCTACCTTGAGGATTATTTAGCAACTATGAAATAGTAGTTTTCTATTTATTTGCAGATCTCTTGATTATCTCTTGAATATCTCTTTCCATTGATATTTATATTATAAAAATATTTAAACTAAGTGGCGCAGTGAATAGAGCACCGGTCCTTGAGTCAGAAGGACCTGAGGTCAAATCCGGCCTCAGATACTTGACACTCTTACTAGCTGTGTGACCTTGGGCAAGTCACTTAAACCCAATTGCCTCCAAAAAGCAAAAAAAAAAAGAAAATTAAAGTATCAGTTACTGGTAATGTCAAGTTTACTATTAGTTTTATAAAACTGAAAGGACTGTTTGTGGTGTTTGGTGGGGTGAGGGGTAGGAGGAAAGGATGAAGTAAAATATAAATAGACTTCATGGACCCAATTAAGCCTTAAGGCTAATAATAGTCTAGAGCAGGGGTGGGGAACCTATAGCCTCAAGGCCACATGTGGCCATCTAGGCCCTCAAGTGGGACCCCTTGATTGAATCCAAAAGTGCAAGTTCCCCACCCCTTGTCTAGACACACATATATCACTATTCCTTCTGTGAGTTCAGGCGTAAAGACAAGAGAAGGTTCCTTACTTTTGCTTGTTGAAAGTAACCTTTGTTATTAAGCCTTAGGTACACAACAATTTCTACAGTCACCAGAAATCGTTTTGACTTATCTTTTATGACTAAACCCTTTGGTGATAAATGTCACTGAATGCAAATAGTTCAAAGGCTGGAAATGTTAATTGCCTCCTATAAAAAGGGATACTGAGCCTGGTGCCTGGATTAATTCCACAGGCCTCTTTCATGGAGGAGTTTGACCTCGTAACCTTACTGTTACAGGACCTTTAGAGTCTTCTTATCTCAATTTCTTTCTCAGGATATACACAAAGAATAGAAATACCTGAAAGGTTCCCAAAAGCAAAACTTGGACCTTTAAATTAAATATGGAAGTATCTTATTGTTTAGTCTAGATATTGCCAAGTAAAGGATTTTTATTAAAAAGTTAACTCCCATTTCTTGAGTGCCTGCCACTCAATTTAATTAAATTCAGCAAACATTTCTTAAGTACTTACTATTTATAAGCACTGTGTTAATTTCTGGACATCCAAGAATGAAATAAGAGTTCCTGAGCTCAAAGAGTTTAGCAAAGGAGACAAGATACATGTACAAATAGCATACATAAATAATGTCAGAGACGCATGGGAGATTTGAGGAAGAAGAGATGACATAGCTGGGGAAAACAGGTCTCCTGAAAGAGCTGAGCTTTGAAGAAAGGGGAAAGTTTCAATAAGGGCCTTTGGACACAAGGGAGTCATTCCATTTATGGAGATAGTGCACTCAAGGGTATGGAGAAAGGAGAACAGCTACAGTTTGACAATGATATACTACATGAAGAAGAAAACACAGTGAGCCTGGAGTCTGGAACCAGATTGTAGAGATCCTAGAATGGCAGGCTTAAAGACTTCATGTTTTATCTAGTAAGCAGTAGAGTATCACTGATGGTTTTGGAGTAGAGAAATAATTGGTAAGATTTGTACATTAGGAAAACTGTTTTGACAGTAGGGTAAAAGTTAGACTGGAAAGAGAATATAAAAATGTGGAGATCAAGTGAGGTGCCTTTGACAACAACCCTCATGAGAGCTAATGATGACCTGAACAAGAATGTTGGCAATATAAGTAAAGAAGAGACAGATGTCACAGATATTGTAAAGTAAAATTGAGTTTCATTGTTTTTTTGTAAGGTAAAATTGACAAGACTTGACAACTGATCGAACTTGAGGACTGAAAAAGAGGAAAGGGTTTTTGTATGTTTCAAGACATTTAGATCCTAGAACACATTGGGAATATGCGACTGGAACTTGGATGAAAGGAGATAGAAATTTAACAGCCATCTACATTTCATGATAAAAAGGTCTAAGGACAAAAGACTTATGATTTCACTGATGTAGAGAATTCCCAGTAAGGAAATTCTCTGTACCAGCAATTTATCTTATGCCACACAAAATCTCATAGAATTGCCCAAGATTGGGAGAGTAAGTGATTTGCCTAGTGACACACACCTAACCTGTGTCAGAAAGAAGGCCTTGAAGATTTAAACCTAAGATTTCCTGATTTTGAGGCCTACGTGGGCATGGACATGAGGCCTCTGTCCATTAAACTGTCTCTGAACAAATTGAAGAAAAAAATCTTACTTTCCGTCTTATAATTGAGAAGTGACTTGACATATGTAGTGTAAATTTGACAATACAG
Source organism: Gymnobelideus leadbeateri (assembly GCA_011680675.1). Lineage (NCBI taxonomy): Eukaryota > Metazoa > Chordata > Mammalia > Diprotodontia > Petauridae > Gymnobelideus > Gymnobelideus leadbeateri. The sequence goes on along the minus strand of WOXC01004215.1, from coordinate 1,424,588 downwards.
AATCACAGGATAATAGATTTAAAGATGGAAGAGGCCATCTAGTCTGACAGCATTTTATACATGAGGAACCTGGGGCACAGAGAGATTAAATTCCTGATCCAAAGTCACTGAGAAAGAAAGTGGAAGAGTGAGGATTTCAAACTAGTTTCTAGACTCCAAATCCAATATGCTTTCCTGTCCACCATGCTACCTCTCATGCTAAGAGTCATTTAGATTTCAATCATTAAATTAGAATAGAAATAGTTTGATTGTGCCATAGGATAGTAGCAGTATTTCAGTAATCCCAGGATTCCTTACAGTTTCCTAGAAACTGAATTAAATCAAATGATACTTTAGGTACAAAGTGAGTCAGTTATATTGTCAGTTCTTGGTGGAGTGAAGAATTCTTTTGTAAAGCAAACATTGACCACCTCATCTATATTGTATATAAATTATGATTTTCCTATGTAAGATTTACTTAAATTGAAATGTACTTACAGAAGTAGAAACATAAAATATTATTAAAAGTAAAGTATCACAGGGAACAATAATCCAAGTGTCAGATTTTATTTTTGTTAAATTTGGTCCAAAAAATGTACTAACTTTGATTTCCTGGAAAAGAACTATTTATTGGGGAATGTTCCTTGCATATGACTTCCTGCAAAATAGTCACACCCATGATGAAGTTATCAGTAATATTAAAAATACAATCTTGTGGCTAATTGCTAGAGAACACATTTAAGAGAGGAACAAAAACAGAATTTAAATGCCTATTCAGGGTGACAGTTCTATAAATTGTTATCCTACTTTGTAGACAGTCATCAGAGCTACTTTAAAGCAGACTTTCAATGCCTGAAGAAGCTGGCACACTTGTGTGTCATGTTAAAATGATTATTCAACCATTCTCTGCATTATTCATGAATACATTTATTTAGTACTAATCTTACAGAATTACCGGATTTTCTGCAGAAAAGTAACCAGCTCAATATTTCTATGTTCCCACTGCTGTTTTAAGAATTCTTGTCACCACAAGCAGAATCTGTAAAGTTAATTATCAAGTTTTTATACATATGATTACATACAAGACTTCAAACAACATTCATTTAAAATTTATTCTTTCCAGATGAAAGGTAGAGACATTATTTCCCTATAAACTTCAAAAATATCCTCTGATGCAAAACAACAATTAGAGGTTGTTCCTTTGAACCTTGGCAGGGTATAGTCTATGAATTAGTTTAGCATCAAGGAATGAAATCCTAAGACTATGTTAGGTGTGCTTCTCAGCATCGGTATTTAAAGTAGTAAGCAGTCTGAATTAGAAAGAATCTGGTGAACATCATCCTGTCAGTCAAATTCAGAGAGAAGTTAGATTAAATACAGGAAATACTTCAAGGATCTGTAATGTTTTTCTGGTTAATCCTGTTTTCTACAGATGAAGACTGAAACCTTTCCATGTCACCACAGTTGGTGGTTTTTTTTTTTTATTTAAATACATAATAAGAAAAGAAAAAGAAAAATATTATAAACTTAAATATTAAAACTTAAGTACAAAATAAGAAAAGAAAAAACACATTATGTGGACAAAAAAGATGAGAGGATTCAAAATATATGGCAATAAATTTCCATTTTAAGAAAATATAATAAATACTATTCATTGTGTTGAGAGCTGTCCATCTTTTCTTTGCTTCCTTGTAACTTTTGTTCTCTGCTGTGTACTTTTGAATTTGTTCTTCCCACCTCCTCCTCCTCCATGCCCCCCCCCCAGGCTACAATTAAATGAAGATATATTTCTATTCAGATACATATATACATATACACACATATATGCATACATACACATATTAACATATACTTTCCCTAAGAGATTCTACTCTTGATCTTTGTTTTCATGTTTGTGTATATCCCTTATTTCCTGTCCATACTTACTCCTCTACTTTACTTCTACCTGCTACCTTGCCCTGCTATTATTTAACCTACCTTCCCCCATCGAGGATCCCTCCATCATCCTCCCATTCTCATTAATCTAAAAACCCTTCTATACCCCCCTTACACTTATTCTGTGACCATCTCCTCTGAAGATCCCTCCCTTATCCTCTCCCTGCTTCTTTTCCACTTAGCATTTTATCTCTTTCTAAATTTAGAATACTTTTATACTCTTCTAGATGTATATGTATTGTTCCCTCTTGAACCCATTCCCAATGAAAGTAAGTTTTCCTGAACTAACAGCACTCCTCCCCCATCTAATTCCTCTATATTAGTTCTTCCTCTCATACCTCATTTGTATAAGATAATTACTCTTTTTAGCTGTTCCAGAATGGTTTTACTTGGGGCGACTAGGTGGCACAGTGAGTAGAGCGCCAGCCCTGGAGTCAGAAGGACCTGAGTTCGGATCCGACCTCAGACACTTAACACACACACAAACAAAAACCTAACCATGTGACCTTGGGCAGGTTACTTAGCCCCAGTTGCCCTCCAAAAAGCAGAATGGTTTTACTTTTTAAAATCATATCATACTCAGGTCTCCCCAATCTTTCTCATGAATTACCCAGTTACTAATAACAGTCTTTGACATATATTTTACATTTTATATACATAAATGGTAAATAGTCTGTCCTTATTAAGTCCTTTGTAATTAGTCTTTGGTATGTACTTTATCTTCTCTTTGCTCTTATAAGTCAAGTCTTCTATTAAGTTCAGGTTTGTTTGTGTTTTTTTCTGACAAAGTCCTAAAATTCTGACAATTCATTAAATGTTGATTTTTTTAATTGAGGATTATGCTTAGCTTTGCTGGGTATGGTATTTTTGGCCAGATGCCCAGTTCTTTTGCTCTTTGACAGATAGTGTCCCAAGACCTGCAGTCTTTTAGTGTCACCAATGCTAGGTCTTATGTGATTCTAATTGTAGCACTACTGTATTTAAATTTATTTTTTTGTTGCTCATAATATTTTATCCTTGAGCTAGGGTTTTTGGAATTTGACTATAATATTCCTATAGGTTTTCCTTGTTAGGATCTCTTTTAAGTGGGGGTCAGTGGATTTTTCCTATTTTTACTTTCCCCTCTTATTCTAATGCTCCACAACAATTTTCTTTATTTCTTATTGTATCAAGATTCTTTTTTTATCATATCTTTTAGTTAGTCCAATTATTATTGTGTTTTCTATTCTTGATCTTTTCTATAGATCAATTGTTGTTCTTATGAGATATTTCACATTCTCTTTTATTTTTTCATTCTTTATATTTTGTGTTATTATTTCTTGATCTCTTGCTTCCCCTTGCCCAATTCTGATTTTCAAGGAGTAATTTTCTCCCTTAAGATTCTGAATCTCCTTTTCTAATTGGTTGACTTTCTTTTCATAATCTTTTTTTTTCTTGGATTGTTCTTTTTTTAAAGTTTTTTCTCAATCTCTCTCATTTCGTTTTTGAAGTCTTTTTTAAGTTCTTCTATGAGTTCTTTTGGGGCAGGAAAGCATTTGATGTTACACTTTGAGGTAAAAGAGGGTTTCTTTGTTTCATTATCCTCCTCTGAAGACAAACCCCAGACTTCCCTATTCCCATAGTAATTCTCTATGATTCTATTCTTTCTCCTTTGCCTGTGCATTTTTTGGCAGTAGCTTAGTTTCTGTAATCACCTCTAGTCCTGGTGGATGGTGGATGGTGCCTCTGGCCTTAGATCCTCCTTCAGTTCTCCCCTCTGGCCTGGAACTAAAACCAAGACCTCTAGCCCCCTGTAAGTGCCCATAGCCAGTGAAATCCCCACCCCAATGTTCCTACATTCACTGCATGTGTGTGGGTGCCTTCTCTGTGACAGTTTCCACAACACAGCTGGGTCTGGCATTCCATCTCAGCAGAGGTTCCCTCAATCTTCCCCAGCTCAGATGCCCAATTCCCTTCACTGTCCCAAGGGTAAAAATTCCCAACCCAACTAACCCCAGGGCTTGTCACTTATTGTTTAAGTAGTCCCTAACCTAGAGGTGTTTATTCTTCACAGGGGCCAAAAGTCCTCCTGGGATTTTTTTTTTTCAGATCTTTTCTGATTGTCCCAAGAGGACCACTATTCTGCCCCTACTTTTATTTATTTTTATCATTCAGTGTTTACCCTGAGGCACAATTTTATCTCTTTTGTGGAGGAAAATGTTGAAAGTTTGGGTCTGACCTACTCCACCACCTTCCCAGAATCCTCTCCCATGTCACCACAGTTTAATGAATGTCTATGGAAGGAAGGAAAGAAGGAAGAAAGGAAAGGAGGGAGGGAGGGAGAGAGGATAGAGAAAGGAAAGGAAAGAAAGAATGAAGGAGGGAGGAAGGAAAGAAGGTAAGGAAGAAGAAAATGAGGAAGAAAAAAGAAAGAAAGAAAAAAGAGAGGGAGGGAGGAGCAAAGGAAGGAAATCCACATTCTGTGATCAAGCTTCATCTCTGAACTTAATGAGATCAGTGTTTAGACAATAAGCATACAGCTCATTGCCCAGTCCATACTTTCCACATGATTAGATCTTTCAGAGTTTGTGTTCTACAGGCATAGCCTTGGAAACCATTAAGTGGCCTCCATCCAATGATAAGACATTACAGGAGGGTTTTAGTAAAATAGATGCAAATAATCCTGAAAGCCATGATACTGGAGGACTGAGATAGCATTAATTTAGAAGGCAAGTAGTTCCCACCCTAATTACAAATAACCTCAAGGATACAGCTAGAAATAGCCAATTCAGAACTCTTAGAAGGAGAATAAATAAGGTCATAACAATGCCCCTTATGCAACCTTTGTTTCTATAGCTCATGGAAGGAGGCCTAAAATGTCTTCATGTTTTCCACAATCAAAATATCATCTTGAAAAGGCAGATATACTTGGTTTGTCCCTAGCCAAAGGAAAACAGAGCTCAGAATGAAGTTATGAACAAGATCTCTTGCTTCCTGTCTAGCAGGGAAATGGCTCCTTTGATCTAGAATCCTTCCTCCTGAGTCATTCCTGTTACCTGCCTCAGTGAGTTCATGTCCCTGAGTCCCCAGCTGCTCCCCAGCCAAACCCCATCCATGCAATCACTGTAAATCTAGCTACTACTCCAGGCAGTGGCCACAGTTTGTTTGTGGTCCATGGAGAGCAAAAACTGTTTGTTATACTACCTTGAATCATCCAACGTGTTTGGCATAGTGCCTTTTGCAGAGCAGGGGTTCAGTATGTAGGTTATTCATTAAAGGTAAGTGCCTAAAGTTTTTTGTTTCAAAACAATGCCCTAAGATCCATCCCAGTGCTGCCTCAGGCAAAAGATACATTGAACTTCCAGTGTTGGAGTATAATAATGGAATTATTCACATAATGTAATACATTTAAAATGTCATAGTTGAGTTGTAAAGACAAATAACTTTGAAATATTTAAGTACTCTGATCAGTCCAATGACCATCCATGATTCCAGAGGACTGATGATGAAGAATGGTGCCCATTTCCCTACAGAGAAGTGATGGACTAAAGGTGTAGACTGAGATGTGTATTTTTGGACATGGTCAGTTGGAAACTTGTTTTGCATTTTCTTGACTATGAAGATTTGTTACAAGGTTATTGGGTTTTGGTGTGTGTGTGTGTGTGTGTGTGTGTGTGTGTGTGTGTGTGTGTGTGTGTGTGTGTGTGTGTTTTAATCAATAGAAGGAGTAAAAGGGAAGGAAAGAAAATAAATGTTCATTGGGGAAAAATTAATGGCTCATTGTTGTGTCAACTTTCATCCACATATATTTTCAGGTTTATGTCTGATTCATGTCAGGGCAGTACAAGTTAGAGCCTGGGGTTGAAATCAGTTTATTAGCAGGGTTCCAGAGCCAGGACTGCTGCCAATTTTGTCCCTTATGAAGATATTTTGGGTGTCAACTTCCCAAGAGTTGGCAGGAATCAAGCTATCTCTTGAATTCTTCCTGCTGATTCTGGGAACTTTAAACAGAAACCTGGCCAACTCCTGACCAAAATCGAAATACCAGAGAAATCCCTTGAAAAACAAGCCCAAACTGGGACAGCATGGAGCAGTTTTAAGCAGTGAAAATAAAACAACACAAGAAAACCAAATCAGAGGAAATCCTGTTTCCAAAGAAATTAAATACCCATACCTTTGCTATTTCAGTGAATTGCTCCATAAAGAGCAGGGTGTTTCCACCAGGTTTCTCTTTGGTCTAATAATGTTCCCTCCCATCTAATGATATCTGACATCTTTAAGGCAAGTGGAGCAGGAAAGGTATTTTATTTTGTGTGAGCAGGATTGGCAACAAATTTAAGATTTTGCTTGGCTTCAGTGTCACATCCTGGAGTCTGCAGCACTGCCAAGGGAGTGAGTTTGGGGTGGTGGAATTCGATATACCAACCATAGGCTGACTCTGTGACAGAGCTCATTCTCTTTCAGTCCCCTTCTCTGATATGCAACATGTTACAAACACTGGAACAGAACAATCCCCTGACCTTGGAACCATAGAGATAACTTGGAAACTGGTACTCACCTCACCCATAGGATGGTGGGGTCATAAATCATAGATTTAGAGTTAGGAGGGGTCTTAGAGACCATCTAGCCCAAGCCTCCTATCTTCCAAATATGGAAACAGAAGCCCAGAAAGATTAAGTGATTTTCCCAAAGTCACAAGTAGTAAGTGCTAGAAGCAGGATTCAAACCCAGATCTTCTGACTTCAAAGACAACGCTCTTTCCCTTGTCATCTGTTTGAGAGTGTTCGTGGCCAGGTAAACATACACAAGGAAGGCACAGAGTAGGATCTAGGTATCCCAAATCTCAAAGACTATACTTATCATTCCACTCCTACAAACTTTAACAGGCCTTTGCTTCCAAACACTCCCACTCATTGTGCTCCATGTGCCATTTTCAGTCATTTGAAAGAAACACCAGCACTGATCTTAACAAGACCTTTATCTAGTTATTTTCTCCTAGGTTCAAGTGGAATCTATCAAGATTCCTCTCTCCGACTTGGCACCCAGTCATATTTGCCCACCTGAATAGACACTGGGCTATGCTAGTATTCAAGCCCACATCTCTCTTTTCTTCACCATAAAAATATCACATTTGGAGTTGGAAGGAGCATTAGCAGTTATCTAGTCCAACTCCTTTACTGGATCACAGATTTTTGAGCTGGAAAGGGTTTCAGAGGCCATCTAATCCAATCCCCTTATTTGACAGATGAAGAAACTGAGTTCTAAAAAGGTTAAATGGCTTGTCCATGTCACACAGGCAATGAGTGGTAGTTTATAATCAAAGCCAGATCTTCTGAGTCCAAATCCAACATTCATTCCACTCTGCCCTGCTCTCTCCTTCTTCCTCCCTTTTAGCATCCCCTTTCTTCTATCCTACCCACACATTCCCCCTTTCCTTATTTTGCCAGATCCTCCCACCAGGGAGTGTGAATGAGTGTGAATCCACACTAAGGCATTAGTGACTTAAGGTATCCCCTTCTTCAAGGGGAACTGAATCAGTCTCCTTGCTTCTGTTCTCCCCTTCTCTGATCTATCCCCTCATAGATGTGAAATTTATATCGCTCTGCCACAGATTTAACCCTGTCACTCCTCTATTCAGAAATCTTCAGTGGCTTCCACTTGTCTTTAGGATAAAAAGCAAAATCTTTAGCATAACATCTAAAACTCACCAAAATATTTTCCAGTCTTTTATCATATTACTCCCCTTTATATACTTTTTTTTTGTCTTTCTGGGGAAGGGAAGGCAGGGCAATTGGGGTTAAGTGACTCGCCCAAGGTCACACTGCTAGTAAGTGTTAAGTGTCTGAGGCTACATTCGAACTCAGGTCCTCCTGATTCCAGGGCCAGCCACCTAGCTGCCCCCTATGTATTCTTTTTTCTAATTAAACTGTTCGTTGTACACTGTATTCTATCACCTTATTCCATATCTATGCTCAGGTGGTGGTCTTTCAATATTAGAAAGCAGTCTCTTAATTTACATCTTTTAGTAGGCTCCTTCAAAGCACTGCTCGGATACCACTTCATACACACGATCTTCCATAATTCTCCCCTTTCTGTCCAGTTACTATAAGTTTACTGAGAACAGAGAAAGTTTATTTTTGGTTTTGTATTTCCAGTGCTTTACATATAGTAGGTGTTTAACAAGTAGGTGTTCAATGCAATACTTAATCCCAATAAGTTACTACTTAATGGTAGAATTTCAGACATTTGTGAGGAGAACATTTTAGGAGAAAAAGGATTTTGTTACACCCTTCTATAAAATCTATTACATCCATTCTGCCTACACTTAAGACTGACTGTATTTGTGAGAGAAGACACCAAGAGCTGCAAAGACAGTATACCTGCAGAGCAGGTATATATCATACCACATTGGTAACAAGATTCACTAACTGCAGAAATAAGGCACAAATTGTCAAATTCCCTGCATTGGACCTTGATGTACTGGGAAATTGAAACAATCAACAAGTGTGAGGGGGGGAAATCCTGTATCTGGGGAGAAATTTATATCTTCCAAATTTGGATCTAAGCAAAAGTGAGGAATTTGAGTTTGATAAAAATCTAAGGGATGAAGTAGGAATGGGAAGCTGGGAGTTACAACTGAGACATACAAGGAAATTAGAAGGTAAGATATCAGGACTATTGGTGAAATGATTATGAATCAATCTTCCTCCTCATAAACCTGGTGGGTTTTCCCCCCCTTTTTTTAACCATCATTGTGTGTACATACTCTACCCTTGTCTTGCTTTGATATAATGGTTGTGGAAATGTGTAGTAGCCACCTAAATATAGCAGACGAAAGAAAGTACTGATGACTCTCAAATACAGCAAATTCAGTATTTCCGAAACAGAATACTTTATCTTTTCCCAAAACCTGTCCTGTTTCCTAATTTAATATTCCTGTTGAAGGCTCTACCATCCTTCAAGTCAGCCAGCTTGGTAATCATCATCCTCAACCCTTTTTTGGGGAAGGGGGAGGTAGGAGGATGGAGAAATGAGAGGTAATATAGTTAGTAAAATAATAAATAAGCATCTTTCAAGACCTTCTTTATTGTTGACTCTTCCTTAAGCATTATATCTAATCATTTGCCAAGTCTTGATTTTTCTACCTCTGCAATAGCCCTGAAATCTTCACCTTTTTCTCCACTCACTTAACTACCACCTAGTTCAAATCTTCTTCTCTCACCTGACCTGGCCTGGGAAATTGCAATATTCTTCTAAAAGTTATAACTCCATTCTCTCCCCCTCTCCAATTCATCTTCTACACAGCTGATCAAATCATCTTTCTAAAAGATATATATTACCATGTCATCCCTTTGTTCAAGAAATTCTAGTGACATCCACTTTCATCTAATTAAGACGCTCTTAACCTGAGGTCTGTGAACTTGTTTTATTAATATTTTGATAACCATATATCAATATAATTGACTTCCTTTATTATTGTACATATTTTATCTTATGTTCTTAAAAACATATTCTGAAAAGAGGTACATAAATGTATTTCACAGACTGCCAAAGGAGCCCAAAATATTTAAAAGTTAAGAATCCCCTACTCTAAAATAAAATACTCATCCTTAGAGGAAAATTTAAATCTGTAAGCATTTGCATTGACAAAAGAGAGAAAGAATAGATTGATGAATTGGGCATGCAACTAAAAAAAAAACCACAACCTAGAAAACCAACATATTTTTAAAAATCCAACACCAAAATAGAAATTCTGAAAATCAGAGATTAACAAATTGCAAGAAAAAAAGCACACTGAATCAGTAAATAAGACTATTAACTGATTGTTTGAAGGGAAAAAAAACAATGAAATAGATAAACCCATAGCTAGTCAGATTAGAAAAACTATAGAAGAAAACCAAATTGCCAATGTCAAAAAATTAATCAATCTTCTTCCTCAAAAACCTGGTGGTTTTTTCCTTTTTTTTTTTTAATAAAAAGGGGAAATAACAACAAATGAAGAGTAAAGGAAATTATTAGAAATGCTTGCCTAATTATATGCAAAAAACCTGACAACATAAATGAAAGAGATGGAAAAATTACAAAACTACAAAACTACCCAAAAATAGCATCTTTAAATAATTCAATTTCAAGTTTTTGCTGGAGTATATATATGAGAACTAGGAAACTTGTCTCTGTTGTATGGGGGTGGAAAGAGGAACCTGTGGTTTCAAGCAATCTGAGGATGCAGAAGCATCCACTATTTATCATGTTATTTCCTAACCATTTAACATGTATACCACTGTACTAGTCCTTTATTAGGCCCCTATCTTCTTTTTAATGTGTCACTGAAGATTTTTTTGAATGTTGTACCCCTGACCCCATTTTCCCATAAGCCCCATTACTTTTAATTGAATGATTTTGCATAACTCAGTGCTTTGGGAGAATACCTATACCAGGTTATAGCAGAACAAACTGCATAAATTGTACTCCTGGTTCTGCTAATTTCACTCCATATCAGTTCATAGAAGTCTTCCCTTATAAAACGATCTCATTTATCATTTCTTACAGCATAATAATATTCAGTTAAAATATTATAAGAGTTTTTACAAGTGTTTCTAGTAAAGGCCTCATTTCTAAAATATATTTGTGGGAATACAAGTGATTCCCCAGTTGATAAATGGTAAAAGAATATGAACAGGCAGTTTTCAGAGGAAGAAATTAAAGCTATCTATAATCATATGAAAAAACATTTTAAATCTATTGATTAGAGAAATGCAAATCAAAACAACTATTAGGTACCACATCACACCTATCAAATTGATTAACATGACAAAACAGGAAAATTATAAATGCTGGAGAAGAAGTGGGAAAATTGGAACACGTACATTGTTGATGCAATTGTGAATTGATCCAACCACTCTGGAGAGCAATTTGGAACTATGCCCAAGGGGCTATAAAAATGTGCATACCCTTTGACCATTCGACAGTATACCCTTTGGCAGCAATACCACTTCTAGGGCTATATTCCAAAGAGATCATACAAATAGGAAAAGAACTTACAGGAATAAAAATATTTACAGCAACTCTTTTTGTGGTGGACAAGAACTGGAAATTAAGGAGACGCCTATCAATTGGGGAATGGCTGAACAATTTGTGGTATATGAATGTAATGGAATACTATTGTACTGTAAGAAATGATGAGCTGAAATGACTTCAGAAAAATCTGGAAAGACTTACATGACCTGACGCTGAATGAAATGAGCAGAAACAAGAGAACACTGTAATAGCCACATTGTGCAATGATTAACTTTGATAGACTTAGCTCTTCTCAGCAATGCAAAGATCCTTAGATCATCTCCTAAAGTCTAATGATGGAAGATGCTATTCACATCCAAAGAAAGAACTATGGCGTCTGAATGCAGATCAAAGCATACTGTTTGCTCTCTCTTTTTGTTTTGTTTTGTTTTTTTCTCATAGTTTCTCTCATTCATTCTAATTCTTCTTTACAACATGACTAATGTGAAAATATGTTTAACAATAATGTATATGTAGAGGCTTTATCAGATTGCATGCCATCTTGGGGAGAGAGGAAGGGAGGGAGACAGAAAAAATTTAAAACCCAAAAGCTTGTGGAAGTAAATGTTGAAAATTAAAATTAAATAAATTAATTTAAAGAAAAAATACTATAAGAGGTATATGGGATGTTCAGGGAGGACTAGCACTTCTGGTGTGAGGGTTTGAACCTTTTCAGGGATGCTCATCCATCTTTGGTATCTGCCTCCATCCAACTCTCACTTGTGGCTCCAAGAAGCATGAGTGTGCAGTGGCCACACCCTGGTAAAACTTTCTTGGCAGATGGGATAAACCAGGGTAACCTACAGGCCTCAAACCTGTTACTGAGTTAGGGATGTTTACCCCAAGCATGTGAAGACTGCCCCTGGTGGAGTAGGCAGATGAGAATAATTTGTTCCATTGGCCATGAAGGTAGCTGAAGCAGGCACTGTAAAGAACTTAGAGCTTGGTCAGACATGGAAGACACCAAGGTCATCCATTGCATTGCTGGTTGTCTTGACTTTTGTCTTGCCACTGTATTTCAATGACTCTGAGAGAGAGGGAGTAAAGCTATACTGACTTTGTGCAACTCTGTCTCACTTAAATCCAATTCACTCACAAGTCAAGATATCACCCCATGATGTCATGGTCCTCTTCAAAAATGAAGGCTGCACAACAAACAGCATTCAATTATAAGCATATACCTTAATTTGTTCAGTCATTTCCCATTTCTCTGGCACCCCATTATTATCCAGATTTTTGGTACTACAAAAAAAGATGCTATGATTTCTTTTGTATATATGGGATAATTTCCTCCTTTTTTTTAACTTCTTGGTAATAGTATGCATGGTTTAGTAACTTTGAGGTTGTCAGTCAGTCACCTACTATGTGCCAGGTGGTGTGTTAAGCACTGAGATTATAAAAAAAGGCAAAAGAGAGTCTCAGCCCTTGAGAAGCTTACATTCTAATGGGAGGTGGGGAAAAATACTTTTCTCATGATTACAGAATAAATATAACAGGTGGGAAAAGGAGGTAAGTTTGTTCATAATGAAGCCTTTGATTGGTACTAGCCATTTTGATTGGTACTAGACTGCTCTAAAACTAAAAGTTATCTATTCATCATGACCTTTTTTTTAACCAGCACTCCTTTCCACCATTTAATTTTCTTACTTCAAGAAAGCATTCAGTAGTAACATCAGTGGTAAGAAGCTTAACTGCTGTAGGATAGGGCTATAACATTTCAACTTTTGTTCTACAAATTGTTTAATCAAAATCCGTGAAGAATGTAGCAAGAAGCTTAAATGGATTGTATACATAATTAAGATCAAGGGAACAAACACACCCCTGCTAAGCTAGATGCCTCAGGTGATCCCTGGATGATTGCTACAATCTTTGACACTTGACATACTGTGAATGAATGCAGATATGAAGTGTCACTCAGAAGATTGACTATGAAGGAAGGGTTGAGCCATACTAAGTGCTGAGAATGAAGTATAGAAGTGAAGTTGATTCTTACTCAGAATGGTTAGATAAATATAACAATAGCAATAAACTTGATCTTTGATACCTAAAGCAAGATTTAAATTCTGGACCAATATTTTAACAGTGATATACAGAATCCTCCTAGTAACAGTCCATCCATATTTTCAGGTCTAAAAAGGATTTCAATAATACAGAGTAAGCCCCAGACCTTGAAGGACCCTTACAATGAACCTAACTATACCTAAATATCTTCTTCCTTTTTTTCCCCCTTCACTCTAGACATCCCATAATGCCAGTCTACCATATATACAAACTAAACAGAAGACTTCCCAAGACATAGCAATTAACTAACCCACTAATCAATAAACAGTTATTGAGTGCTTTCTGTTTAAGGCTATTTGCTGTGGGGGTTACTGATTTTATTTCATTCATTTCAACAAACATGCATAAAGCCCCTACTAAGTACAAGGCAACATGGAGAAGTGGATAAAGTGATGAACTTAGAATCAGGAAAACCTGACTTCTGACTCATCTTCTAACAGCTAAGGATTGTGTAAGCTTGGGGAAGTTAGTTAACCTCTCTGAGCCTAAAGCAACCCTCTAAGATGTTAAGTTTTAGGCAGTTTGCTTCAATCTTGTCTTGACAGAGGAAATTGACATACCAGTGTAGTTATAGGTACCTGTCATGTGCATAAGTCAATGAGGTGGGTTCTATGGGAACAAACACAAAAGCTGAGATTTTTCTTCAAGAATTTTACATTATGCTATAATATATACTACTTTATTATTCTATAATATATACTACTAATATTATACATTTATATGATAATTATATTATGACAATTGTATTTATGATACTTATGATAGATATATTATACATGTATATAATATATTATACTTATGATATAAAATTCTTTAGGAATTTTACATTATACTATAAAAATATAAGGTTTGCTTAGGGGCAAGAAAGGTCAGATAAGTGGCACAGTGGATAGAATGCCAGGCCTGGAGTTAGGAAGACTCCTCTTCATGAGTTCAAATCTAGTCTCAGATACTTACTAGCTGTGTGACTCTGTGAAAGTCACTTAACCACATTTGCCTCAGCTTCCTCATCTGTAAAATGAGCTGGGGAAGAAAATGGCAAACCACTCCAGTGTCTTTGCCAAGAAAACCCCAAAGAGTCAGACACGACTGAACGACAAGAAGAAGAAGGGGAGGAAATTTAACAATCTAATTAAAGAGTTGGCTAATATTAAGCATGGGATTTTATACTATATCCTAAGTATGTAATCAGTACTTGATTTCATTGATCAACTTCAAAAAAAAATTTTAACCAATCCCAAATAGTTTCAATGATTACTGATTAGTAATATTGTTTGAGATTTGGTATTGCTATATCTCCCTCATCTCTACTCTTTTTCAGTATCTTCCTTGAATTTCTTGACCTTTTCTCATTCCAAATGAATTTCTGTTGTTATTTTTTCTATCCCTATAAAGTACTCCTTTGGGAGATTGAATAATATGGCACTGAATAAGTAAATTCATTTCAGTTATATTGTCATTTTTATTATTCCCAATCATGAACAATGTATATTTCTCCACTTATTTAGGTCTGTTTCTGTTTGGAACGTTTTTGATTGTTTTCATATAGTTCCTTACATGCACTTTGGTAAATGGAGTCTAAATATTTTATACAGATTGTAGTTATTTTGACTGGAATTTCTCTTTCTATCTCTTCCTGCCAGCTTTTGTAGATAATATATAGAAAGGCTAATGATTTGTGTGGATTTATACTGTATTCTACTATGTTATTAATATTTATTTTATTTTTCCCCAGTTGCATGTAAAACAATTAACATTTGTTTTTTAAAACTTTGAGTTCTAAATTTGCCCCCTCCCTCCTCCTACCCCCATTGAGAAGGCAAGCAATTCAATATGTTTTACATGTGTATTCATGCAAAACATATCCATAATTATCCTGTTGTGAAAGAAAACATAGACAAAAAAAGAAAAGAAAAATAAAGGGAGAAACTAGGTGGCGCAGTGAATAGAGTACCTGCCCTGGAATCAGGAGGACCTGAGTTCAAATTTGACCTCCGACACTTGACACTTAACTAGCTGTGTAACCTTGGGCAAGTCATTTAACCCCAATTGCCTTGCCTTCCTCCCCTTCAAAAAAGAAAAAAAAAAGAAAAAGAAAAGAAAGTTTAAAAAAAAGTATGCTTCAATCTGTATTCAGACAACATCAGTTCTTTCTCTGGGGATGTATAGCATTTTTCATTATAAGTCTTTCAAAGTAGTCTTATATCATTGTATTGCTGAGAATAGCTAAGTCATTCACAGGTGATCATCTTTACTATATTCCTGTTACTTTATACACAGTACATTTCACTGTACATCAGCCCATGGAAGTCTTTCCAGGTTTTTCTGAGATCATCCTGCTCAGCATTTATTATAGTAAAATAGTATATCATTTCTTATAGTATAATAATCATATACCACAACTTGTTCAGTCATTCCCCAATAGATAGGCATCCCCTCAGTTTCCAACTCTGCCCACAGAAAAGAGCTGCTATAAATATTTTTGTACATATAGGTCCTTTTCCTTTTTGTTTTTTATCTCTTTCAGGATACAGACCTAATAGTGGTATTACTACATCAAAGATGGTTTTATAACCCTTTGGGCATAGTACCAAATTGCTCTACAGAATGGTTGAATCAGTTCACAAGTCCACCAAGAGTGCATTAATGTCTCATTTTTCTCACACTCCTTCCAACATTTGTCATTTACCTTTTCTATCCTATTAGCTAAATCCTACTATTTTGTAGAAGTTATTAATTCTTTCAATTAGCTGACTTTATAGATTATGTACAGTATTATATCATCAGCAAAAGTGATAATTTTGTATCTTCTTTGCCCAGATTTATTCCTGTCCATTTTTTTTGTCTTATTACTATAGCTAGGATTTTTAGCACTATGTCAAATAATAGTAGTGATACTTGACAACCTTGTTTTATCCCTGATTTTATTGGAAAGCCTCTAATTTGCCTCTATTATATATAATACTGGTTTTTGGCTTAAGATAGATATTTATCATATTAAGGAAAGGTCCATTTAACACAATGCTTTTAGTGTTGCTGTTTTTTTTTTTTAACAGAAACGGTTGTTGTACTTTGTCAAAAGCTTTTTTGGTATTAATTGATATAATAATGAGATTTTGGTTGGTATTGTTATTAATATGCTAAAAATATACTTATTGCTTTCCTGATATTGAACCTACCCTTCCTTCATGGCATAAAATCAATCTAATTATAATTTATACTTTTTAACATATGTAATGCTAGCCTCTTTGCTAATATTTTATTTTAAAATCTTGTTTAGATAATTATTAGGGATATTGGTATGAAATTTTCTTTTTCATCTCTCTCAAGTTTATTTTTACAAACAGGACCATGTTTGTATCACAGGAGGAATTTCATGAGATACTCTCCTTTCTATTTTTAAAAGTGTACATAATACTGGAATTAATTTTTCTTTAAATGTTTGATATAATTAACTTTTAAATCCATCTGGTTCTGGGTTTTTATCCTTTGGGAGTTCATTTTCCACTTGGTTTCTTGGGGATTTCTGGCTAAAATGACCAACTAAACCAGGGATTTTAACTGGCATTTATATAGCATTTAAAGTTTGCAAAGTACTTTACATCTGTTATCTTATCAGAGTCTCACAATACCGCTGGTCAGATCCACATCTTGGGAGGTTATCACAACACTTTTTGGAGATAGAAGATGAGGGAAACCAGTAGACCAATTAAGCAGCCATCACAGTAGTCCAGATAAAAGATGATAAGGTCATAAACTAGATTGGTGGTTATTGGGTGCAAAAAAAAAAAAAAAAACAGGACAGAATCAAGAGGGATTGTGAAGGTAGACCTGACAAGTCTTGGCAACTAATTAAATATGGGTGGTGAGTGAAAAGAGTAAAAAATAATTCAGGCTATGAACCAGGGTGATTGGAAGGATTATGGCACCCTCAATAGAAATAGGGGAATTTGGAGAATGGAATGACTAAGGAAATTAAGATAAGGAATTCTGTCTTGAACATGTTGAATTTGTGATGCTAACACATTTAGTTGAAAATATCAAGCAGGCAGTAGCAATAGTAGAATGTAGGAAAGCATGGCTGGAGATCTACGTCTCTCTCTCTCTCTCTCTCTCTCTCTCTCTCTCTCTCTCTCTCTCTCTCCACATATATATATATATATATATATATATATGTATATATACATACTACACATGTATAATATATACATATACATATGTGTGTGTTTCATATCTAAATATCATTTGTGTGTTACATAAAAGAATTGCTCATTTTCATCAAAAACACATAAGCGAGTTGATGGAGTTTATTTCATTTTGCACCTGAGGGCAATAAGAAACATTATTTTGTAGGGCTCTTAGTCAATTAGCCTCATATTCATGAGACTTATAATGGATATATTAAGTAAATAGTTTGTCACAAAGATAAAATTGCAGTGAATGTCACAATATATGATACAGAGAATAAATAAATGGATACATTATCTGAAGAGTTTGACACTATTTCCCAGTCCAAATTGACTCTCCACTTTCTTCCATATAGAAAGGACATTGGGTAATGAGGGACTAGAGTCCAAATGTGGTAGTACCACTGTCATCAATAATGAAGCCTAATTGATGTTATTGGTGAATTCAATGTGGAGGTGGGAACAGAAGAGAAAAACAAAGGAAAAAAATATAAAATGAGATTAAGAAATTGAGTCAGTCAAAAGTTTTTTGTAATCTTATTTGTATATACAAAAATCAAATTCATTCTTGGTTGTATCTTGGTAGATAGACTCCCAAGTATTTTAACATCTGTAGTTATTTTAAATGGAATTTCTATTTTTATTAAAGATTGTCCAGAAGTTTTATATATTATATATCTTGCATATTTTCTTCAATTTGGAAGAGTCTAAAAAACAACCACAAAATATGAAAATTGCTAAAACTTAACAAGTAGGAAATGAATTATTACCAACTTGGGAGTCAATCTACTATCAACTGTGTATGTGTAGCCAGATCCTAGACAAGGTAGGGCTAAAGTCTAAATTAGTACCAAGTGCTGATGATGCTGGTGATGTTAACAGTACTAAAATGAACACTTCTGAATTCAGAGTAGAGCAAGAAAAGAAGATGTCGTTCATTTGAAGCTGTGGTTTTCTATTATGAACAGTTTGATTGTCTTTTTTTCCCCAAATGCTTTATTAACTTCTGGTTTACATCATTCATTTCCGACAGATTTTGAGTTACGATTTTTCCCCATTTTCCCCTACCCACCACCCCAGAATAGCAGTCTCACAAGATATCCCCTCATCCAATCTGCTCTCTCCCATATCTTCTCCCATACCCCCTTAGACTTTACCATTAGGACAAGGTGAATCTCTGTGCCCCAATGTCTGCACACCTTATCTCCCAATTACTTGCAAAATAGTATTAATAATAGTATTTCTATATATTTGAAACATTTAATTTAAAACTTTGAATTCTGGATCCATTCCCTTCCTCCCTTGTCACCCACTCCTGCTGGGAAGATTAGCAATTCAGTATATGTTGTACATGTATAGCTATGCAAAACATTACCATAGTAGATATATTGTAAAAGACTGGCTATATTTCCATCCCACTCCCCACCTGGTCCATTCCCTACTTTGATCCTATCCCTCTTCACAAATGGGGCCTCCAACTTCCCCTGCCCCCAGCATGCCCTCCCCTCCATCATCCCCCTCTCCCATATCTTCCCTCCCCCTACTCTCCTGCAGGGTGAGATATCCCATTTAGTATGTATGTCATTCTCTCCCTGGGCCAAATTCAATGAGAATATGGTTTTGCCTTTCTTTTTTGCCTTCCTGTTCTTCACCTCCCCTGCAACCACTTCCCCCTGCCTCTTCTACATGAGATGGTTTACCCGCCCCTCCTCTCTCCCCATCTCCTCTCTCACCTCTTAACATCACCCCTTAAGCATCATCCCTTCCCACCAAATTCAACCTGTGCCCTCTCTCCATGTATACCTGTAAACATATATACACACATTCACATATGTATTCATATGCCCATATACCCTTCTTCAACTATTTTCATATTGAGAAAGGTTTCATCATTTATACTCACAAAGATAAGTCTTCTTGATTTCAAGCCCAGTGCTCTATCCACTGTGCCACCTAGCTGTACCAAAGAAAGGATAAAAATGTTCAGTTCCAGAAGTTATAACTACCAAACTACTTGCACAAGGTGTTAGTTAACCCTGAAAAAAAACCTGAGAGTTTCTCTCACTCCTCCTTTTAGTCATTCTAATCCCATGAATGTAGAAGGAGAGTCATGCCAAACTGAGACTCATTTTGTATTTTTTATCTGTTTGCCATGGTCAAAGAATTTATAATCTGTAGGCCAATCTACTCATGATGAGCCTTTCTGTAATTATTTTTTTTTCTTTTGGAAGGCAATCAGGGTTAAGTGACTTGCCCTGGATCAACAGTTAGTAAGTGCCAAGTGTCTGAGGCTGAATTTGAACTCAGGTCCTCCT
This sequence comes from Gymnobelideus leadbeateri, assembly GCA_011680675.1. NCBI lineage: Eukaryota > Metazoa > Chordata > Mammalia > Diprotodontia > Petauridae > Gymnobelideus > Gymnobelideus leadbeateri. Next base: position 1,405,075 of record WOXC01004215.1, on the reverse strand, counting down.
GACTCCAGGGCTGGTATACTATCCACTGCCTAGCTGCCCCCTGACTTTCTGTAGTTAGACTGGCCCTTGCATAGCATACATAGATATTTGGCAAAATTTTATTGATTGGATCATAGATAGATAGGATCACAGATCAGAGCTGGAAGGGAACCTAGAGTTCCTTACAATATCTCTTTTCTAAGTTTCCTTCTCTGCTTTGATACTGCCATCACCAGTCCAGCCCTTCATCATCCCTCAACTAGACTATTCTAATAGCTTTCAGGTTGATCTTTTTGTCTTAACTCTACCCACTCCAGTCTATCCTTCATAGCTGCTGAAGTGATTTTCCTAAAGAGCAGGTCTAACCATGTCATTCCTTCCCCCTTTCAATAAACTCCCTATTATCCTGAGGATCAAATATAAAAATTCTCTTTTTGACCTTTAAAGCCCTTCACAATTTGATCTCTTTCTGCTTTTCCAGTCTTTTTATACTTTATTTCTTTCTATGCATTCTACAATTCAACCCCATTGGCTTCCCTGTTCATCCTTGAATACAGCATTGTATCTACTCACTCCATGACTTTTCACTGGCTGTCTTCTATGTCTGGAATGCTCTTCTTCTCTGTCTCTCTCTGTTTCTGTCTCTCTCTGTCTCTCTGTCTCTGTCTCTGTCTCTCTGTCTCTCTGTCTCTGTCTCTCTGTCTCTGTCTCTCTGTCTCTGTCTCTGTCTGTGTCTGTCTCTGTCTCTTTGTGTTTCTGTCTCTGTGTGTGTGTCTCTTTCTCTGTGTTTCTCTCTCTCTCTCTCTCTCTCTCTCTCTCTCTCTCTCTCTCTCTCTCTCTCTCTCTCTCTCCCCCCCTTCTTCCCTCCCTTACCCCCCACCCCAAGTCTAACCTCTAGCCTCCTTCACAACCCAGCTAAAATCTTACCTTATGCAGGAAATTTTTCTTAGTCTTCCCTCTGTTGGTTATCACTGATCTATTTGTATATATTTTGTTTGTATATATTTGTTTTCATGTCTCCCCCATTAAAGTGTGAACTTAAATCCTTCAGGGTAAAACCTATTTTTGCATTTCTTTGTATCCCTAACATTGAACATAGTGCCTGGCATGTAGCAGGTAGTTAATAAATGCTTATTGACTTCCTTTAGAAGAGGGACGGGGCGGCTAGGTGGTACGGTGAATGGAGCACAGCCCTGGAGTCAGGAGGACCTGGGTTCAGATCCCGCCTCAGACAATTAACACTTTACTAGCTATGTGACTTTGGGCAAGTCACTTAATCCCAATTGCCCTCCAAAAAGAAAAATATATATATAAAAGAGGGAGGGAGCACAGCTGTACCAGAGCATTTGTGTGCCCAGTAGCTTTCCATAATTATTACATAATGCAAACCCTGTTGAAGGGCATGTCTTTATACTTCTCATATTTCCCACAGCACATAGACAGGGTTGGGCACATAGCGACTGTTCACTGACTACTTATTGAATCAAACTGAATTGAACTCAAGCTGGGCTGGATTGAATTCTACGTGAAGACTGTATGCATGCTAACATGAGTATAAGTCACTCACTAAAGAGAAAACAGTCCAGTTTGTTCAGGTTAAGTAAAAACCAGCTGCTCTGGTTTTTAATCTCTGACTTTCATATTTCTTTGACACATTCAGATTTCTTCATGAAGGGAGAAAGGTAGCTTTTTAGTTTCTGTCTTTACTTTTTAAAAAATTAAACCATTTTCTCTAGGATGAGCTTTTATGATTTTTCATATTTTTGCTGAAGTATCAGAACCTGCCTTTCCCCCCTTCTATCCCATAAACCTCATCCATGACTGCCTCATTGCTCTGAACTGGCTGTCAGTGCATCTCTGCTAAGTTTGTCTGCCTCTAACTGGTTTAAAGTATTATTCTTTCCAGGGGTATTTGTATCATTTTAGGAGTCTCTTGAAGATAGTAGTTGAAAATATAGTTATCCTTTCTTTTGAAATCTTTGTTACAAGGAATGACTTATTGGATAGGAGAAGGGAAGGGGGATATCTAGAAATGAATATGCTGTATAAAAACAGTGATATCAATAAAAACCATATAAAAGACAATACACATTTTTAAAAAAGAAAAAATGGATCTTGATAATGGAACATTAGGTATTACTAAAAATTGAGACAGACCAGACAGGCAGGGTTTGGGTTCAAGAGTAGTAATCATTTTGGGAAGTAAGACCTTTTAAACACCCCTTAAATCACTCTGAATGCATGGTATACTCCTGTAATCCCTGATGCTGGGGAGGTTGAGGCTAGGGGATTCCTTGAATTCTAGAGTTCTGATCTGTGATAAGGCTAAAGCTAATAGGGTGTTCACATTAAATATGGCACCATTTGGTGAGTCCTCAGCAGTAAGGGACCACCAGGCTGCATAAGGAGGGGGGTAATGGATCCTCCCAGGTCAGAAATAGAGAAAGTCAAAGCTTCTGTGCATTACTAGTGGGGTTGGACAGGTGAGTGGCTGCTGAACTACCAGCTTGGGAGAGATAGATAGACCCAGTCTGTACACACACACACACACACACACACACACACACACTCTCTCTCTCTCTCTCTCTCTCTCTCTCTCTCTCTCTCTCTCACTCTCTCTCTCACAACTAGAGGACAACATTCTCTCCTTACTTCTATTTCAGAGTCCTTCTCTTCCTTTGAAATAGAGTTCAAGCACCACCTTCTCCCTGAAGCTTTAAGCTATTGTACAAGTCCTTGTGCTCTCCTTCCCAGAATATCTTGTACTTAACAATTTTGCATATAATTGTATTTATTTCAGTCTATATAATATGTTGCATCTCTCTCTGTCTCTCTGTCTCTGTCTCTGTCTCTTTCTCTCACTCTCTGTCGCCTGGTTTTCCCCACCCCCACCACGCACATTTGAATGTAAGCTTCTTGCATGGAAGGATTACTTTAATTCTTTATATTTGTATCCTCAGCATATAGCCCAGTGCCTTGCACATAGTGGGCACTCAATAAGTATTTTTTGATTGATTGTCAATTCATAAAGTCTCTTGGCCTACAGCTGTATTTCAGCTTTTTCTGTAGGATAACAGTCTACTCATAAAAAGTTTAATCTTTGAACCACTACTTTTTTTCTTTGAGGGGCAGAGATGAAGATTGAATAGATGAAGGAAATCTCTAATGGTCAAACTGAAGGACATCTGACTCCATTGAAATCATGGCCATTTCAATGATTGAATCATTTTATTTTCACAAGACAACACTATCATTAATTGTTGTGAAATTAAACCAGTTGGACCATGAATTGATTAATCACATTATACTAAGGCAGCCTAAAGATTTCAGGAGGTGATGATCAGAACTATTATTCATATTTTCGCTGAGCTCTCTTGAACCTGTCCCCTTCTCTGCATTCACATAGTTACCACCTTTGTTCAGGCTATCACCACCTCATCCTTCCTAATTGTTCTCTCTGCATCCTGTGTCTCCCCTTTTAATCCATACTCCATATAGCGGCAGGGATTCCTAAAGCTCAGTAAATATGTCAGTCTCTTGCTCAAGAAGTGTCTTTGGTGACTCCCTAGTGCCTCTAAGATAAAACAAAAACCCAGCTCCTCTGTGGTCATTTAAAGTCCTTCACAATCAAGCCTGTAATCTCATATTGATTTCTTATTTCTCCCCTCCCATTTTAGTCACACTCAGCTTTCTCATTTTTCACTGTGCCTGGCATTCCATCTCTACCCCTATACCTTTCCCCAAGCTATGTCCCCCATCCCTTTGTTATTTCTAACTCTTTTCAAGACTCCATGTAAGCATCACATCCTTTCCCAGTCCTGCCAGTTAGTGTTTTTACTTTTCCTTTGATCTGCGTGTTGTTTTCTTCCCATAGACTGCAGATTCCTTTTTTTTGTCTCTGTATTTCCCAAGGTCAGGAGCAGTGCCTTTCGCAGTAGGCACATAATAGCGGCTTGTTGAGTGTGGTGTGTCTAGTTTCGTTCCTGGGCTCTTTTTGTGCTGTGTCAGCCTTGATACCGTGGGTAGAACAGTCAGTTTTCTACGAAATCTGTGTCAGTAAGGCCATTGAAGTACATGCAGTTCATGCCCCATTTATGACATTGTCATTATTCTGAGACTCTATCTCCATTACTGTAAAGGCATACTCGAGGTAGCCAGATATAAGAGGAGCTTCTTGGGCAGAAGCTAAGTGGGTAGACCCTGGCTCTGGACCTAATTTACACTCCATTTCTTTTTTTTTTCTTTTTGGAGGGCAATTGGGGTTAAGTAACTTGCCCAAGGTCACATGGCTAGGTTTTTGTTTGTGTGTGTGTTAAGTGTCTGAGGTCGGATCCGAACTCAGGTCCTTCTGACTCCAGGGCCGGCGCTCTACTCACTGCACCACCTAGCCACCCCTACATTCCATTTCTTTTTACCCTTTCCTATTTCACACATGAAAGAGAATAATTGCTTCTCAACAATTTGAGTTTGAGTATGATATAATGAGGGAAGAGTGCTGCATGTAGAGCAAGAAAACCTGGGTTCGAATCCTGACCTTGCTATTTGCTACCTGTTTACTATGAGGAAATCACTTACCTGCTCTAATCCTTGGCCATCATCATGCAGGTTTGAAGGGTTTAGTTGAAGTGGGGGGTTTGTATACATGTAGCATCAATAGAAAATCCTAATAATCCTGTGAAAATATGAATTTATGCAAAGCTAGAGCTATAATGTGCCATAGTCCAATCTTCTGATTTTACACATGAGGAAACTGAGGCCCAGAAAGATTTTAGGTGCTTAATAAGTATTTATTGGATTGTATCAGGTGGGAAATAACCAACCCAAGGTCAGTCAGCATTAAGCACTTACTATGTGTGTCTGGCACCATACCAAGTTATAGGAATACAAATAACAGAAAAGAGAGTCAGCACCCTCAAGGAGCTTACATTCTAATTGAGGGAAGACAATACATAAAAGGTCACAAAACTGGTAGAGCCATTGATAGAACCCTGGTCCCCTGATTCCCCACCCAGTGCTTTTCCTACTGTACTGTGTTACCTAGAATAAACAGTGGCTTAGGAGGCGTGATTTCAGAGAGCCCAGAAGGCCTAGATGTTCTACAATATCTTCTCACACTGCCTTACTGAGGTCTAGGATTCTATTTTTAAAACTTCATCCTTTTAATTTAATTCTTTTTGGTCTGCTTGAAGACAGAAGTCTCCTTGAGATGGGTAATAATTTTAGTTATTATCATTCATTCATACCTCAGTTGTGAATGAAACCTCTAAAAGTATATGGTCATTAGGGGAAATAGAGAAGAATATTTGGGTAGGTGGAAAGGTATGGAGTGAAGGGGATAGAGCATATTCCCAGAAGAAAATATGAAGGATAAGGAGATTTTAAACCCTTCAGTCTCAAAACACTGAGCCTAATACAGGCTGCTCAGGCAAAAACAATCTCTACATTTCCAATGCCCTCAACTGTTTAGTTTCCAGGATACCTTCCTTGCCCACCTATTCAGTTAGTGTCAGTAGCCACCTTAATGGAATTGAAAAGCAGCATGGTGTAATAGAAGTAGTGCTTCATTCGCAGCAAGAAGTTAGTTGTTGTTCAGTCTTTTTTTCAGATGTGTCTTACTGTTCATGACCCAATCTGGGATTTTCTTGGCAAAGATACTGGAGTTATTTGCCATTTCCTTCCCCAGCTCATTTTACAGATGAGGAAACTGAGGCAAAGTAGCATAAATGACTTTCCTAGGGTCACACAGCTAGTAAGTATCTGAAACCAGATTTGAACTCCAAGAGTCTGGTGCTCTGTCTACTGCTGGAGCAAGAAGATTAGGGTTCATATCTTGGCTTTGCTATTTGTTTGACCATGGGAAAGTCACTTAGCCACTCTAGGCCTCAGTTTCCTCAGCTATAAAATGAGGTTGATAAACTGGGCTCAAAGATCTTTTCCAGTTCTAAATCTTTCATGCTCTCTTAACTGGTTTATAGTTCTTTATTGTGATTATGAACTAATGGCATCGGGAGGGGCTTCTCAAATTCACTACTTACCATCACTCTTGGGATGCAGCATTCCATGGTATGATGGTTTGGCTTTTGTCATAATGATAGTTTATCTTTAAGGATGTTTTAGGCATGCTCAGTGCCAACAAAACAATAGCCTCCTTCACATGTTGGCGAGTGTCCAGGAGCTCCCTCTGATTTCTTTCTCATTAGAGCAAGCTTACAGAGGAAGGAAGGAAAGAGAAAAGTCAATAAATAATTTCAGTCTGAGAAATAAGGCAAAGGAATATAGTTTATTCTTAAACAGAGTCTTTATACACAAGTTTGATAAAAAAAGTAATGAGGTGATTTTAGACCTTCCTGAAAGGAAGTCAGATAAAAGCTCCCCTCCTCTTTCCTTTCATTCATCAAAGCATTACGTAAGTATTTCAAACCAAATTCCACTCTACAAAGATATGGGGATTAACTTTCTCACTCTCTACAGGCAAGTGACTACAAATTCTGGAGTTTTATACAATTCAGTAATTCAATCAGCACCTATCTTTTTTGAGCATATATTTTGTCCTGGGGCTAGAAGAAGTTGTAAAATTCTATCCTTCGGGGCTCAGCTCTGGTTCCTCCCTGTGGAGGATTCCTATAGCATTCTACTCCAAGGTGATCATTCCAACCTTTCTATGATATCTCTTCTATCACTCATCTTTGGAGTTTGTACACATTACTTGTATTGGTATTATTATTATTATTATTATTATTATCATTAGATTTTTCATGGGCTTGAGAATCTCTTCGGCTAAGCTCCTTTGAAGTTTGTTTCTACTGTTCATTTCCCACTGATACCCAGTACAACACCTTATACCTGATAAACATACAATAATATTGACTGATTGGAGGATATCTAGGTACTGTGACTAACATAGTGAAGTACTGATTATTTGAGCCTTAAGGACCTTAGACTTTAGCTGGGATGATATGATAAACACACATGAAGAAACAAATAATAGTATAAAGCAACAATATCGGAAGTGACACAAAGTAAATCATGATTAATTACCAAGTGGTTGGTACACTTAAGAGGGTGTTATATAAATCCAAAGGTCTAGAAATTTGAGGAATGAGGTAAGATTCCATGGAAGAGATGGAATTTGAGTTGGGTCCTGAATAACCAGTGTTGTTGCTGTTCATCCTTTGTTCTCAAAGATGGATACAGAGAGGAGGCCATGACATGCAAATGAATTGGATTTAAGTGAGGAAGGACTATGCAAAGTTACCAACCTTAACTTTCTCCTCTTGAGCCATCTGGGTCCAGTGGCAAGATACAGATCAGGATGACTGGAGATGGCCCTGGATACAGTGGGAAACCTTGGCCTTTTTAAGCTAAAGTCTTTAACAGGTCTCAGTTTGTCTGAGGTAACACCCAATCAGTGGTTAAGGCAAGGTAAGAAATGAGGCAGAGAATGGTGTCTTTTACCTAGTTTAAAAAAATCAGTCTAGGAGGGCAAGATCCTTAGAATTTCTGGCCAAAACAGAAACAATTGCTATTTACATTCACTCTGAGTCAATCAGGGCCCAAACAATGACCAAATGAGGCTTGGCCTGGGCCCTATTATTGTCCAATCAGTGAAAGCCAGAGTAATTTGGGTTAAAAAAATTTTTTTATTTCTTAAAAAAGAAATCTTGCCCATAAGCCCCCAGATATCTTTGGAGGTTTGAACAGTTAAGATATTTTAAAGGAGCACCTGGGCTTTACTTTCAAAAGCACAATTAGTCATCTCAGAGGCCAGTTCAAGAATGACCTAATTATAGTCTAGGGAATTCATTGTGGGCCAGAAGACTCACTGACATGAAAATGAACCAGCTGATTTCTAAAATCCTTTCTAGACCTAAGAATCTATGATTCTATATAATGTTTCCAAAGAGGATTATATACTGTCTTAATGGTGAGACAATATATTGATCATTTATTTGGCAACTAGATAAACTGAGAGAGTAAAGGATACCTAATTTGCCTCATTATTGATAACATACTAATTAAGTCTTGAAATGCAAGCCAATTACCCAGATGCAAAAATCCTCCTCCATAGGACAGGAATACAACAACAGTAAGTATTTATATAGTTCTTTGATTCTTATAAAGCACTTTATTGTTTATCCCTTTTCATCATTCCCAGCTCTTTGTGATCTCATTTGGGGTTTTCTTGGCAAAGATACCAGAGTGGTTTGCAGTTTCCTTCTTCATCTTATTTTACAGATGAGGAAACTGAGACAAACAGGTATAGGTGACTTGCTTAGGGTCACACAGCTAGTGAGTGTCTGAGGATAGATTTGAATTAATAAAGATGAGTTCTTGACTTCAGGCCTAGCATTCTATCCACTCTGCCACCTAGCAGCCCTTATAAAGGACTTTATATATATTATCATCTTATCTGTGATAACTGTATAAGATTAAAAATAAAATTATGTCCAGATATTAAAGTCAACTGTGCAGCAGAAATATAGAAGAAAAAAAGGGAGGAAAGAATCACACATTTAATAACTCACTTTTTTTTAAAGACAATGCTTAAAAAAGGTTAAATGCCAAAGATGGAAATTGCTAGTATGGTAATAGAGTCCATGACATTGTGGTGTTATGTAGACTATGCGTTGGAATTAAGACCAGACTTTATCATTTCAATGTAAGTAAATAGGGCCGTTTCTGCTTCCTTTTTGATGATGTTGGTGATGGTAGTTAGGGCATTCCTGGGACCAGCAATACTCCACCCTGAAGAACGCACCAGGAAAGGGTGGGTCTGCCAGCTATTTCGGAAAGAAACCCACAGCTCAGAGCCCCACCAAACAATCCAGAAATCCCCCATTATCACTAGTTCAAAGTGCTGGGCCTAGTAGCTCTCTCTATTTCAGGTCCCAAGCTATGTAATACTTTTTCCCCCTCCTCTCCTTCTTTTTTCTTCAAGTCTCTTCTTGCTCTTCATTTCATTGATTGCATCCATAGAAAAATGTTACAGAGTGAGGGTGGAAGGGCTGCTTGCACTGTGTGAGTTGCCCAGGGTTCTCATACCCTTCCACCCCCTTGGATCAGCCCTAATGCTGACTGCTGATTAAAAGCTCAACAGACATGCTTCCCTTACCCCCTCACCCATGTAGGTCAGGCGGAAGGACTTTCAGTATGTCCTGTCACTCAAATTAGAATACAGATGGCAGGAAGGACACAAGAAATTGGATGAGATAGATGGATTAGAAACTGAGAGGGACAAAGTTCTGAAAGTCAGAACAACCTAAACCTGGACTGTGATGTCAGGGGCTAATTTCATTTCCAGACAGCTCTGCTGGCAGGTGCTATTTTAGTTGTGCTCAAAGGGACCAGAGGAATAATCATCTGCATTCCTTAATCTCCTAGAATTGGCACCCAACCAACCAGCAAGAAGAGACAGGTAGGAAAAGGACCTAGCAAAGTTGTGGACTGCACAGGTGTACTCTGCCAGGCTCCTGTACTCACCTCTAATCAAAGTCACCACACAGAGTTCCCTGTTTTAGAGAAAAGGCAGACAGATCTCAAATGCTTCCAGGAGTCAGGCTGTTCCCTTAACTACTTTCCCCAGATAATTTCACCTCCTCCCCATGATGAAATATCAGGAATGGGATGACTGGCCTCTCCCCAGAAAGCAAGGCTATCAGGCAAGCAAACATAAGGATTCAGGCCACAGTCACTCCCTCCCAACTAGAAAAGCTCCATTGTTCCACTATCCCTTTAGTGTTATGGGCCCCTTTGCCAGTAGTGGTGAAGAGGTTGAGGTGGGGAACATGTGACCTTAAGGCCACAGGTTCCCCTTCCCTGGTAAAGGCCTAAGGGCTCCTTCTTAGGATAATGATTTTTAAATAACTAAAGGAAATGTTAAATTTTGGTTAGAACTTAGTGAATATAAAGATGTATTTTTTTCTCACTTAAGTTCATGGATTCTCTGAAATCTATCCAGATATCCCTTTGGGGTCTGTGGACCCCAGGTTAACTCCAGCAAGTGAAAGTTCCCCATTGCTTATGTAAACATGTTTCTGGCTGTCTCACAGGTGCAGAAGGAGAATTGAGACCACCAGAAAATAAAACATTTGGCCTCTATCTTTACTCTGTAGAATAACATTGGAGGTTAACTCTTATGTGGTCCAGAATCTCCACCCTACCCCCAACCTAGACAAGTTTATTTCCTACTGCTCCCCTATAAGTATATTCTCTCTGCTCCAGTCAGGCCCAGCTCTTCATTGCCCCCAAGACATTCTTGCTTCTGTGTCTTATACACTTTACCTGTGACTATAATGCTTCCTCCTCTATACAAACTCTATACAAATTCTTCCTAACCTTCCCAGTCCAACTTGTGTGCAGGCACGTCTATGAAGCCTTCCTTTATCACTGAGGCAGGGATTGTTTTAGGAAGAACTTATGTTCATTCATTCATCTCTATCTCCCCCTCTTCTCTCTCTCTCTCTCTCTCTCTCTCTCTCTCTCTCTCTCTCTCTCTCTCTCTCTCTTTCTTCCACTCAATCTCTCCCTCCCAACCCAATACTCCCAGTCCTTCCAGTCAGTACCATATATTTTTAACTGTCATCTGTTTCATGCATTTTATCCTCCTTGCCAACTAGACTGAAAATTTCCTGAGGGATCACATTGTCTCATTTTCTTATTTCCCACACCCCATGCCTAGCATAGGGTTGAACTTAAAAGTCTTGGTGTTTAAGAAACTGCATTGATTAACTCCTTGCCTCATTGTTGACAGACAAATTAGGTAACCTGAGCCAAGCTCACAATTCAGTTGCTCATCTCTCTGCTTCCCTCTCTGCCATGGAGACCTAAGCCTATACACATATTTCACCTTAGGAAAGAGATCATTACAATTGAATGTGTTGGCCTGGAGTCATGAAGGGTGTGCTTTGTGGTTTGGTTTGTTTTGGATCCAAACCTATGTTTTCCTTCAAGTATGGAACTCCTTCTGTCAGGGCAGATTGGCAACTGCTCTGCTACTTCTGTCTTAAGAGAGGTTAAGTTCATTTAAAGTTACTGAGGGGTTGAGTGACTTGCCCAGTCAGTATCAGGCAGGACCTGAATCCAACTTTTTCTGACTTTGTGACTATTTCTCTATCCACTGTAGCATCCTGCTTCTCTCTTGTGTTTTTGTTTTGAGTTCACTGCTTCTGAAAGAGGAATGATTGTTTTGTTTTTGTTTGTTTGTTTGTTTTATAGCAGGCAAATTTGCTGCCTTCAGTGATTGCAGGCCTAAAGAAGCAATGGGCTCATTAGTTTAGCACTTTGCCAACCAGACCCCTGTGTCTGAAAACAGAAAAAGGTGGCATATTCCTTGGGGCATTTATATGTATGGAACATTCATACATGTGGGCGCTTTCTGTCTTTGACCTTCTAATTGTGGGATCTCTGGATCAAATGAGATAAAAAATTTAATAACTTTTTTTTGTACATTTCCAAATTGTTTTTCAGAAGAGTTAGGCCAATTTGCAACTCCACAAACAGGCTAATAGTGCGCCTATAACCCTTTGGTCCTTCCAATAATGACTAGTTTGTCACCTCTGATACTTTGCTGAATGTCAAGCAAAGCCATATTTTTATTTTCATTTCACTTATTGTTAATGATTTGGCACATTGGTTAATAAAACTGTTGATAGTTTGCATTTCTTCTTTTGAAAACTTTCAGAACATTTTGCTCTACTAGATTCTCAGGGGCAGAAGAATGTCCCCACAATCCCAAAATATACTAAGCAGGAAAATAATTTGTATTGTTAAATAAGTTATGATAATTTCCTAGAAGATCCCATGATCAGCATCAGGGTCAAACAGATGAGAAAAGAGAGAGAGAGAGAGAGAGAGAGAGAGAGAGAGAGAGAGAGAGAGAGAGAGAGAGAGAGATAAATGAATAAGTAAATAGACGAATGAACGAATACTAATAAATGAAAGAAAGTGTCAGGATCACCTCAGAATCTTATCTTAGACTTAGTGGCTAAACCCACCTACCAATTTTCAGGGACCAACCAACCAACCAAATTAGGATGGCAAAGGGATGGCAACTGTCTATTAGCATCTAGTGAGGCCCACAGTGAACAAAAATGTCAGACTTAATGGTTGAAAATCTTAAGGTGCAGAGCAAGATATCTTTGAAAATCACAATTCTAACTACAATTGTCTGCTTGCTTGATTTTTGTGAACATGAAATTTGGAGGAGATTATTCACCTCTGCCTTGTGATTAGTCAAACATTCTTTTTACATGATGGAAAAATGTCTGAAGGGCAAGTAAAAAAAAAAGAAAGAAAAATATAATAGAGGAATAAACACAGACCAGAACTCAGCAGGATAATGGAATTTATACAAAGTATAGAATTAAAGGAGATAGTTAGACATTTCTTTCCCATATTATCATTCTGCCTCTAGATCTAGAAGAGATAGTAGAGATCATAGAATCATAGATTTAGAGGTGGAAGGACAAGAGAGGTCATTGAGTTCAACCTCTTCGTTTTAAAGATGAGGAAAAAAAGCCCCAGAGAGTGTAGGTACCTTGTACAGGGTCACATATCTAATAAGGATGAAAGTGTTACTAAGATCTTTCTGAATCCAGGGCCAACATCTTATTGACTCTGTCAATGTGTCTCAATATCATGTGGTTCAATCCTCCTCATTTTTCAAATAAAGGAATTAAGGCCCAAATAGTCCAAGTAATATGCCCAAGATTACATTTTCAAATATTAGTGGAGTCAGTATCAGAACCCTAGTCTCCTTAATCCCAGTTTAGTGCCCTTTATACTAGAAAGTACCTTCCACATTATAGCAGGCTTTAGTTACCTTCATCTGGAAATTCAGGTCATCAGGTGTAAGAAGAGTCTATGGTTATGTTGCCATTTATAAAAACAAATCATCCTTACTAATTACAAGTCAACAACCCTCATAAACACACCCACTGGGAGTCAGTCATTCTCTGAGAAGTCAAGCTGACCAAGCCACTCTTGGAATGTGCCCTATGTCATCCACACCTGGTGATATTTATTATTTCTGGCATGCTTGGAAATTGCATCTCTGGGCCTACCCTCTTTTCAACTGCCCATTATCAAATTATGATCTAATGTTTCCTTTGAAGCTCAGGAGGAATTTTCTGGCGCATGATTAGAGTGTTCATCTTCCTTGCCCACAGTCATGTGGCTAAGGGGGTTACCTGGAGAATGCCCCAGGAGATACAAATGAGACAAACTCATCATAAAATAGTGAAGATTGGCAGAATGGATTAAAGGATGACCTAGTAACAACATACCAACAACATGAAACTTCATATCACCCAAAAGGAAGACAAAGCTTTTCAAATGGCTTAATCTAAAAATTTGAGCAGGGGAGCAAACAATAGTTATAATACTAATGTAATAGATACAGTGGATAGAAGGCTGAGCCTGGAGTTAAGAAGATGAGTCTTCCTTTTAAAAAAATTTATTCTGAACTTAAGAAATAAAACAAGCCTTTCTATAATATAGCAGAATAGGGAAAAAAAGCTGATTACACATGAAATTGCAAATGTATTATGTACAACTTGAGGTGACTACTATCAAGCACAAATATGTGTATATGTAAAATTATTCTATACATACTTCTATTTTTCACATCTTTCTCTGTATGCAGATAGCTTCTTCTTTCATAGGTCAGTTGTAGTTAATTTAGGTATTTATATAATAAATAAAGAATCTTGATACAATATTAGAAGAAATTGTTAAGGAAAATTACCCTGAAGTTCTAGAACAAGAAGGTAAAGTACACTATGTGTCAGCCATATTCATCAGCATTGTTTTGGGCTATTTAAAACTACTAGACATTATAAGGTTGAGATAGTGCTGTGTTGTAGGAAATGAAGACTAGGTGGATTTGAAAATAAGGAAAGACTTGGACTTATGAAGAAAAAGGTTATCCACCCTCAGAGAAACAGAGGACAATAAGTATAGTACAGTCTTACTGTAGATGCATATGAACATATATGTTTATATATTAGTATGATTATAGATATATAAGTACATGCATGTATAAGTAAGTGTATGTATGTGCAGGTATATGTATATATATCTTTGTATGTATCTGTTTATATGTGTATTATGCACATATGCATGTGTGTATGTATCTATACATATACGTGTGTGTATGTATGTATATATTCACACTTAACTGTAGCCTTGTGAGGAAGGGAGGAAGGGGGAGGAAAGAGCAAAGTAGAAAGTGAACAGAAGAGAACAAAAGAAAATTTACAAAAAACAAAGATGGACAGCTCTCAACACAACGTATAGTATTTATTACATAAGCTTTCTTGAAATGGTAATTTGTTGTTATATATTTTGAATCTTCTCTCATGTTCTACTGTGCACATAGTAATGCTTTTTTTTCTTTTTCTTATTTTATATTATTTTAGTTTTAGTATTGAAGTTTCTTTATTTTTTTTCTTGTTTTGCATTTAAGTTTAAAATAAAAAAATTAACCAAAAAAAGAAGATAAAGTACAAATAGAAAAAAAAAAATCCACCATTCACCCCTGAAAGAGATACTGGGAAAAAATGTATAGGAATATCATAACCAAATTTCAAAGCTCCCAAATTAAGGAGAAAATATTACAAGCAACAAGAAAAAAATTAAATAATGCAAAGCTACCATCAGAATTTCACAAGACTTAGCATCCTCTACTCTAAAAGACCATAGGTCTTGGAACATTGTGATTCAAAAAGCAAAAGAACTGGAGTTGCAACCAAAAATAATTTGCCTAGCAAAGTTGAGTATGATCCTGAATAAAAAAAAAAAACAACAATGGATATCTAACAAACTGAAAAACTTTTAGGTATATTTTACAAAAAGATCAGAACTCAATGGAAAATTTGATCATAAGATCCAAAAGAAATATAAGGAAAACCTTAAAAACCAATTATAAGGGACTCATTAAGGACAAACTGTTTCCTTCTTATATGTGAAAAAATTATCTTAAGATATTAAATTATTCTCTCTCTCTCTCTCTTTTTTTTTTTTTTTTTTTTGCTTTTTGGAGAATTCCCCCTCCAAAGGTAAGGCTGTTGGGGTAAGTGACTTTCCCAAGGTCACCTGGCTAGCTTTGTGTTAAGTTCTTAGGCTGGATTTGAACTCAGGTCCTCCTGACTCCAGGGCCAGTGATCTATTCACTGTGCCACCTCACCACCCTTATTAAATTATTCTTAAGACTGTCATCATTACATGGGTAGTTTGAAAGAAAGGTTGGGGCTAAGCCAAGTATGATGGGGTGATTTTAAAAAGCAAAACTGGGCAGGAAACTGTAAAAGGGGCAATTATCTCATACTAATGAGGTATGAAAGGTAGATCTGATAAAGAGGAAGCAGGCAGGAGTAGAGGACTGGTAGTGCTGGGACCTTACTCTCATTGATCTGAGTTAAAGAGGGAATAACATATACATCTAAAAGGGTATAAAAGAAATAAGGGGATGAGGGATAAAGGAGGAATTTTAGAAGGGTGTGCAGATTAAGATTTAGGAGGGTGGGGAGAGGTTAAAGGAGGGTGTCTTAGAAAGGTGGGTAGAATAAGGAATAGGAGGGCAAGGGGGAGAAAAAAGGAGGGGATTCTTTAAGAGAGTGTGGAATAGGGAGGTAGTGAGTGGTTTGACGTAAACTAGACTAAGGAGGTATGTGGTAAAAAAAAAAGAGGAAGACTAAGAACAACAATAGTGAGGAAAAATAGGATGAGGGAAATATGCAAGTAATAATTATAACTTTGAATATAAATGAGATAAACTAACCCATAAAAAGGGAAACAGATAGAAGGATGGATTAAAAATCAGAATCCAACAATACATTTTTTATAAGAAACAAATTTTAAAATAAGGGATACAAACAGAATTAAAATAAAAGGCTGGAGTAGGAGCTATAAAATTAAAAGGTTGGATTAATCTATAGATCCTCTCCTGGCTTACATTTCCAGAATAAAATTCTATTCTTGTTACTATTTTTCCTACTCAGTTGCAAAGTTGTATGATACTGTCCATATCGTCAGTTAACTGCCAACTACATATTTTGAAGAAGATGTCCTATTGCTATTTCAAACTGAACATATCCAAAGAAGAACTTATTATATTTTCCTGTCAACCAATTCTTTCTATCAAACTTCCCTATTTCTGTCAAGAACACCGCCCTCTTACCAGTAACCAAGGTTTTCAGCCTTGGAATCATCCTTAATTGCTAATTCTCCTTCACACACATATCTAATCAGTTGCCAAGTCTTGTAAATTTTACCTTCACAATATCTCTAATAACCATCCCTTTCTCTCAGCTCACATGGCCAACACTCCAATTCAGAACCTCCACACCTTGAGCCTGAACACTGTAAAAGCCTCTACAGTGTTCCCTTTGCCTCTGATTTCTCCCCTTTCCAAGTCATCCACCACACAGCTGCCAAACTAATTTTCCTAAAGTTCAGGTCTAAACTTATCCTTCCCCTGCTTAGTAAACTCCAATGGCTCCTTATTATCTCAAGGATCAAATAGGAACCTCTCATTTGTGCATTTTAAGTCCTTTGCAAACTAGGTCCAATCTACCCTTCCAACCTTATTATTGATTACTTCCATTCATATATTCTGTATTTCAGTTAAACAGGCCTTCTTGATGTTTCTCTCTACCAATATTCTATTTCCTCACCTTGTAATTCTGAGTCTTCCAATTCAAGTCAACCAGTATTTGTTAAGCATGCAGAACATCTGCTATTCATTGGTCTTTACAATGTAGATGCAAATATTGGAAAGGCATGACTTTTAAAATTTTTTTTTTTTTGCTTCTTGGAGGGCACAGTAGGGCAATTTGGGGTTAAGGGACTTGCCCAAGGTCACACAACTAATAAGCACTAAGTGTCTGAGGCCAGATTTGAATTCAGGTCCTCTTGACTTCAGGGCCAGTGTTTTATTCACTGGGCCACCTAGCTGCCCCAACTTATAAAATCTTAAAGGCATAATTATCACTTATTATTATAATCATTGTTATCAATATTAGTACTTGAGGATATAGAACAGAATAGTATATGGGGGACTGACCTTGCAGTTTGGAAGACTAAGTAAGTCAATTAGTCAATAGGCATTTATTAAATATCTACTAAGCACTGAGGATACAAAGAAAGATAAAAGATACTCATAGCTCTTGAAGAGCTCACAGTCTACTGGGGAAAAAGACAAA
Organism: Gymnobelideus leadbeateri; assembly: GCA_011680675.1. Lineage (NCBI taxonomy): Eukaryota > Metazoa > Chordata > Mammalia > Diprotodontia > Petauridae > Gymnobelideus > Gymnobelideus leadbeateri. The sequence goes on along the minus strand of WOXC01004215.1, from coordinate 1,387,895 downwards.
TGTAACTACGTGTCAACAACATATATACAGGATAAATTGTATATATTTATACAAAGAGAAGATTGATATTAAGGGGCATCAGGAAAGTCTTCTAAAAGAAGATGGGATTTTGACCAGGGTTTGAAAGAAGGGGAAACCAATAGTTCTTCTGACACACACCAGTTATATGCTCTTAGATAATGATCTTAGACAATAAAGTACAGTTGCAGATCTGCATCAGGAAAGGGAGTATCGTTATGGAGACTTCCCAACACAGATGCAATTACAATTTGGGACAATCCCCTACCCAAATTATTCTAATAACTTTACATTCATTATTTCATTTGATCCTCAGAACAATCCAGCAGTGCAAATAGTTCAGGCAATAAGAGAAGTTATTATGCAAATATTAAGTTTTAAGGGAAGTTATGATACACTTTTAAAATTCCATTTTACAAATGATGAAACTGAAGAATAGAGAATTTAATTGACTTTCCTAAAGTCATATGACTAGACCTAGGAAAAGAAGAGAAATCATGTTCTAACACATCATTGGTGAAAAATTAGATTTTTATTTATCATAAGTATATGATAATGAACTGTTGGTAAGGCACAGAAAACAACTGACTTTAGTGTATCAATCTTACATATACAGTTGCCTTTCACTTTGGTTAATTCAGCACCCCACCCAGAATTTCTCCAATTATTCTAATAAATAGATGCCAGGGAATCTAGACTTAAGGTATGGGATTATGTCCTAAAAGTGCTCAGAACCTTTTAGTTTAAAGTTAAATATTTTAAGAAGTACATTAGATGTGGAAATATGTTTAGTATGATTGCACTTGTATAACCCATATGAGATTGCTTGCCATCTTGGGGAGGGGAGAAGGGAGGGAGAGAAATTTGGAATTCAAAATCTTATAAAAATTAATGTTGAAAATTATCTTTACATGTAATTGGAAAAAATAAAATATTATTTACATAAAAGAAGTACAATTAGAGGTACCCAGTAGTTAAATTCAAATCCTATAACCCAGGAAAATTTTATAGGGTGATAACTCCCCTCCCCCAACCCATATCTCAAAGAAGATTTTTGCTATGCAGCTCCTTATAGTCACCTCATTTTTTGGACTCCAATATCAATTTGGAATTTAAAGTTTCAAGGGAAAGATCATAGGATTATACATTAAAACTAGGAAGGAAGTTATAGATCATGTGGCTTACCTCCCTCTCCCTTATTTTCCAGATGAGAAAACTCAAGATCTCAGGGCTAGAATCTGACTGAGATTAGAAGTCAATCAATTTCTCTTTCCAATTATCTGCAAGAAACCTTCCCTAATTCCCTCCAACTGGTAGTGTCCTCCCCACAAAGCTAGCTTTATTTTATTATTGTTGCTGTTCTGTTGTTTCATCCCTGTCTGACTCTTCATGAACCCATTTGAGGTTTTCTTGGCAAAGATACAAGAGTGGTTGGCCATTTCCTTCTCTGACTCATTTTACAGATGAGGAAGCTGAGGTAAACAGGGTTAAGTGACTTGCCCAGGATCACACAACCAGTAAGTGTCTTGAGGCCAGATTTGAATTCAGGAAGATGAGTCTTCCTGACTCCAGGCCTGGTACACTATCCGCTGGACCACCTAGCTGCCACAGCTTTTATTTAGCTATTTTTCATTATCTTTATTTGTTCATTCTAATTGTCTTCCCCATTAGTTCCCCCATTCCATACCTGACACATAGCAGTCACTTAATAAGTGCTGATTGATTGTCTCATCTCTTTCAATTTCCTCATTTCACAAATGAGGGAATTGATGCCTAGAGAGACGTCCTTTTAAGACACACAATGAACTGAGATTTAAACCCAGGTCTTTTGATTCCAAATGTAGTGGTTTTCCCACTATAATACATTGTGAGTACTGACTGCACTGGGAGCTGACTATAATAAAATAAACAATCCCTCTATTCTAGTGCAATCTCCTCTTATCCCCTCTCCCCAAACACTTTACCTTCACCCCTATCTTTATATTGGCAGGGCTTGTACTTAGGTCCCTGTGTCCCTTATCCTGTCAATTCCCCCACACCCCCAGGTAAATCTCTAGGATTCTAAATTGCAGACATGCTGAGGTACATGGATAGAGTAAGTTATCCACCCTGAAATTCTTACAGGAATGAAATCACAGGATTAGCCCCCAAAATTCAGAGTACTCAGTCTTTGCTGAGGCAAAGTCACTGGAAAGGACTGTGGGTAGGATTCAGGGTTTTATGATTCATGCTTCTGATACTCATTTACTATGTGACATTGGGTGAGTCACTTCCGTGGATCTCTGTTTTATCAGCTGTAAAATGGGATAACAATATCTTCCTTGAATAACAAAGTTGTTATTAGTGTCATATAAGATCCTAATTCTAAAACTGGAAAGGCCATCAGAGTCCATGGAGTCCAACCTCCAGTTGTGGAAACTGAGTCCTAGGGTGGCTAAGTTCACATAAATAATAAGTATCAGCAACAAGATTTGAATCTAGGTCTTCTGACTCCAGAGCAGTACTCAGATGGGAAAATGGTTATGAACATGTGTTGAAAAAAAATATAAAATGCTGAACAAATGTAAAGGATTATTATCTGTTTATGGGTTGAAGTCATTTTTCCCCCATGACCTGTGAAAAAGCCATTTGGCTCATAATAACCAAATATATGAAATTTAGCTTTGAAATAAAGGAAGTCTGGGCTACAGGAATGAGGATGGGGAATAAATACCCAAATCGAGAGTGTGTGGGCCTCACTCAACTGCTGAGTTAGATTCCTGTGGAGAAAATCTCAAGTAATTCTCCAAGCTCTTCCTGACCACAAAAGATTAGCCTGAAGTGTTTGCTTGATTGTTTTACAGGCTGGAGGAGAGCTCTGAGAGCCCCTTCTGCACAATGGAAAGCAACCTATTGACTCAGTTCATGTTAGCTGCATATACACATGCTGAGTAAAATGGAGAACTGATATAATTGTCCTGATAACCCAAACAATCACATACTATCCCTTTTCACCCACCTACACACACACACACACACACACACACACACACACACACACACACACACACACACACACACTTTTGCTTCAGTAACATAGGTATTCCGGGGGAAAGAAATCTTCTTTCCCCAAAGATCCAGATAATTAAGTCATCACCATTTCCTCCCAGCTGGAATGTTGTCCTCTTTCCTTTCCACCTAGCCAAATCCTACTCATTTTTTAAGGCTCAATTCCCTTCTCCTCCAGTTATTCTCCTCCCCATCCTACCACATTCCATGAAGCCTTCCTAGATCATACCAACCCACAATGGTTCCTCCCTCCTCTGATCTCAAGGAACCAAAGTTTTGTATTACACAGATCACAGGAATTCCAGATGGGAGGGACATTACAGAGCATCTTGGCCAGCCTGACATTTTACAGGATCAAGTGAGATAAAATGTAAAGCCCTTTACAAAACTTAAAAGGCTATTTAATACTATCTGTTCCTACAGAACAGGAAACTGAGACCCAGAGAGGTAGATTGATTTGCCAAAAGTCACACAGGTAATTAGTAGATGAGTCAGGATTTGAACTGAGTTCCTCTGTCTTCAAATCTAGGGCTCTTTCTACCCTACCTGTATGCCTCCTTTGGCAACCAATCATGTGCTATCTTATGACTTCTCTTACAGTGATATCTTTACTATATTGTTATTTAGCTTCTGTTTTAACTTAATATTTCATATATATGTCAACTCCCCAGTTAAATTGTAAATGGCCCAAAGGCAAAAGTCATGTCTTATATTTCTTTGTGTCCCCCCACCATACCAAACACAGTACTAATTTCATAATGATTTCCTAACTGATTAATTAGATGCAATGATTATGAAAACAAAAGAAGTCAAGAATTGTGGTGAAGGGATCTGTTTCTATGGAATAATCAGATGATCTAGCAGAAGACTATGACCACTTTAGGAATCTCTTCACTCAAGAGTCCTTAAATTGGGACAAAGCCTGTTGATTTTAGCTTCATAACCTTTTCTGCCTTTGGCCTCCTTTTTCTGACATTGTTATCACAGGCCCCTCATTACCCCTTCCCTAGATTATTGCAATATTCTGCTGGTTTGTCTATTTACACAAATTTCTCCTCACTCCAGACCATCCTCCACTATCCGTCAAAGTGATCTTCCTAAAGTCCAGCTCTGACAATGAATGTTGCCCACTTATTCAATAAACTCCAGTGGCTCCCGACCACTTCAAGATCAAATATAAAATCTGTGTGACCTCCAAAGTCCTCCATAACCTGCATACCTCCCCCACACACCTTTCTAGTCTTATACCTTACCCCTCTACCTTACATGGATTCTTCAATTCAGTGACACTGGCTCTCTTGCTGAAGCATCCAACAAGATGCTTCATCTCCTGCCTCAAAGGAAGTAGGGAATGTCCCATGCATGGAATGCTCTCCCTCTTCATCTTTACTTCCTGTTTTCTCTGGTTTCCTTCTAACCCCAGCTAAAATTCCACTTTATACAAGAAGTTTTTCAAAACATCCCAGTGAGATTGGTAGAACAGGTATTATCATTTCCCCAAGAGGGGGTGCCTCTTGGTTCTAGTGCCTTCCCTTTGTTGATTATTTTCCATTTATTTTGTACATAGCTTTGTTTGTACATAGTTCTTTGCGTGTTTTCTCCCCCATTAGACTGTGAGTTCTAAAAGAGTAGGGACTCATGTTCCGTTGTATCCCCAGTATTTTGCACAGTGCCTAGCACATAGCAAGAGCTTAACAAATATTTATTGGCTAAAGCACACCCCTCTCTGGCCATCAGCACCCTGGAGCAAAGTCTTAAATTCTTTTCATTAGTTATAATTACTGGGTCTAGAAAAGAGTTAACAGAGGGTGGAAGTTTTTTTAAGTTAGTAAGTGATGGTGGACATTTCTGTCAAGAACTATTCAATTCCCCTAGGAGAGTCTAAATATGGCAAACAGACATCTTACCCATCCTTCGAGTCCTGTCTCTTCCAAGGAGTTCTTCCTAAGTGCTCCAAGTCACCCTTCCCTAACTACTTTGTATTTAACTACCTTCTATTTATTCCATATATACACCCCAATAGAGTATGAACTCATTGAGAGTAGAGATTGAAGCACAGAATTACAAAGTATAGATTAGGTATTTTATAAGTGCTTGATGGATAGTTATGTGGCACAGTGGATAGAGTTCCTGAGTTCAAGTTTGGCCACAGGCACTTATTAGCAATGTGACCCTGGGCAAGTCATTTAACCTTGTTTCTCTCAGTTTCCTCAACTGTAAAATGAGCTGGAAAAATAAAAGACAAATCCCTCCAGTATCTTTGCTAAGAATACCACAAGTGAGGTTATGAAGAATTGGACAAAACTGAAATGACTGAACAACAACAAATACTTGTCAATTGATTGATTCCCCCCACCCCATTACACACACACACATTTAAAGCTAGTACCTCTGCAGCATTTAGGTATGTGTTTTTATATGTGTTAGTCTTGTGTTCCCAACTAGACTGTAGGCTCCCTAAAAATAGCTTGGGTAATGTTTATGTACCTAATAGCAACTCCCATTCCTCTAGTATCTTAAAGTTCAAACAGTACTTTCCTCAAAATAGTCCTATGCAGTTGGTAGAGCAGGTATCATCATTCCCATTTAACAAATGAGGAAACCATAGCTCAGAGTGGTTATAAGTGAATTGCCTATAATTAAACTACTAGTATTCAGAACCACGTCTTCTGATTCCAAGTCCATTGCTCCTACTGCCCCAGCTACTAGTTTTTACATCAAAATTATCTTTTTTTTGTTTCTATCTATTTATCTGAATATTGCATGCATATATGTGTATATACATATATGTATATCTACCCATTATCTATCAAGAGGGATAAATGGAAGAGGGATATATAAATGAGGGTGGGGAGAGGGAGGAGAGAAAGAAAAAGAGGGGATGGAAAGGAAGGGAGGAAGAGGGGAGAGAGAGAGAGTTCTTGTTTTGTAAACTTTTTAGAAAAAATGTCTGTTTTGTTTTTGCTTGAATTTTCAGTGCCTGACATAGCAAAAATAGTAGACTTTTAAATAAATACTTGTTGAATGAATCCATGATTTCCCCTCCTCTATTTTTCTTTTTTTATAATTATTACTTTTGCAAACACACCTAGAACAGGGCTAGATACATAATAGTTATTCAATAACAGTAACTGACTAATTCATTGTTACAGTAAAACCAAGAATAAATAAACTATTTATTATTGCCTTTTAGTCATTTATATTATCTGCAAGCAAAGGGATAAGTGCATTTACTAGGCTGATAAAGTGAAGTTTGTGAGTGAGGAAAGGGTATTTGATGGGGAGATAACTCTCACTATTCCAATGAGTCAGAGAAGGCTACTTCAAAGGCACAGGATTGAAAGAACAATTCAACAAATATTTTAAAGAGCCTAAGGTGTACAAAGCTTTGCTTTACATATTACAGGCACAAAGACACAAATGAGGCAGTTCTAAACTTAAGGATCTTGCCTTCTATCAGGCAAATGCAACTTGAGCTGAGCCTTAAAGAAAGATAAATATGTAGATGAAGAAGGAATGCATGGGATGGGGGTTGGCAAGGGGGATGTAGCTGAAATGTGGAGTTTGTAATGGGAAATAGTATAAAATAAAGCAGAGGAACTAGGTGGAAGCTGGATTGTGGATAACCTTAAATGACAGGCCAAGGAATTTATATTTTCTTCCAGAAATTTAGAGAGCTAGTGAAGATTTTGAACACAGGAATGGCGCAGTCAGAACCTGTGGTTTAAGATCATTTTGGTGAATTGTATTTTGGAGTATATGATAAAGAGCCAATTAGGGAGGAGTAGAAGGAATGACTCGCTGAAGTAAAGCTCCAGTTAGAATTAGATAACATAAATCTATAGTGAACCTACTCAACATGACTTTGCAACTTCCTCTAGCATTGTTCACTAATACATTAATAGGAGTAGAGGAGGTAGATGGTTATGGAAATCCAGGGCTAAAGTTTAGCAAGGTTTAATTAGCAATAGCATAAGAATGCAAGGGATTCAACAGTAGAGAACAGTACAAAGTTGAACTGGTTCACCAAGGAGTCAAGACAGGGAAGGGAGGAAAATATAGCTGGTATGGGGATGATGGCCTGGGAATGAACTGAGGGGTGGGGCAACAGAGGTTTCAGTGAGAATGGAGACCAGGTCCAGGGATCATAAGGCACAGGAAGCATATTGTGAGGTCAGGAAATAAGATGATATCCCAGCAAAGGATGCTGAAGAGCAGTCAGACAGGTTGGAGGAGCTTTAGACCAGAATAATGTCACAGAAGTCAAAGGAAGAGAGAGTATTGAAGAGGTGAGGGTGTTCAACAATATTACAACCTGCAGAAAGGTCAAGGGGGATGAGAACTAAAAAAAGGCCATGAGACTGAACAGTTAAGCATTTATAACTTTGGGTAAAGTAATTTCAGTCAAATGACAAAGTTTAAAGAAAAATTCAAAGGGTTGGAGAATTGGAAGATGTAAAAGTAGACAAGTGTAGATGGAATTCTCTAGGAGTTTCAGACATAGGATATAAGATGAGATATAGGCTTGTGGCTGGGAGGGATGACATGACCAAGTGAAGGTTTTTAAGAATGAAGGACACTTTAGCATGTTGTAGCACCAATGCAATATTTACAGCACCCACAATCACAATAAAGACTATGACTATAAGTATTGCATGACACTTGATTGGAAAATATACCAAACGCTCCAGATAGAGGATAGAACTGAAGCATTTATTTAGACACCAGAAAACCAAATCACAAAACCAGTAAGCTGATTCCATCATAGTACCAAAGATATTCAGAAGCCATGATAATGATGAAAGCCATAGCTTCTTTCAGCCTTCCCACAAACCAATACAAGATCAATATTTACTCACAAACTTCTCTATCTCCTTGCCTGAGCTCTTCTCTCCCTTACCACCTCAGTAGCTCTGACCTGTGGGCTCTGCTTCCCTTCAGCAAACTCCTCCCACCACAGGTTCCATGTGACTACATTCAGCCTATTAGGGGGCAGATTTTATCTTCACAGCAGGGGAGATCTTCAAACTCCCATTCCCATTACATGTTTGTAAGTAATAGAGAAAAAACCAGTAGATAAGAAAAGGTGTTGATGAGAAAGATAGACACAGAGACACAGATATATATATATATATATATGTAGATATAGATAGATAGATCTATATAGATATATGCAGACAGACAAACAGAGATAGACAGACAGAGAGGGAGAGAAATAGGAACAGAGAAAAGAGAGGGGAAGAGAACAATCTATGCAGCAAGCTCCTGGAGAAGATAGGAGGGAATTAAATAGGATGACACCTAGGTAAAGGGACTACTTTTAGGAAGAAGTGGTTTCCCTTCCTCAAGTACCAAATTAAAGAAGGAGAGTAATGGGTGAAGATATAGAAAGATTTTGAGGTATGAAGTAGAGGGAAAAAATGAGCTCAAGGCATATAGCTTCTATTTTTCTTAATAAAGGAGGAGGCAAAGTCTGCTGCTGAGGCAAAAAGGGAAAGAGTTAGGAGTAGGAGACTGGAAGAGAAAAGTGATTTGAAATTGCTATTATAGAAAATGTAAGAATCAATCAGAGAGACAGTTTGCTGTGCAGAGTGAGGGTTTAATTGAGATTAGATCTCGTGAATTTGTAATGGACTGAATCAGTGTGATGGTGTGAATTTCTTCACGGGCATTCAGCCACTTGGGAATACATGCAGAGTAGGCAATATGATTCAGGGTTTAGAATTGACAGGCTATAAATGCAAAGGATCCAAGGGTGGAAGACATCATGAGTAAAACTGGTTAACTCTAGGGTCAAGGTTGTGAAGAGGGAAAAATAATGCTAGAACAGGGGTAATTTTATAGGAAAACAGAAGAAGATGAAGGGACTGGAGGTTTTGATAAGAACAGAGAATAAGGGTAGGAGAAATGAAATAAAATAAGAGATGGGAGAACAGTAGATAATGGAAAAATTTCAGAGTTAAAAATAATTGAGCTGGCACATTTATGCGTGATCGAATATCCAAGGTGTGACCAATCTTGGTGAATGGCTATGGTAGAGTGAAGTTGTAGGTAATGAGAAATAAGGAAGCTGATGAAATGGAAGGCTGGGGGTGGGGGGAGGATTTCAGTGGATATTATTCTATATATTGAAGTGCCCAGGTATGAGAGCAGGGACTGGGTTGGAAAGACTATTGGCCTAGAACTGAACTTCTTAAGGAAGGAGGAAAAGTGGTACCCAGATGACTGTAACAAAGATCTGGATGTGATAGCATCATTTGATGGAGGGAATCTAAAAGAAAGGAATTCAGTATATTCTGGAGTGAGTTGGCTTTCTGTGAGCCCAAGAATTTGGAAGGAGTATATATATAAAGAAATGGAGCATGAAGGACTTCCTGAGAGCTTAACAGAAATGGAGAACAGGAGAGAAATCAGAATGGGAAATAGTAGGATTAATTTGGCTGGACATGAGAGTAGGGGGAGAAATGAGGAGAGAGGACTTTAGGCAAGGGAAATTGTGGTTGTTAATTATTAAATTAAGAGAGAAGGAAATTCAAACTTGTTAGCTTTAGGTATCAGTTGACTGGGGTTCCAGCTGGACTTATGAAGATGAAAATCAGTCTTGGTTCAGGGTTCTTTTTCCAAACACTGAGAAGCTGGGGAGTAGAGGAGGTAGCAGGGACCTCAGGCTGGGCAGAAATCATACATGGTACTAACTTAGTAGTTATATTGCAATATGAAGCAAGGTGAGGCATATCTAGAATATATTCCACCTTGAAACATGCACTCAGTTCCATGTAAGGCCTTGTTTCTAAGGTCTTGGTCCCTTTGATCTTTAGTATTATATCTGAGTCCCCAGTAGGCGATATGGGACTTTTTCTTAGTGTTCTCATCTTTCCTGCTCCAGATAAGCAATGTTGGTAAAATCAAACTCAATACTCTACCCAAAGAGGGGACATTAAGGTACAGGAACATCCTAAAGCAGCTACTCTCACTTGTTTTACAAAGAAAATTGGTGGAGGGGGAGGTTTCCTATGGATCCTTTGTTAGAACATAAGCCAGTCAGGGTTGGTCCATGAAAGCAAGTATGAACAAGATCAAGGCAGTCATATAGATATGGGTCAAATTTTCTACCTAAGTGATTATTTTTTCCTTTTTTTTTTTTGACGGGCAACTGGGGCTAAGTGACTTGCCCAAGGTCACATGGCTAGTTTCTACCTAAGTGATTTACAAAAGTTGTTCCTTTCAAGTCAAATCAAGAATCATTTATTAAGTATCTACCATGTGCCAGGTGCTATGCTAAGCACTGGGGGGATAAATCAAGGCAAAAAATGTTTTCTTTGCTTTCAAGGATTTCATCATGTAATGGGGATGATACAAACATACAAACAACTATGAACAAACAAGATATATACAGGATAAATTGGAGATAACATAAAATAAAGATGATAGGGAAAGATTTCTTCTAGATGCTGATGTTTTAGCTGAGGCCTGAGGGAAGCCAAGAGAACTTGGAGAAGAAGATAAGGAAGGAGAGAGTTGAATGCATGAGGGGAATCCAGTATGAATGCCCAGAGTTGGGAGATGAAGTGTTGTATTCAAGGAACATCAAGGAAGCCAGTATTACTGGGTCTGAAACAGAGGGGAGTAAGACATAAGAAAATTGGAAATATAGGAAGGGATCATGTTATGAAGAACTTTAAAAGCTAACTGGGGGTAACAAGGAGACATTTTATTGAGTTTATTTAGTAGGGAGGTGACATTTATTGAGTTCACTGAGTAGAGAGGTAACATGATTTAGGAACATAACTTTGACAGCTGAATGGAGGATAGACTGAAGTAGGGAGTAAGTTGTGGCAAACAGACCCACAGAAGGCTATTAAAGTAGTCCAGGCCTAAACCAGGATTGTGGAGATGTCAGAGGCATTTGTGACAGATACTATGAAGGCAAAATCCATAGACCTTGGAAAAAAATTGAACATGAGAGATGAAAGAGTAGAAGATGACACCTAGATTTCAAGCCTGAGTCACTGGGAACATGATGAAATCCTTAACAGTAATAAAGAAGTTAGGAAGAGGGAAGAGTTTGGAGGGAAAAGATAAATGAGGTCAGTTTGGGACATGTTGAGTTCGAGATGTCTCTATGACATCCAATAAGAATTGTCCATTAGGCAGTTATACATGTAAAATTAGAGGTTGGGCAAAAGATTAGGGCTGTACAAGTAGATCTGAGAATCATAAGCAGAAATATTATAAATGAATCCATGGAAACTGATAAGATCATTAAGGAAAATAGTAGAGATGGAGAACAAAAAAGGGCCTAGGACATATACCATTGGATATATCCATAGGTTAGTGGGTGCAAAGTATATGAAGGCACAATAAAGAATATGAAAAGGAATGGTCAGACAAGTAGATCTAAAAGAGAACAGTGTCACAAAAACCTAGAGAGAAATGTCAAAGAGAAGATGGTGAATGACGGTGTCATAGATGACAGAATTCAAGAAGGATGAGGATTGAAAAAAGACCATTAGAAATGGCAACTAAAAGATGATCGATAACTTCAGAGAGAGCTGTTTCACTTGAATGATGAGGTCAGAAGTCAAACTGCAGAGAATTAAGAGAGCGAAAGGAAAGGAAGTGGACAAATTTGATTAGTAGGTAGCTTTCTCAGAATTTAGCCAAGAAAGGGAGGAGAGATTTAGGATGATATAGGATATTCCTGTAGATACAGGATGTAGAAAGAGACAGATCAAGTCACTTCTTGAGAATGGGAAAACACAGGATGATAGGAGGAAATGCATAGATCAAATGTGAGATTCCAGAGGATGGTGGAGAGACATCAATATATTTGTAGGTCATAGAGAGGTAGCCAATAAAAAAGAAGAGACTGAAAATAATCAAGAGGGTGGGGGTGATAGAGGGGGAAATCTGTTGGAGAAGACAGGATGGAATGGGATCACTTGTGCGTGGAGAGGAGTTTGCCTTGGTAAGGGAAAAAGCCACCATTTTGTGAGACAGGATTAGTGTTCCACTAATTCTAAAAGCTTTTTGACTGGTTCTTCATAATCTGTAATGACTACAGATTCATCAATGCTAGATAAGTGTAAGGCATCTGGGTTATGTGAAATGAGGAGAGGAGAAGAGAGAGTCCAGGATCTAGACAACTATCTTATTTAGGCCCTGGCCCCCCAAAATGTTTTCACCTGTATACCAAGATCACTGATGCAAACATGCTGGGGTATATGGAGTTTGGATTATAGAAATGAAGAAACCGTCAAGATTCCTGAATTTAGGATTCAGGTTTTAATATTTAAGGTATCCTCTGAAATCCTGTCACACTTATCTGTCTCCTCTGCAGTACCACTGTAATCCAGCTTCTTGCTGTTAAAAGCTTCATCCAGCAGATGGACGAATCTAGAGATATGTTTTAGAAAGAACCTCAATCCTTTGAGACTAGAGGCAGTGGGGGCGGGGGGGGGGGGTTCCTGTGTCCACACCTATGATTTCATGTGTGTGGGAAATTCCTGCTGTGGAAATTCCTTCCATTAATGCAGATCAGCAACTCACCTCTAATTCATAATTCTACAGGATTGCCTGGAAACTAAGTGACTTGGCCATGGCCACATAGCTAATAGATGCAGGAGGCAGAAATGGAGCCTAAGTTTTCCTAACTTCTAGGATAAACACTCCATCAGGCCACACAGCCTCTGACCAGAAGTTACGAAGTATGAGAGGGAGAATTGGTGCAAAATGCAAACTTATTCATTAATGGGGTCAAAAGCAAATCGCAAAACCATTGAAAAGATTAGAGCTTTAGATACTGAGAGGTATCTGAATCATTTTGTTTTGGAAAACCATGCATAAATTTATATTATTGAGGCAATACTGTATTCATGAATTTCAGTGGCATTTTCTACAATGTATCCTCTGCAAATGTATAGTGTGCCCTTTTATTCTATCTTCCAGTTCACATAGACACAGACTTTAAGTTTGTTTCTTCCAAATTCAAGAAACTGCACTGTTTCTTGGGAAATAAATCATAAGAAAGACAAAGGGGGGAAAAGACCAAACTTTGATTCCAAAAGTGGAAAAAAGATAAACATAGGGTTCACTTGACTGAACATTTACTCAAAAGAAAACAAGCAGAAATAACATTTCTTTTTTGAAAATTAAAAAAAAATGCCTTAAGAGCAACAAAATAGAAAAAATAAGCAGTAGGGAAACAGGAATGAGAGAAGGCAACAGTCTTCAATGAGGTCATTGTCAAATTCCCCAAGGTCATATTCACAGCCAGTGACTGGGGTGGAGAAGGAAAATCTGCAACATCTGCAACCAGGGCAATTCTCTATGTACTCAGACTCTGGTCCTAAAGGAAAGCCTTTAGGGAGAGCAATATTGAGAGCTAATCTTGGATGGGGGAGGGGGGCCGGTATGAGGGTGGTGGGGGAAGCTTCTGAGAACTTCTGATCTGGAAGGCTGCTGGCCATACTGACAGTGGGCAAGAAGGAAAGAAAAAGCGAATATGAAGTTGAGGAGAGGAGAAAAATATGAGCATTTGAGTGTAACTCGCAAGAAGGCAAGATAAAGCCAAATAGCCAGTGTGACTTGGTAAAAAAAAAAATTGGAGTAGAAAACAATGCTCAATGGAGAATTTCACCCTATGGGGATGTCTCAATAGAGCACTTTCACCCCTGTTATAATTAGGGAGTTGGCATTTGCCTACATTCTTTGTTGCTAACTCTTTTAGAAGACATCTCTGAGGTAATTGATTCCTTTCTGATATTCTGTCCCCTTACTTTTGTGGAACAATCTCCTGAGTAAGGGACTGGCAATCTAAAACATGCCAAGTCCTAGATCTACAGCTGAAGGGGACCTCAGAGGCCATCTGAACCAACCCCCTCGTTTTACAGATAAGGAAACTAAGGCCCAGTGAGGTTCACTGACTTGTCCAAAGTCATAACAAGAAGCAAAATGTTAGAGTAAGATTTGAACTCATGTCTTCTAACTCCAGAGCTAAGCAGGCAGTTAGTTCACTCTCGACTATAGTCTCATCAAGATGACTGAATGGCATGGCCAGGATTAGCTTTTGAAAAAAATGTCAACTTGATGAAGTTTATGTTTGGCATGTTCTCACCTCCTCTGTCAGTGCCTCTTTCCCCTGCTTATTGCCTCCTACACCAAAGGAGTCTATCCTAAGTACTATCTGCACTCTCAAAATGACAGTCAACTACTCCTTGCTAAGGTCTTAGGGTAATTAATGGTATTTGAGGCTAAGAATTCTCTGGGGGAAAAGAGGGTGTGGGCCAAGCTCTGATCTAAGAGAGTAAACAGGATGCTCTGCTGGGGCAATCCAAAGTTCCCAGGGTAACCAACGGACTAGGCAGGAGGTAGGAAAGGAGTTTGTAGCAGTTGTCCAAAATTAGAGTAGTCAGCACAAACCAGGGTGGGGAGAACAGACTGTGCTTCCACTGCTCTGACTCTCCTCCAGATCACCTATATATCTTCATTGTGTTACAAGGGCCTGGGGTTTGGGGGATGACAATCTCTTAGGGAACACATCTCCACTAAAAGATTCAGCTTGTCCACCTTACTCTACAGCTGCTCCTAGAGGAGTGGGGGCGAGGAGGGAATGGGTGACATTTGGAGCTCTGCCACTCTACTACCCCCTCTGCTCATTAAGGCTTGAAGACTTCATATGGCACTTCTGAAGGGATGCCAACCCCCACACTACAAGGAAAAAGGATGAAAGGGATACCTCAGCCCACATGGCACCACCAGGATTAGCATGAAAGATTTCTGCCAAATGCTTTGCTGAAGTCTAAGCTTATTATTCAGTGTAGGGGAGAGAGCTCTACATTTGGAGTTACAGACTTGGGTTTGAAACATGGCTCTTCTGTTTACTAGCTATTTGGCATTGGACAAATCATTTATCTTTTTAGACCTCCAGTTTCTTCATCTGTGAAATGACATGATGTATGGATCGATTTTAGAGGATTCATGTACTTCTATGAAGAAAAATGGTATCATATTTTCACTATCCTGAAATTGACAGATCCTTCCATAACCTGAATGTAGGTAGCAAAACCTTTTTCAGAGGAGTATATAGGCTTAGCTAGAGTTTCAGAGGGGTCCATGACCCAAAAATTGAAGAACTTCTAGTTAATGATTTCTCTCTTGGAGTCTGAATATTGGCAAACAAAAACAACTATGTGCCCAAAGCTACAAGGGCATACAGCTGTTCACATCTATCAATTATAACTTAAGCCTTCTTAGGAATCACTGGGTATATTCTTGTCAATAATATTAGAAGTGCAGGTTCTCATGCTAACTTTTGAGAGAACAGAATGAGCTTCAAAGGCAAAGAATAGGAAAATATTTCTGTTTCTGGTAGAAGTCTAACCCCTGACTAAGTCTGACCCCTGTAATTTGCATAGAACTCAAGGGATGTGATAAAGGACAGGTATTGAAAAGAGGCCTCTCAGGATAGCTTCAATCAAATTCTTTTTAGTTTTGCCAAGTAAAACTCATGGGGATAATTTACCAAGAGCAGGAATATGATAAGAATTAAAAATAATTTTTTGTCCCTACCTCAGATAAGAATTAGTCTGAGGAAACCCAAAAGATAAGAAAGAAGAGTAATTTTAAAAGACAGACTTTAAGATGCCTAGACTAGGTTTCTCTAGACACTTAGTGGGTTATCATTGGCTAAGGAGAAGAGAGAAGTCTCAATGAATGCCTTCATCTTTTTCTTTTTCTTTTTTTTTTTGGAGGGCAATTGGGTTTAAGTGACTTGCCCAAGGTCACATGGCTAGTTTTTGTGTTAAGTGTCTGAGGCTGGATTTGAACTCAGGTCCTCCTGACTGCAGGGTAGGTGCTCTATTCACTGCACCACCTAGCCATCCCCCTTCATCTTTTTCAGTGAAATACAAAGTAAAGTTCTCAGCTGAGAGGCCTTGGGGAGAGAGAGCCATGGGAGATTTTAGCAGTGATAAAAAGATTTGGGGGAAAAAAACTGTATTGAGTGGGATAGTGAGTTGGTTAGGGAGGTATAAAAGAATTGCTTTCCTGGAGTGAGATCCCAGTTGAGATTATATAGCATAAACTTGTAGTGGAACCAATTAATACAGTTTTGTGATTTTCTCTATCTTCATTCAGTAGGACATAGGTTGGAGCGTAAATAGTAGATGGTAGAAGTCTCAAGGCTGAGGTTTGGCAGGGCAAGGTCTTCAATAAAATATGAGGACAAGGGATTCAAGAGAAGAGGTCAGTATAGAATTGAACTGGTTCATCAAGGAATCACCAGGAAGAGAGTGTGCTTAAGAAGCACAAAGGGAACTTAGCATGGGATGTGATCGATAGTATTGTGACTATCTCTGAGGATTCCTCAAAGTCTAGCTCCAACATCAGGGCCTTTGTGAAGTCTTCCCAAACTACTCTGAACTCTAGTTTACAGAGAATCTATGTTCTTTGAATTCCTTTGAATTTGAAATACAAATTCCTTTGTATTATTTGAATACATCATTTTCTGTACCACCCATGTGGAATTTAACATATAAAATACCTATATACCATTCACAATTCAAGGCCTTGGAATTGTTAGGTAACTCTTTAATGTATACGCTTTTACCTACTAGGTTGTAAGTTCCTTAAAGACAAGAGGAAATTCTTACACACCTTTGCATACTTCACAGAACAGTGCCACCAATATGGTCTCCTTGTATATAATAAGTGCTCAATAAATATTGATTGAATTGATTGCTCTCAGCAACATGAAAGACAGAATCTTACACTGTCTGTGAGGACTCTAGGCATGAAGGACTGGTCTGGAAGCAGGAGAGGAGCCTGTCCTGTCTATGCTTTACTCATTGAAAAAGAATGACCATAGCTGGAGTCCTTAGATAGAATGGCCCATACTAGAGGCTGCCCTTCCTATCCTGGCATGATCCTGGATGCATTCTTATTAACTAATATAACCCAGCTTCACTGTTACACTGGAATCCATTGGGAATCAGTCAAGCAATCAGCCAGTGCCTAGAACTGAGGGGTCATTGTGGGTTAATGCTGGTGCTAGCCACTGGAAGTTGACAATGAAAAATACAGAAAGAAAAGGACCCTCACTTCCATTATTTCATTTGATCCTCAGGTAATGCTGTAAAGTAAAGAGACACTTGTGATCTCTATTTTGTAGATCAGAAAACTGAGGCTCAGGGAGATAACCTCCCCAGATCATATTGTAAACTAGTAGCCATACTAGAATGGGATCCCAGAACTCCTGGTTGCTGGTTCAGTTCTTTTTCCACTGTACTTATCATTTATCTCTCAAGAAGAGTACAGTCTAATAGATAAAATGCCATTTTTAAAATAGTCTTAATGCACATGAACCAAGCAAACATACTCTATGAATTACACCAACAGAGAATGACAGCATGCTAAACTTGAAGTCAGTAGACCTAGGTTCAAATCTTGACTCTAATATTTGTGTGGAAGGATATTAAAAACATCCTTTTTGTTTCTCTGGAAACATTAAGAAATACTATTTCTTTAGCCTAAAATCCTTTCTAGATTCTTCCCTTTAAGAAAATGAGTGCAGGCCATCTTTTGAAACGGAGTATGGAGGATAACCAAACTTAACTCTTGTCTAGATAGAATGGTTGCCTCCCCACCCCTTGAAGTGACTGGTGCTCTGACCACTGGGAACAGTGTCTTCTCTTTTGAATTTCAAGGTTAAGATATTGATCATAGGAAGGAACTCTTAAAGGTAAGTGGTCTAGGAAGGAACTAAATAGAGACTATTCTGAAATGTCATCCCCAAACTGTATGGATAGATAACACGCTGTGATCTTGTTCCTTGTTCAATAGCCCTATAAATGTTATCTTAAATTATCTTGGGGCAGAGATGTGATGCCAGTTTGGACACTCCTCCAAGCTAGAAATGGCTTGGATTTATGTTAAGGTTGAATTCAATAAAATTGTTTCTAGCAGATGAAGCTAAATTTCAGAGTATATTGTTGGTATTAATTTTTTTTTCTTCAACACTTTGCTAGCTCTGTGGCCATGGACAAGTCCTTTAACTTTTCTGAGAAGTTAAGTTTCTTTACCTATAAAATGGGAACAATAATAATACCACAGATGACTTCACTGGGTTGTTGTGAGAAAAGTGAAACTTGAGATCTTATGAAAAAATGTAAGTTATTACTTAAGGCATCATAGAAATGGGAGTTGTTGTTGTTGTAGTATAAGGGCTGGTTGTGAATACTCCAGAATCTGACCAAAGTCAGATGGGGCCGGTTTGAAAAATTGCTCAGCTTGGGGATTCTCTGCAGGTTAGAGTGGAAAGTGAAAATCAAACCAAGCCCCTCCACCTCACCCCAGTCACAGACATAGGGTTTCTTCACATGTCTGCTCATTTGTTCATTTAAATGTCTTGGCAAGTCTCAAGTCTAGATGACACTTGCTCCCTCTCTAGTAACACAATTTCCATTCCTCTTCTCTTTTTCATCCCTAGGAAGGGCAGACTTTTTTTTTGCAAGACTAACTTTGGCCTTGGAAGCAGAAAAAGCTGTTTAGCTGGAGGTGATGTCCAAAAGCAAGCAAGAATCAGTAGTAGTCCCACCAGATTCTTGTTGACTCAGTCAATTGTCAGCATCCTGGTGTGATACTCTGGTAATATTTAATTCTATTGTCACATTCCCGTAAGGTAACAAACTAGTCATGAGAACTCCTCCCACTCCCTTCTTCTCTTTCCTTTCTACTCCATCCTCCGTTTTTCTTTCTTTCTTCCTCTAACAGGGTGAAAAGTAGAGGCAGCATCCAAGTCACAGACAAAGGGTAAGTATAAGTTTTTGGAATTCCAATCACTATCCTGAAAGTCTGGTGGGGAGATAAGGGAGGCTGGGAGCTCCAGAAGTCAATCCAACTATTTCGTAACCTTGCTTATGGCTTATACTGTATTTTGACCAGCTCCTCCAATCAACTAGTGTCTGATTATCATCCCATGTTCCCAACCTCCTTTCCCTGATCATTAAGCCTTACCTCTCTCATATCCCATTCCATTAGAACCTGATACTCATGGGAAAAATATTATAAGTCATATCACATAGTCAGCTGCCTACCTCTCTTACATACAGGACCAAGATTGACACTCAGCAAATTGTTAGAGAAAAAGGTTGTCTCTTCCTTTTACCCCTTCTTACCCTTTCAGGGGGCCAAGAGGTTCATTCAGTAGTGAGAAGAACCTCTTGTCAGGGCATAAATTGATATTCTCATTTATGAGTTAACTTTCCTAGGGAATTTATTTTTTAAGAGAGGCAACCGTGAGGGGGAAATGGAGGTGGGAATAGGACAATTTTTTAAATTTTACATTTTTATTGATCAATTTGTTTTTAAATCACCTTCATTTCCTAATATTTCTCTGCCTAGTGAGTCATATTTTGTAACAAAGAGTAAAATAAAAAATTAGAAAGTGGCTTAGCAAAACTAACCAATGCACCAATGGACTCTGATAGTATGTGTAGTGTTGTCCTATATCCATAGTCCCCCACCTCTGCAAAGAAGGAAGAGAATGATGTTTTCAGGGCACTCTATTTTTAATCAAAGGCATGAACTGCTATAACGGCAATGGGAATTTGAAGATCTTCCCTGCTTTTGAAGACCTCCCCTGACCTCTAATAGGCTGAATGTAATCACATGGAGCCTGTGGTGGGAGAAGCTTGCTGAAGGGTGGAGCAGAGCCCATAGTAAGCTAAGAGTCAGAGCAGTTAAAGCTAGAGGAAGGAGAGGATACACCCAGGGAGATAGCTAGGCTTGTGAGTATTAATTTGTAGGAAGGCTAAAGGACTTTGTGACTCTCTGCTATATTATGGGGTATTAACTTCTATGTTGTTATGATGGATTCATTTTCCTGGTGTTGGGATTTGGTTTTCTGGTGTCTAAATAAATGCTTTGCTTCTGTCTTCTATATGGAGAATCTGTTATATTTTGTGATTGAGAACTATGCAGGCATGTTTACAGTTGCCATTGGTGCTGTGAATATTGCATTGGTGCTATAACTGCTTATTCAGGAGCTTCCACTAGAATACAGGATGTTTTCCTGAAAGTATGATTTCATTTTTTTAAATGGAACAACAAAAGGGATTCTTACATGTAACACTGACAAATCTTGTCTGTTGTATTGAGGGAGGGGTTGGCAGATAAGGGCCTAGTCAGTCATTTATTCAGTCATTTATTTAGTGCCAATTATCCAGGAATGGGGAACCTGTAGCCATGAGGCCACATGTGGTCCTCTAGGTGTTCAAGTGCAGCCCTTTAACTTTTGATGGAATCCAAACTTCATAGAACAAATCCCTTTAATAAAAGGCTTCTTTTAGAAAATTGGACTCAGTCAAAAAGCTGCACCCGAGGACCTAGAAGGCCTTATGTGGCCTCAAGGCCACAGGTTCCCCACCCCTCCTAGGCATTGTGTTAAATCCTGGGGATTCAAAGAACTATAAAAGATAATCCCTGATGTAAAGGAGGGGCTCTTTCTGCTGCCAAGCCACATGGAGAGTTTGGTGAGCTGCATGAGAAAATGTATGCTGACATAGAATGAAGGGAACCTATTCCACTTCAGAGTATGTGTGGACATTCCATAACTATTTCCTGTCCACTTACAATATAGTATACAAAGTACCTGGTACATAGTAGGTGTTATCTTACTCTTCCCACCTAAATATGTGATCTTCAACACAGTACCTCTGTTCCTTTGTCTCTACATCTCCTCTTTCTACTCTGCTTTAAATGAAAGTAGGAGACAGAACAGACTAGGCAGTGGTGGGCCTTGAGGTTCCCCACCCTTCAACTAGGTTATGACATTGTGGGCTTTGAAAGGTCACCAGAGCCAATAGAAATCCATACCAGACTTTGCTGACAGTGAAGCTGGGCAAGCCAGCACAGCCCTGAAGTATAACTTGCTTGACCCAAGCAAGTGGCAGCGCATCAACCTGATAATTAAGACTTTATAGCCCAACAGCAAGGGAAGAATGCTATCAGATATGCTCCGTTCAGATGTTAGCTTGGTGGAACAAATGTTGGTGGAGACCATTTTATGTATGAGCACCACTCTCCCTAGTGACCAATGCAGCAGAGGGAAGAGTGTGCCCACAATTCAAGGGGACATCTTTGTATTTTGTTTTCACAAGAACCCAGCAAACAACCCTTTGTAAATGCTAACTGATTTCAATTACTTATTGTTAATAATGAACTATCAATAGCTTAAAAAATGGTATTGGAGAGACAATAACTGCCATGGGTAAATTATATTTGGGCAATAGTCACTGGCAATTAACATTGAGGGGCATACCAGAATGGGGGCTTGAGCTAATAATTCTAGAAGTACCCCTACTTCCATTAGGGGTAGCCCTGGAACTCTAAAGGGAGAGATGTAGCCAGCTGAACTCTTGGAACCCAGCTTGCTAGTACATGTATGAGTTGGGAGAGAAATTCCAGAGACTTGCTACACTATAATTTAAAGAAAACAAAAACATTGTTTCATGAAGCTCTCCAAAAGGCAGGGCAGATCCTTGAGCTTTATTCTTGCTATCCGCTAGTGATAATACAAAAATCCCATTCAGCTGTATTTAAGTTTGTCCAGGTCAACATCCCCCATTGGCACCAAACCTATTATACAGTTTAATTAACAAATCTTTTCCTTTTTTTTAATAAGGCAGAAGAAAGCATGAAATACAGTTGATATAATTTATGATAACTATACTCAGTTGCAACTGTTCTAGCTTTCAATTGGGTCAAAAACTAGGTTTTAAAAAATTATTTGTCTTTTTATTTAAGTCCTCATATTTTCTGAATGTATCTCTAGTCCCTTACCCAGTGATCCATCCTTTGTAACAAAAGATAAAAAAGAAGGAGAAAACAAAAACAGTTTAGCTAAACTAACCAACACATTATCAAAGTCTGACAGCATATCCAGACCAGTTGTATCCTTCCTGGGGGGTGGGGAGGTTGGGGAAGGAAGGGAAATACATTTCTCAACTCTTCTCTAGACCAAAATTTCGTCATTATAATTACATACTTTTCAGTTTTGATTTTTCATTCGTCCCACTTACATTGTTCTAGTCATGCATATTTTCCTAGTTCTTCAAATGTAATCATTTCAATCAAGAATGTGTATAAAAATCACCAGAATATGTTACTCTGTATACTTCTCAGTGATATTGTAAGTGTGGCCCCCTAGGATGTTCTTGTCTCGACCATCCCCTCCCCCATCCATCATTCACATCAGTAGAAGACTTATTTTCGTTCTGCACAGATCTCACTAATTATTCATGGCTCCTGATTGTCCCACAAGTAAAACTGACATTCCTTTGCCTGGCATTCTGGACCTTTTTAGAGTCTGGTGTCATTCTAGTTTTTACAGTGTTGTTTCACTCTATTCCCTCCTGCTAACTCTATACACTAGGCAAAATGAATTACGCTGTCCCCTCCATAACATGACCTATGCTTTGTGTTCCTGACTCCATGTCATTCACCTAAGTTTCCCTTGTGGTTGAAATGCCCAACCTTCTGACTCTTCACCTTTTGGAGGCTTACAGAGACTTTGAAAGTTCAACTGAAATGCCATATTCTTTCTAGAAGCCTTTGCTTATTCCCTTCTCTTCATCTGTCAGTTGGTAGTAACCTTTTCTCACCTCAGGTCTCATTGTTTGTTTTATGCCTTGATAGTACACTGAGCAGGCATTACTTACCCTGGTTTCACAAAGGTGAGTCCAGATGAGAATAAGTTCTCAAAAGCAAGTCATCTCTCTGAAGTGCTATGCAGCTGAAATAGTAGTTGTTATGAGGATCAAATTATATAGCATATATAAAGCATTTTGAATCATTTAAGTGAATTGGTATTTGTCAAAATATAGAAAAGCAGAGTGGAACAGAGTAGGGAGACAATATCCAAAAGCAAACCAACACAGTAACTTCAAATTTGATAAACCCAAAGACCACAGTTATTTGGGTATAGACTTGATGGGGTGGTTGGGAGCCTTTGTTCAGACCCCCATTCCAAGACCATATTTCTTCCTAGTCTCAAAATACTATCTCTGACAAGTTCTCCCCAGCCCAAGTACACTATGCCTGGCAATTACTCATGAGTGGGCCCCAGTGACACTTCTCTCTCTCCCTGGTAGAGCAACAAATTGCACCTGTAGGAACTATTAGTTTGATCTGGTTTTGTACTGGCTCATAAAGATATTCGGTACCAACTGGCCTCTCTATACCAACTCCCTACCTCATTATATGCATTCTGGACTCCTCATTATGTGTATCCTAGATTTAAGACATATGTACACCCCCTACATCTAACTTGTCAAACAAGACATTGATTAGTGGCAGACTGGACAATCCTCAGTTAGCCATGATGGCTAGTTAAATTAGTAATGTAGCAGTCCTAAAAAACCACACCTGTATGTGACACCTGCCTCTCCTCTATGGGCTTTTCTTGGTGAACTCTGGGTAAAATGCCTGCAAAAAGTATATGATCCTTTAAGAACTGACCACTCCTTAACCATTCCCTAATCTGGCCCTGAGTCACCTAATGAGCATAGTTGGCACATTTTTACTGTAGTTTTTCCTATATAAACTTTAACAGTATCCCTCTAAGGTCAAAGGTTCCTTAAGAACATTTTTTTGCTTTTTTGGAGGCCAATTGGAGTTAAGTAACTTGCCCAAGATCACACGGCTAGGTTTTTGTTTGTGTTAAGTGTCTGAGGCCGGATCTGAACTCAGGTCCTTCTGACTCCAGGGCTGGCGCTCTACTCACTGTGCCACCTAGCCACCCCTCCTTGAGAACTTTTGCCTGCTGGATAGCATAACACTAAATTTTTGCCAACTTGACTTAAAGATCGCTTGAGTCTGTGAGTTCTTTCCAGATGACCCTGTCTTGCACTTCAGTCCTTGAGGAGTCCCTGAACCCCTCAAGCCACATCAGACTCACTATTTGACAAGAACTGCTGAGCAAACTCAGAAATAATTTTAGATGAATATCCCACTCCATATACCAAGATAAACTCCAAATGTATAAATGACTTCTATGTAAAAGGTGACATCTTAAGCAAATTAGACAATCAAGAAAGAAGTTACCTTCCAAATCTATGGATAGGGTAAGTGTTCACAACTAAAAAAATGACTGAGAGGATCACACAAGAGAAAATGGAAACTTTTGATAATATAAAATTATAAAGCTTTTGCACAAACAAATCTAATTTAATTAAAATTTGAAAGGAAATAGGTAACTGGGGGAAAAATATTTTGCAGCAAGTTTCTCTGGTTCCTATCCAATATTTAAGGAACTGAATAAAATTTATAAGTTTAAGAGCCCATTCCCTAATAGATTAGTGGTTAAAGGATATGAATAGGCAATTTCCAAAGGAAGGAATTCAAGCTATCAACAACAATATGAAAAAAAATGCTCCAGATGACTAATAATTTGCAAAATGTAAATTAAACTCTGAGGTTCTACCTCACATTCATCATAGCAGCAAAAATGACAAAAAAAAGAGAAAGACCAGTGTTAGAGGGACTGTGGGAAAAACAGGAATACAAATATACCATTGGAACTGTGAATTGTTTTAGCCATTCTGGAAAGCAAAATAAAACTACACCACCAAAGTTACTATAAACTACATAACCTTTGACCAGAAGTCACAACTAAGCCTATATCTCAAAGAGATTAAAGAAAGAAGAAAAAGCCCTATATGTACAAAAAAATACTTATAGCAACTTTTCCCCCTCCACTTAATAGTATTTTTCCAGTTACATGTAAATATAGTCTTCAACATTCACTTTAATAAGATTTGGAGTTCCATTTTTTTCTCCCTACCTTCCTTCTTTCCTCCCTCCCTCCCTAAGACAGCAAGCAATCTGATATAGGCTATACATGTACAATTATATTAAACATATTTTTACACAAGTTAGGTTGTGAAAGAAGAATCAGAACAAAAGGAAAAAAACACAAGAAAGAAAAGAAAAAAGAAAAAAATAGTATGCTTTGATTTGCATGTGGACTCCATAGTTCTTTCCCTGGATGTGGATAATATTTTTCATCATGAGTCTTTTGGAATTGTCTTAGAGCATCATATTGCTGGTAAGAGCTAAGTCTATCAAAATCAGTCATTGCACAATGTTGCTGTTACTGTGTAGTTCTCTTGGTTCTTCTCATTTCACTCAACATTAGTTCATATAAATCTTTCCAGGTTTTTCTGAAATCTGCTTGCTCATCATTTCTTATATCATAATAGTATTCTATTACATTCATATACCACAACTTGTTCAGCCATTCCCCAATTGATGGGCATCCCCTCAATTTCCAATTCTTATAGCAACTTTTTTGTGGTGACAAAGAATTGTAAATTTCCTATTTATCAGTTGCTCACATATAGGGGAATTGCTCCACAAGTTGTCACACTACTATTATATATGTATATATATATATATATGTGTGTGTTTGTGTACATATATATACATATATATTATATTATATTATATTATATTATATTATATTATATTATATTATATTATATTATATTATATTATATTATATTATATCATATCATATCATATCATATATCATATCATATAATATCATATTATATTGTATTATATTATATTGTATTGTATATAATGGAATTGTATTGTGCCATAAGAAAACATGAAATGGATAGTTTCAGAGGAAACTGGGAAGATTTTCTGGAACTGAAGCAGAGTAAAGTGAGCAGAACTAAGAGAACAATTTGTACAGTTACAAGAAAGAAAGAAAGAAAGAAAGAAAGAAAGAAAGAAAGAAAGAAAGAAAGAAAGAAAGAAAGAAAGAAAGAAAGGAAGGAAGGAAGGAAGGAAGGAAGGAAGGAAGGAAGGAAGGAAGGAAGGAAGGAAGAAAGAAAAACAACTTTTAGAGACTTTTGCCTTTGAATCAATGCAATGATAAATCATTAGCCCAGAGAACTTAAAACGAAACGTGATGCCTACCTCTTGCCAGAGAAGTGATGGACTTAAAGAATCAGACATACATTTTTACAGTTGGGCATTGTGGGAATTTATTTTGTTGGACTATGAATACTTGTTATGAGGGTTTTCTTTTCTTTTATTCAAATGACAGTAGGGACAATGAGAAAATTTAAAAAAACTTATAAAATAAGTATATAAATAAAAGATAATAAAATATTCAGCATTTCTTCAACATATTTTTAATTTTTTTTATTTTTAATTACCTAGAACTTATTTTTTTTAAGTCAAAAGTTATGTTTTACTAATTCAATCAAATCAAAGTACACCCAATCCACTGACAGGGTGGAGAAATCAATCACTGTTTGCTATCATGTAGACAAAACAATGATAAAACTGATGAATTTCTCATTGGTCAATGGGTAATTGGGTTGTCTTAGTAACTTAGTCTTAGACTTTGACTACTGAAGCCCCTGAAAGACTCCCATTAGGGCTGGTCTTCCGAAAAAGTGGGAAATAAACAAAATTTGTCTCCACTGTTCTTCCATACCTCTTCATGGGCTTCCTTCCACTTTTTCAGTTCACTGGAAGAGTACCTTAGGTAATGATGAGAGAAATGATTATTAATAGCCAATTGATATTGGTGAGAGCCCGGGTATTTTTTTTTCCTTTTCTATTTCATCATTCAAAGTCCCATCTTCGTGAAGGACATTGTTGATAGATGAGATTGCCCAAATCCTCTAGGTCCTGCTTCTTGTCTCACCCAACTAGAAGATAATCTTATCTAGGTGAATTCCCATCCATTGTGTTCTACTCAGGCAGGACTCCCTCACTCAGTCTTGTACATCTCAACTCTGGTGGTTTGCAGCCCAGGTTAAAGATCTGTCCCATCTTCTCAGGCATCTCTTGCTTCTTGTGTCTGGATGTCAAATTTTCTATTCAATTCTGGTTTTTTCCTCAAGAATGCTTGAAAGTCCTCTATTCCACTGAATGACCATATTGTCCCCTGAAACAAAATACTCAGTTTTGCTGGGTAGGTGACCCTTGGGTTCATTCCCAGTTCTTTTGCCCTCTGGAATATCATATTCCATGCCCTTCGATCCCTCAGTGTAGAAGCTGCCAGGTCCTGGGCTATTCTGATTGTGTTTCCACAATATTGAAATTGTTTCTTCCTGGCTGCTTGTAGTATTTTCTCCTTGATCTGGGGATTCTGGAACCTGGCTATAATATTCCTGGGAGTTTTCTTTTTGGGATCTTTTTCAGGAGGTGATCTGTGGATTCTTTCAACCTCTATTTTGCCCTCTGGATCTAAAACCTCAGGGCAATTTTCCTTGAGAATTTCTTGAAGGGTGATTTCTAGGTTCTTTCTTTGATCATGGCTTTCAGGTAGTCCAATAATTTTTAAATTGTCTCTCCTGGATCTATTTTCCAGGTCAGTGGTTTTTCCCATGAGATATTTCACATTGCCTTCTAATCTTTCATTTGTTTGGATCTGCTTAACAGCATCTTGATTTCTCATAAAGTCATTAGCTTCCATTTGCTCCAGTCTAACTCTGAAGGAATGAATCTCCTCAGTGAACTTTTGAGATTCTTTTTCCATCTGGCAAATTCGACTTTTTAAGGCATTCTTCTCCTCATTGCCCTTTTGGGCCTCCTTTGCCATTTGAGCTAGTCTATTTTTTAAGGTGTTGTTTTCCTCAGTCAGGCTGTTGACCCTCATTTCATACTTTTCCTGCATCCTTCTCATTTCTCCTCCCAATTTTTCCTCCACTTCTCTTATTTGATTTTTAAAGTCCTTCTTAAGGTCCTCTATGGCCTGCAACCCGCTCATGTTTTCCCCTGGGGCTTTTGGAGCAGGACTTCTGACCTCACAGTCCTTTTCCCGCTCTATGCCCCCAAAATAGGAGTCTAGGGTTGCATTTTCTGTTTCCTTTGCCTTGGCATGTTGCCACTTAATTGCTTGACTTTTGGGCTTGTTGCCACACTATGGCTTTAAGGCCAGATAGAGGAATTTTCGTCCCGAACGTGTGGGGGGCAACTTCCGTTTCTGGCAAGCTGTAAACCCACCCACGACTTCCACCCTAGATCACAATCCAGATCCAGGGAGGTTAAAGCAAGAGCGATTACCCCCCAAGACTGATCGCTGGATCTCCCTACAGTTTGCAGGCCGGGAGCTGGAGCTGCCTCTGAAAACTACAAAATGGTGAGTCTCCTCAGTGGCTTCTAGCCCCCAGGGGAGGGAGCCGATGCATTCCCCAAATACAGGTCCCAAAGTCCATAGGACACTAACATCTTACTTTGTCCTAGGCATGTCTATGTTGATAATTCTGGAGTCACCACAGCTGCTGGTGTTCTGGGGTTTCTCCAGCAGGCTGTTGGCCCTGCCACCCTGGGGCTAAAACTTCGCTCCCACACTCTGCGCGCTGCGCACTGCCGGCTCCCAGAGCGCTGCACTGGTCCTTCCTGCAGGGTTGCTGGGCTGTCCTCAGTGGGAGGTGAGCTTCTCTGTGTCGTTCTGTGGGTGCTGGGGCTCCAGAAGTTGTTCAGAGTCCCCTTTTACATAGTTTGGGGGGAATCTGGGGGCAGAGTGGCTTGGATGAGCTGTTTCTACTCCGCCAGAGAACTTATTTTTTTTTATACTCACACCCTCTCAAGTGAAAAAAAAAAGAAAACCGACGTAACAACTATGCATAATCAAGCAAAATAAATTCCCCTATTGGTCATGTTAAAAATGTATGTCTCATTCTATATCTTAAGTCTATTACTCTCTCTCAGGATGTGGATAGCATTCTTCATCATCAGTCCTTTGGAATTATGGTCAATCATTGTATTGATTAAAATTATTTAAGTCTTTCAAAATTGTTCTTTTTTTAAAGTTTATTTATTTTTAGTTTTCAACATTCAGTTCCATAAGTTTTAAATTTTCTCTACATCCCCTCTCTTCTTCCTCCCCAGGATGGCATGCAATCCAATATAGGCTCTACATATACATTCTCATTAAATATGTTTTCACATTACTCATGTTGTATAGAAAAATCAGAATGAATGGGAGGAACCATGAGAAAGAAAAAAAAAAACAAAGAAAAGAAAATAGTCTGATTCACTCTGCTTTCAGACTACATAGTTCTTTCTCTAGATGTGGATGGCATTTTCCATCATGAGTCCTTTGGAATTGTTTTAAGTCCTTGCATTGCTGAAAAGGGCTAAGTCTATCAAAATCAGTCATTGCACACTATGGCTGTTACTGTGTACAATGTTCTCCTGGTTCTGCTCAAATTCACTCAGCATCAGTTCATATAAGTCTTTCCAGGTTTTTCTGAAATCCACCTGTTGATCATTTATTATAGCACAATAGTATTCCGTTACATTCATATACCACAATTTGCTCAGCCATTCCACAATTGATGGGCATCCCCTCAATTTCCAGTTCTTGGCCACAACAAAAAGAGCTACTAGAAATATTTTTGTACACATGGGTCCTTTTCCCATTTTTATGGTCTCTTTGGGTTACAGCCCTAGAAGTGGTATTGCTGGGTCAAAGGGTATGCACATTTTTATATGCAAAGGGTATGCACATTTGCCTTTCGGCAAAGTTCCAAATTGCTCTCCAGTATTGATTGGATTAGTTCACAACTCCACCAACAATGAATTAGTGTTCCAACTTTCCCACATCTTTTCCAACATTTATCATTTTCCTGTTTTGTCATGTTAGCCAAAAAGTGTTCATTTTTATGAAGTTATAATAAAAATGTTTTCTTGGTTTTACTTACATCATTTTGTGTAAAGTCATACAAATTTTGCCAGGTTCCTCTGAAACCATCTCATTACTTCTTTTTTTTTTCCTTTTGGAGGGTAATTGGGGTTAAGTAACTTGCCCAAGGTCACACGGCTAGGTTTTTATTTGTGTGTGCATTAAGTGCCTGAGGCCACATCTGAACTCAGGTCCTTCTGACTCCAGGGCTGACGTTCTACTCACTGCACCACCTAGCCGCCCCCATCTCATTACTTCTTACATAACTTCTTACAAAAATAACATTCTATTATATTCTTATATAATTTGTTTAGCCATTCACAAATTGATGGATTTCTCCTTAAATTCTAATTCTTTGCCACCACAAAAAAACTCTTGCAAAAATTTTTCCTCAACAAGCACCTTTTCCAAGAAAAAAAAAATTATAAGAGGTGTGTGTGTGTAAAGAGAAATTCATCAATTTGGAAATGTCTGAACAAATTATCATATATGAATGTATGAACTTACAAAAAATGATGTAAGTAGAGCCAGAAGAAAAACATTACCTAGTTGTAGTCAATGGGTATGCACAGTTTGGTGACTACTTGGGTATACTACAAAATTACTTTTTATAATGGTTAGACCAATTCACAATTCCTCCCTTGGGGCATCAATGGCTCTGTTTTCCTAAAGCCCCTAAACTATTTGCTATTTTCATTTTTTGGTCAATTTGGTCATTCTGATGGGTGTGAGGGGGAACCTCAGGGTTGCTTTAATTTACACTTCTCTAATTATTAGCAATTCGGAGCATCAGAACAGTTTGTCTTTCTTCCATTGGGAACTGCCAGCTCACATCCTTTGACATTTAAATTAAAATGTTATTGATGCCTTTTGTTTTCACAATGTGGTCATTTCCCTTAACCCAGTACCCCCACAGAACACTTTTTTGTAACAAAGAGATAAGCAAAGCTAAATATGGTAAAGCCACTGCAGCTGACCATATTCTGAATGCTTAGTCCTTCACTTCTCTGAGGAAAGGAAGAAAGTTATATTTTGTCATCTCTCCTCCAAGATTAGACTGCTATTGCAGTTAGTGTGACTTTATCATAGTCATATATATTGTTCTTCTCATACTGCATACTATTTTGTGTAACAGTTCATACAAGTCTTCACATGTTCTCCAAATTCCTCATCTCTTCCAGCGTAACATTACTTAATTATATTAATACAACACATTTCGGTCAGTCAGTTCCCAATTGATGGGACTCTACTTTGTTTTGCTACCATAAAAACTACTGCTATAAATATTCTGGCATATCAAAGGCCTTTCTCTCTTTTACTTCCTTGGGTTCTATATCCATGTAGTCATTTTCCTATGCTATAAGACAATAAAAGAGAAACTCTCCCAAAGTAAAATGAACAGAACCAGGAGAACACTGGACACAGTAACAGTCAGAGTGTTTGATGAGTGACTTTGATAGACTTAGCCCTTCTCAGCAATGCAAGGACCTAAAACAATTCC
The DNA here is from genome assembly GCA_011680675.1 of Gymnobelideus leadbeateri. NCBI lineage: Eukaryota > Metazoa > Chordata > Mammalia > Diprotodontia > Petauridae > Gymnobelideus > Gymnobelideus leadbeateri. The sequence goes on along the minus strand of WOXC01004215.1, from coordinate 1,356,615 downwards.
AAAGGACTTGTGATGGAAAATGCCATTCAGAGAAAGAATAAAGAGAAGAAGGAGATACTGTATGCAAGCATAGCAACTCTGTCCTGATCTGTTAAGCCATCAGCTCGGAAAAAAAAAGGGGACTGAATAGCAGTAAATAAAATTAAATATATCACAGATTCTTAGAGAAAAGAACTGAGAAGAAAGTTCTCATAATGAGTAAGACAAAAGAGCCCAGAAAATATATGCTGAACCTCCTTGCCCAAAAGACACAGCAGTACCACAAAGTTAGATATGAGTTTATTTGTGAGTTCTAAGGGTGGAAATGGAAGGCTCTGAGTAATAGTGCTTCACAAAACAGTACAAAATAGCTGAATTGGGACATAACTGTCCCACCATTTCCAATCATACATTTTTCTAGATAATATTCCTTATGTCACTTCTTGCATATGTCACAACTTGTAATATGCTGCAGCTGTCTAGCAGGTTTCTCTCAATTTTTCTTGGGTGACATGCAATTATGCTTCCTCCGAGACTGTAATATTCCATGATTCACAGCTATAAAATACCACTAAGAGAATAATGATGTTAAAAGCACTGGCATGCATGGAATGATAAAAGACCAAAGTAAGTTTTCCAGGATGCTGGAAAGAGTGTTTATGAAAAGATGTAGACAAGAGTCATACAGCCTAAGAAGACACGGTCAGGTTTCACTTTTTGGAGAGAATATAGACACCAAAATACTGGAATATCATCATCATTACCACCACCATCATCAACAACATCATCATCATCACCACCACCACCATTAACAACATCATCAACAACAACATTATTATCATTATCAACATCACCACCACCACCACCATCAACAACATCATCATCATCATCACCGCCATCATCATCAACAACACTATCACTGTCATCCCACCATCATCAACATCACTGCCATTATCAACAATATCATCATCACCACCACCATCAACATCATCAACAACATAATCATCATCATCATCATCAACAGCACTGTCACTATCATCCCACCATCATCAACATCATCATCACCACCACCATCAACAACAGCACTATCACTATCATCCCACCACCATCAACATCATCATCATCAATAGCACTATCACCATCATCCCACCACCATCAACATCATCATCATCATCAATAACAATGAACATTTATTGTTGTCCTGACTATGTTCCTAACACTGGGTTAAGTGCTTAGGATGCAAAGAAAGGCAATATTACTTGGTGTAATATGGTAATTATTTGGTACATATAATATTCCACTGATGACTAAACTCTATTTTCCTAACATTACATCACAGTGTTCTGGAAATGTTTATTAAACTGGACTGAATCTTAGATCTAGGACCAGTTGTACTAAAAGGCAGAGAAGGTGGTTGTTTATATGGGGTGACTTAGAAGGGCTCTTTTCTTGATGGGCCTTCCCTTGAGTATCTAGATATCAATGTAAATTAAATACTCTCATTAGAAAATCATTTTCTGACTTTACCCAAGGGTCCCTCTTTCAAATGCAGATACCCCTAGAAAAGAAAAAATCTCTAATAACTCAGTAGGGCTTGAAGTTATGAGACTTTGCTTTCTGGTAAGGGAAGGAGTGTGGAAGGAAAGGGAATAGGGAGGTAGGGAAGTGCTTGGACACCTGGAAAGCACTGCTGGAGGGGTGGTCTGAGATTTCCTGAAATCAAGTTTCTCTCCTTTATTCCCCCATTAAGACTGAGGTGAAGTGAGGGATTGTAGGAAACATAGATGAAATCATAACAGAAACTTCAGGGATGCCATATGTACAGAAATACAGATTTTTGGATCAAAGGTTGACTCTTTCCTACAATCTATATCTAGGTCCTGTGACTGGATGCAAAGTCTTTGAAAAGAGGTGTGGGTCAAGCAGCTTGATAATAATAATGAAGAAAATGCTGGTGTTAGGAGACCTGGTTTTGAACCCACTGCAGACACATAGTTTCTTCATCCTTAAAAGAAGGTGGGAAGGGGAGAAATAACTCTAGCATTATTTATCTCCTAAAGTTGGTGCAACAGGGGATAAAATGTTGGGTCTGGAGTCAGGAAGACCTGAGTTCAAATCCATCCTCAGACACTTACCAGATGTGTGACCCTGGGAAAATCACTTAAGCTCTGTTTGCTTCAGTTTCCTCATCTGTTAAATGAGGATGATAAAAATAGTACTGACCTCCCAGGGTTATTATGAGGACAAAATGAGAAAATAATTGTAAAGCACTCAGCATATAGTGACTGGCACATAGCAAGCACTATATAAATGTTAGCTGGTATTATTTAAGTTATTAGGACACTCAAGAAATCTCTATCACTCATGAGTATGAGATTAGCAGCTTTTACATGTTCTCTTCTTATTGAAAATGGGTTTCACATATATACCTCTCTCTCTCTCTCTCTCTCTCTCTCTCTCTCTCTCTCTCTCTCTCTCTCTCTCTCTCCCTCTCCCTTCCTCCCTCCCTCCCTCCCTCTCTCTCTCTCTCTCTCTCCCTCTCTCTCTCTCTCTCTCTCTCTCTCTCTCTCTCTCACACACACACACACACACACACACACACACACACACACACTAAACATAAGCACATCCCAACTTGACTATGAGTGCACTCTCTGCTCCATATTTGGTTTTTTCCCCTGGAGCCCAATGGAAGAAATTACCTCTAATATTTCAATAGTTTTTGTTCCCTTGTCAATAATTCAAGGAGACAAATCAATGCACTGAGTTCCTAAAATTTCAATATAAATAATTTTTATCTGATTCTACTTCTCTCCATGACAGGAGGGGCTCTGTGTGATGTAAAAGCATAAAAAAGTCTTCACTTTTCTCTGCCTTGCATTTCATTTATCTATAAAAAAATATCCATTCCCATTTAGATAGTGCCTTGAGATTAACAAACTACTTTCCTCCCAATAATGCTATGAGGTAGGTAGAGCAATTATTATTGTTCCCATTTCACAGATGAGAAAATTGAGACTCAGAGGTAAAAATGATTTACCCAAGACTGTTCTGGATCAAAGACTTAAACTAAGTTTTAGTGGGTCCAAGCCTAATACTCTTTCTACTATTCCACGTGCGCCTCACTTCTCCCCTTATTTTGCTTGAAAGAAACCTGTATTTTCCTTTTTCTCTAGTCTGCTCATTCATCAATTTCCACATAGTACAAGTCATGACTGGTAGAATTTTCTTTATGGCAAATATGCAGGTGCGCTATCTAGTGGTTAATATTATAGCTACAGGCTTTCAACCTTAGTCTTTCTGAGTACCAGTGTATGGGTGTTTTTCATCGTTCTTTTTTTGACACTGATCCTTCAGATGAACTAGAACAAAAAGCAGGGATTCTCTGTACAGGAAGGAAAATTAGGCTTATGAATGAGGCAAAAAGAATTGAGTTTGTGGAGATGAGAGAGAAGTCATGGGGGAGAACAAAGGGTCTGATATTTTTCAGTTTGATTGTGTCCAACTCTTTGTGAACCCATTTGGTGTTTTCTCATCAATGATGCTGGTGTGGCTTGCCATTACCTTCTCCATCTCATTTTGCAGGTGAGAAAACTGAAGCAAATAGGGTTAAGTGACTTGCCTAGGGTCACACAGCAAGTAAATGTCAGAAGCTAGATTTGAACTTAGGACTTCAGGTCAGGTACTCTATCCACTGTGCTACCTAGCTGCCATAAAAAACAAATAAATACACTTTTTTGTTCTCTTTTAAAAACTATTTCCATGTAGTTCTATAAGCTTCATCTAATTCTTCTTCAAAATATCGATCTTTCTTGATTTCCCTTTTGAGGACTCACAAATTATTGTTGTTCAGTTGTTTAGTCTTTGTGACCCTGTGGACCATATCACACCAATTCTGTACAAGGGGTTTTCTTGGCAAAGATACTGGAGTGTTTTGCCATTTCCTTCACCAGAAACAAACAGATGTTAAATGACTTGCCCAGGAGCACATAGCTTGTAGGTGTCTAAGGTTAGATTTGAACTCAGGGTCTTCCCAACTCTAGGCCCAGCACTCTATCTGCTGAGCCATCTCACAAATTACACCCCCCAATATTTCTTAAATTAAACCAGATTTGATGTGAGCAATAGTAGTAAGAAAAAAATAAGAGTAATTAGTGGCTGTGTTATCTCTCGGAGAATCAGTTCTTTCTTTTTAGGTTTATGGTGTTTTTTTAAAATGGTGTTTGTTCTTTTCTGTCAGCAAGCATTTATTAAGTACTTATTCTATGCCAGGCACTGTGCTAATTCCTGGTGATAAAAAGAAAGGCAAAACCAATTAATGTCCTCAAAGAACTCACATTCTTTTTTAAAAGATAGATTTTTATTAATATCTTTGGTTTTTACATCTCCTAGATTATCCTCTTGTATCCCTCTGTCTTCCCCCTTCTTAGAGTCAAGGAAACCACTTGCTAATGGTGGGGGTGTGTGTGAAGAAAACATGTAGATAACTAAATACATATAAGCTATATGTCAGCTAGGTTGCTCACTGGATAGAGTGCTGGGCCTGCAGTCAGGAAGACCTGAGTTCAAACCCAGCCTTACTAGCTATGTGACCCTTGGTAAGTCACTTAACCTCTGCTTCTGGTGAAGGAAATGGCAAACCACTCCAGTGTTCTTACCAAGAAATCCCCTCGGATGGTATTGACATACTATGGTCCACGTATTATGGTCACAAAGAATTGACCATGACTGAATTACTAAACAACAACAAATAAGCTATATAGAGAGCAGATAGAAGGTAACCATAGAGGACAAGGCACTAACATTTGAAGGGACCAGGAAAGGACTCTGGCAGATGGTGGGTTTGGGTTGAGTCTTAGAGGAAGCCAAGGAAGTTAATAGGTGAAATGGAAGAAGTAAAGCATTCCATGCATGGGGGACAACCAGTGCTGAGTGTCATGTGGGTAAGTAGGCTAGTGTTGCTGAATTACAGAAGGCCTGAAGGAGAGTAAAGTGTAAGAAGACTAGAAAGGTAGAAGGTGACCAAGTTAAGAAAAGCTTTAAATGCCAAATTTGGAGGTAATAGTGAGTCACTGGAGTTTACTGAGTAGGCTAGTAACATGGTCAAACTTACATTTTAGGAAAATCACTTTGGCAGTTATATGGAGGATAGATTGGAGAAGGAGAACATCTCTAGAGGGAAGATCAGTTCTGAGGCTATTGTAGTAGTTCAGCTTAGAGCTAATTAGGGTCTGAAATAATGTGGTAGGTATGTGAGAATAGAAATACCTCATATTTAACTTCTTTGTATTTTCCCCCCTTATGTTTATTCTAAATATAATTATATTATTTGTTGTTTTCCCCATTGACTAAATGTTCCTAGAGAGCAAGCATTTTTCATTAACTCTTTTTTTGGAGCAGGGAGGCAGGGCAATTGGAGTTAAGTGTTAAGTGTCTGAGTCTGCATTTGAACTCAGGTCCTCCTGACTCTAGGGTTAGTGCTCTATTCACCTAGCTGCCCCATTTTTTTAGCTGTGGAGCCAGCACAGTGCCTAGAACATAGTAGGCAAGAGGTATTATAGATACAGAAACAACAAAGGCAAATAACTGATTGGACATATTCGATGAGGGAGAGTGAGGAGTCAAGGATGACCTCGGTGTTATAAATCTGGGTGGCTGCAAGGATGATGGTGTTCTCAACAGTAATAGGGAAATAGAGAGGAATGGTGGGTTTAGAAGGGAATGATAATCCGATCTGCACTACCGATTGAAATTCATCTTTGCCAGACTGTCCTGTGCAATTCACACTAACAGAGAAAGGAGTGGAACACTTACTGGCCACTGCCCTAGACTACAAAGCAAGCCACTGGTACCTGATGCAGTCAGGTAAATGATTTGGGGGTAGAGAGGTTGCTGGGTAATCTGGGAAAGGGAGGGGATTTTCCCAATGGCATCTATGCTTCAGTTGTGGGTGTCTGGCTTGTGGTTAATTAGAACTATCCTGACATTTGTTATGTACCAGGAGAGGTTGGGAGCTTTCACAATGATAGCAGTGGTAGTGCTGGGAGATGACAGATAAGCAGGTTGGTAGGGTTGCATTGGAGATAAACCCTGTAATCGTCTATTGTGGGGAAGGTAGGATAAGAATCATCTTCCTGGCACCATTTGTTTGGTAAGACACTCCCACGAGTCATTCTTTTGGGGGCTATGTAGCCCCCACTTTGGAGACCACCTTCCAACCCTAAAATCCCATGATCCCATTAAATCAATAGGACTCAGTGTAATATAGGGGCAAGAGTTTAAACGTTGTAGCCATGTGACTTCAGGAAATCTCTTAACCTGTCAAGGCTTCAGTTTCCTCATCTGTAAAATAAAGGGGTTGGACTAGATAATAATAATAATAGTTAACATTTATATAGTGCTTATTCTGTACCAGATGCCCAGCTAAGTGATTATAATTATTATCTCATTTGATCCTCACAACAACCCTGGAAGGTAGATGCTCTTAGGACACAAACAGAAGTTAAGTGACTTGGGCAGTGTCACACAGCTAGTAAATGTCTGAGGTTGGATTCAAACTCAGGTTGTCCTGACTCCATGTCCAGGATTCTATCCACTGCAAGACCTACCTGCCCCATGACTGGACTAGATGACCTGTAATGTACCTTCCACCTTTAAATCTATGATATCAAAATTGAGAGATATAGATTCAACATTTTAGGGTCCACTTATCGGTCTGTCTAACCCCCTCAGCTAAGGAGAAAATTTTTATTTTACTGACTATGACCAGAACTGTAAACAAAAAGTTGAAGTATATAGGTATGTTTCTAAATAATGTAGCATCAATGGTGGACATCTGAACATGAGTCAGTCACACCTTGGGCTTCATTATCTTGGTCTCCTAGAGTGAACTAAACAAACTCCTCATTGCTAAGCTTTCAGATAGGAGTCAGGGACAGGTTGGCTTATTTAAGACAACACAAAAGTTCACTGCTTCCTTAGTGCTAATGGCTGAGACCTGTTGCTACCCAACAGGTCATTCTGGAGATTCAGACAAGCTTAAACAGCTCCCTAAAGTTGATTTCCATGGTCCCTCCTATCTTATCACTGGCCATCAGAACAATGACAGCTGAACAATAGAGCATAAGATGAAGTGGCAGCACTGGGAGCCACTGGCCTCAATAAACACGGAAGCACCGACTTGGGGCTCAACGTTGTTTGGAAGTCTCTGTGAACCTACTGGGTTGGCTGAGTATTTGATCAGTGTAACTACAGAAAGACTTCTGTTATTTAACAGACACTTGCCAGGCAAGCTGGCCAGCTGGCTGGAGCATTGGTAACAAAAATCAAGGAGGTTCTGTTGACTAGCTGTTGGCAACACAACATACAAAAATGGCACTGTTACTTGAGGCCCCTTAATTCTTATGTAGGGAAAAAAGTTAGAAACAGAAGGCTAAGAGTAGGTTTGTGCCAAGCAAAGTGAATGGTAGTTGGGCTTTTCTAAGATTCTGGTACCTTACATGCTATTTCAACAGATTTTTTTCTGGTCTCTTGGAACTCTTTTTCATGGTCTCTTGGAACTGAAATGGCAATCAGTCATGGAAAAAAGACTCCTTTAACAGATAAAATATGGAAACAACAGTGCTCCTTCTAGAGGGACAGGAAGAGGAAAGAGAGAGAGATAGTGGTATAAAAGGTCTGCTTCCTTCATTGGAGTCAGGACAGAATAGTGAAAATGCCCTTTTTTTTAAGGCAATGGAGTTAAGTGACTTGCCCAGAGTCATACAGCTAGTAAATGTCTGGGGATGGATTTGAATTCAGGTTGGTTTTTTTAAAAAAAAACTTTTTTTTTTTTAATTTTGAGTTCCAATTTCTCTCCCTTCCTCCTAACTTTTTTCCCACCCATAGAGAAGGCAAGAAATATAATATCAATGATACATGTAAAGTAATGCAAAATGTATTTCCATATTAGCCATATTGGGGGGAAAAAGAAAAAAAGCAAGGAAAAAAGCAAGTGAAAACGTGACTAATGTGGAAATGTGTTTAATTTAATTGTCTATGTATAGCTTATATCAGATTGCTTGCTGTCTTGGGGAGGGAGAAAAAAATATGGACCTCAAAATACTATAAAAGTGAATGTTGAAAACTATCTTTACATGTAATTGGGAGGAAAATACTATCAAGTGGGAAGGAAAGAAAGTGAAAAAAGTATACTTCAAACTGTACTCAGAGTTTATCAGTTGTCTCTGTAGAGGTGGATAGCATTTTTTGATCATAGGTCTCATGGGATTGTCTTGGATCATTGTCTTGACTGGAGTAGTTGTTACAGCATTGCTGTTATGGTGTACAATGTTCCCCTGGTTCTGCTCACTTTACAACAGTTCATGTGAGTCTTTTCAAGATTTTCCTCAAACCATCCTGCTCATCATTTCTTATTAACACAATAATATTCCATCACAACCATATGCCACAACTTCTTTAGCTGATCCCCAGTCAATGGATATCACTTCAGTTTCCAATTTGTTGCCACCACAAAAAAAGATGCTAAATAAATAAATGTTATTTGTATAAATAGGTTCTTTTCCCTTTTCTTTGATCTCTTTGGGATACAGATTTAGTGATGGTATTGTTGGTTCAAAGTGTATGTAGTTTTATAGCCCTTTGGGTATAGTTCCAAATTGCTCTCCAGAATGGTTGGACTAGTTCACAATTCCACCAACATTGTACCTATATTTTTTCCACATTCCCTCTAACATTTATCATTTATTTTTTTGTCATGTTAGCTAATCTGATGGGTATGACATGGTACCTTAGAGTTGTCTTAATAGGCATTTCTCTAATCTATAGTGATTTGGAGCATTTTTCCATATGACTATTATAATTTGATTACTTCTGAAACCTGCCTGTTTGTATCCTTTGACCACTTATCAGTTAGGGAATTTTTCTAAATTTAGTTCATTTCCTTATATATTTGAGAAATGAGACTTCTATTTAAAAAACTTGCTATAAATTTTTTTCCTCCAGTTTGTTGCTTTCCTTCTAATTTTGGTTGCACTCTTTTCTTTGTCCAAAAACTTTGAATTTCATGCAATTAAAAGTATCTATTTTGCTTCCTATGATCTTCTCTGTCTCTTCTTTGGTCATCAGCTCTTTCCTTATCCATAGGTGAGACAAGCAAAAATGTTTTATGCTTCCATAATTTACTTAGGATACCATCCTTTATGTCTAAATCATTTTATCCATTTTGACCTTATCTTGGTATACAGTGTGAGATGTTGGTCTATGCCAGAGATTTTGGTTAATTCTATCTTTTCAGGTATTTTTTCTTCAGTATATTTTGTGCCTCTTTTATCAATCTCTTAATTGTGTTTTCACAATTTTCTTGCCTCACTCTTACTTTCTTAATTTTTTTCTTTACCACTCATTTAAAAATCAAATTTGTTTTTAGTTCTTCCAGGATTTCTTGTTGGGCTTGTGTCTAATTCACATTTTGTGTGTATGTGGTTGTTGTTTGCTTGTTTTTCCGGCCTATTTCTTAACTTTGAATTTTTGTTAAAGTTGGCCTCTTGTTTCTGTTGTGGGGGTAGGTGAATACTGTTCTAAGCTTCAGGCTTTGTCACACTACTTTTTTCAAAACTAGGGGTTTGGAAAATTTTCTGTGTTTTCAAAGTGGTGTGATCTTGAGAGAGGTGTGGTCACTAATACTGCTCCTCAGGGCTCCTGATCCCTTGTGACTGCAAGCATTCTTCTCCCCTCTGGAACTCTGACCTAGCAATGGAATCACCAAACAGTGCCCCATCTTATACCCAGTGCTAGTATAGGGATTCCCTGTAGTACCCGTTGCCTGATTCTCTTACAGTCTCTAGCATGAGGACTTCCAAAGTTACTGCTGCTGCCTCCAAGGCCCACAGCTGGTATTACTACCACTTTTGCTTCAGACTGGCCCAACCCTCCTCAGAAACCTCTCCTTCTAACCTCCTAAGTGTTTTGGGCTGGAAAAAATGTTTGTCTCCAACCTTTTACTAGTTTTGTTGCTCTAGAATTCGAATCAAGGCATTATTTTAAAGGGTTTTTTTTTTTGGAAGGAAATGCTGGGAAAGGTGGGCTATAGTGCTTTCTCTCCTCTGCCTTCTTGGCTCCACTCCCAGGAAAGCTGACTTTGGAGTCAAGGGGGATTATGGGATTGAATACTATTTTCAACCTTTAGTAGCCATATGGTCATAGGCAAATCCCTCTACCTTTCTGTATCTCAGTTTCCTCACCTGCAAAATGGAGATAATAATAGTTGTAGCATTTACTTAAAAAACTTATCACATGGCTAAAAAGGGCTACGTATCAGGGACAACAAAACCAAATTTAAGTAGTCCCTGCCTGCCCTCAGGGAACCTACATTCAATTCCACATGGGTGTTGTGACGATCAAATAAGGTATGCAAAACGTTTAGTAAGCTTTAGGGTGCCATTATGTATAGAGAGACATCCCCCTCAAAATCACAGGATACTCAAAGGACCTAAGAGCCCATCTTGTACAATCTATTTATTTTATTAATGAAAATGAAACCAAGATCATACAGTTAGCTGGGGAAGATCCAGTGGGCTACCAATCCAGTGACTTTTCCACCATGTGTTACAATAGCAGTTTCCAAAATGAGGTTCATGGATAATGGGGGTCTCCAAGATCATTTCAGGGGGTCTGCATGGTCAAAACTTTTCCTATCAATTGATTTTGTTTAGTCATATCTGAATCTTCATAATCCCATTTGGAGTTTTCTTGGTAAAGATACTGGAGTAGTTTGTTATTTCCTTTTCCAGTTTATTTTCCAGTTGAGGAAACTGAGACAGATAGAGGTTAAGTGACTTGCCCAGGGTCACACAGCTAGGAAGTGCCTGAGACAGGATTTGAACTCTGGAAGATGAGTCTTCCTGACTCTAGATGCAGCACTCTATCTACTGTACCACCTAGTGGACTATTTCATATCAATGGTAGGATGTTATTTGCCTACTAAAATACACTTCCCTTTTGCAACTACATATCCGAGTAAGCCCAGATTCTCTTAATTTATTTCAACCAAATAATATGTTAATTGTAGATTAAGTACAGAAGCATATATGATAATCCAGCTGTCTTCCATTTAAAGCTGACATTAGAGATATGCAAAAAAGTAAAACAATTGTCACTAAGATTTTTGTTTTGAAAAAGTTATTTTTCATAAAATTTATTTCTATGAAAATGTAATAGATTTATTTTAAATTAATAATTACTTTAAAAATTGTATTGGTTTTAATTTCTAATACAGTAAATATTTATATATTTAACCCACTTTAACAAAAAGTCTTTGGGGTCCTCAATAATTTATAAGAGTGGAAAGGGGTCCTGATAACAAAAATTTTGAGAACAGCTGCCTTAGAATGAAAAAGAGAATAGAGTTCTGGGTCTGATTCTACCCCTTGCAGCCAAAGCTACTTTGGACTTCAGCTAGCCCTTCATTTTCTAAAGTCTGTTTCTTCTCAATATATCAGGGTGGTAATAAGGGTCTGTTCTCTGCCAAATATTTTTATTTTTCTTTTTAGCTAATACAATACTGTCCACCTATGATTACACTTGAATTTTAACATGCCTTATCATCATTTACATTGGCAAAAAGATGAGCAAAGTCCTGTTTTCATAAGGGAATGTAGATCCTTCGTTAAGCTGTACTGTATGTCTGGGCTTGGGCCTCAGTACCCTCCCCTTCAAGCTACCTTATGTTGAACTTTGTGTTTATCTACTTTGTGTTTATCTACTCTTTTTATATTTATTCTGTTTATAATCATATGGGTTGTTCTGCCTTCCACTGAAACATAATGGGATACTCATAACAGGATTGCTTTTGGTAACAGGAATTTTTTTCATTCTTTATCTCTGTGGGAGACATCTCCAGTCCTCCCGATCTCTATCTTGCCACTGGACCCAGATGACCCTGGAGGAGAGAATGAGGCTGGTGACTTTGCATAGCTCTCCCTCACTTAAATCTACTTCACTTGTAAGTCATGACATCACCTTCCAAATGTCGTGGTCCTCTTCGAGAATGAAGAACAAACAACAGTCTCTGCATGGTGGCAGTGTGGAAAGAGAAGTGGCCTTGAAATCAAGACCTGGGTTTAAGTCTTGCCTCTGATACAAATTGGTTATGTGACCCTGAGAAAATAACAACTTCTCAAATGTGTCAGGCATTTCCCTAACACTAGAAATAATTAAGAAAAAAACAACCAAGTTACCCATCTGCCTTGGTAGAAGGGGTTCCTCACAGTGAGCTCCTTACCACCATATGGTCCTGACACTGCCCCCCTTTCCCAATTATGCCTTTGGTACCTGTCTTCATTTTAACTGGCATTATCTGTATGCAACGGGAGGTAGAACCATAATTGATGTGAGTTAGTATAAACAGAGATGCACAATGAACTTTGGGGCTGAATAATTAAGGGATGATCTGATCCCCTCATTTTAACAAAGACAGAAGTAGGTTAAGGTTCTTCTTTGAGGCCGCTTTCTGAAGATCCAGACTGCTTCAGATCTTATCTTCTTGACACTTTGAGTTTATAGATTTAGAGATAAAGAAAGCGAGCCTGGGAGAGATTCACTGCCTTGCCTAAGGTCACCCAGATAAAAGGCTGCACTCTGAGCTCCTGAGTCTATTCTAGGAACCCTTGACTCCTTTTCACATTCTCCAGTTGTCTCCATCTCAGGGGCTCCTCCCTCCCAAATGCAGATATGTTGTGCTGAGCACAATGTTCTATTTTTCTATCCTCCTTGGGAACAAACAGACCACATAGCCAGCCCTTTCTCAGTGACCAGACTACACATATTAACTGAGGTATCTGGGGGCAAAGAGGAATTGCTAAAACTGGATTCCTACTGCAAATAGCTCAGCATGTGCCTGTCTTCAAAAAGGATGCTCAGAGGCTTCCAAATAACTCGTTTTTATGTCTGGATTTTAATGCATTATGTTACTGCATTACTTAATGGGAGAAGGGTTTTGAATTAGCTTCTGGTCAGGCAGAGGCTACATCTTAATTATCTCTGTATCTACTAGCACTCAGGATATTATTTTGTACCTAATTTTTAAATAGATGCTAAGTGAGTGAATATTTTTTCCCTTCTTATTTAGGTTGATTTCATACCTAATGATAGGTAGGAACATCACCAATAGATTTGGAATTCAGGGGCTTGGGGTCAAATCCCAGGTCTGTGATTATTTTTAAATTTCCTAACTCTTATGGGGCTAGATGACAGCACTGGAATAGATGCCCTTTACAATCTCATCTAGCTCTAAATTGGTGATACTAAGTTATACTATATGCAGAAGATTTTATAATGAACCATTTAGATGTGGCTACAATTCTCAAGGAGGGGAGAGGGGAGGGAGGGAGAGAATTTGGAACTCAAAGTTTTTTAAATGAATATTACAATTTTTTGTTTACATGAAATTGAGAAAAATAAACATTTTAAAAAAGATATGGCTACAAGCTATGTTACAATTTGGACACCAGGGGGAGCAGAAAAAGCAAGTAATCAGTTTTTAGGGTGTGAACACAGCTACATAAGGTTCACATGATGTGACCTTTGAAAACATTTAACATTTGGGTGAGTTTTACATCAGGAAAACAACCCCAGGGTTGAGAATTCAAGTTTGAACTTACTATATGGTCTGGTTATAGTGTTTCACAAGGTGTACTGTCTCAGGAAACTTTTTAGGATTTTAAATGTTAAAGGAGGTATCTGTCTGGATAGGTAAGGGAAGTTCAGGTCCAGTCCCATTCAACCCATCCCATCCCATTGTCCTGCACAGGTAATAAGGGCATTGAACTAGATAATAATAGCTCACATTAATATGGTGCTTTATCACTTACAAAAACCTAATCTCTCTACAACACTGCAAATGAAAATAACAACCATAAAGCATGTGAAACTAAATGTTGTGAAATTATCAGGAACACATATGACTAGAAGAAGAGATATGACAATTTACCTCCTCTTGCTTTTTTGCAGATTTAGGGACCCACTGGCATATAACATTGTATATAATATCTTTAATTTTTTTTATATTTTAAAAAATATGTTGACTGGTATAAGTAGATTTCTTTTCTTCTTTTAAAATAAAATTCTTGGGAGCAGCTAGGTAGTGCAGTGAATAGAGCACCAGCCCTGGAGTCAGAAGGAACTGAGTTCAAATGCAGCCTCAGACATTTAACACTTATTAGCTGTGTGACCTTGTCCAAGTCACTTAACCCTAATTGCCCTGCCTTCCCCCATCCAAAAAAAAAAATAAACTTCTTTGCTAAAATGGATGGCTCTGTGGGATTTAGGAAGGAGGACACAGATGAAAATCTAGCTGATGTAAAAATAAAAGATACCCCAAAAATCTACTTTAAAAACCTTTCTTTTCAACAGCAACAACCTAGAGATGAGGTTCTTAACCTGGAGTCCATGAATAGACTTTTGTGGAGATTTGTGAACTTGAATGAGAAAAAAATTATATATTTATTTCCATTAAACTCTAACTAGGATTTCAGATTTTCTTTACATAGGATTAAAACTGTGTTATTCTGAGAAGGTATCCATATGATTCAATAGATTGCCAAATGGGCCCATAACACAAGAAATGTTAGGAACCCTTGGCCTAGAGTGTCTCTAAGATGCTTCCAGCTCTAAAATTCCATGATTATGACTTTGTACACACTACATCTATTTCTCAAGCTCTACAAATCATATGACTGATCCCAGAACTAGGGGTACTTGTGAAAACAGCTTCTCAGCTAGGAATTACTACACTAACTGGAAATCATAGCATATTGCCAAATAAGGTTCCACCCTCAAACACACACACATACTTTCCACATACCCACATACATACACATTCCAGATATACTGAGCAGCTGGTTATTTATTCCCTCTCTTGTGGAAGGCAGACACAGGAATAAGAAGTGTCCTTATTGATAATATTGATAATTGATAATATCAATATTGATAATATTGATAATACCCAGCCTCAGGTGAATCGGAATCAGAGAACCAGCTGGATTCTTCTGTGTCACAGAGAGTGGCAACAGGAGCTTGCCAGCCTGTCTAGACTTACCTATTACTATGAATCATACAGCATTGCAGCCAAATCCTGCTGTTTGTGCCCAACCAAGGTAGGGCACCTACCCATCTTGTCCCTATCAGAGACCTCTGACATTTCAAGCTACCAGGGGATGAAGGAAGTCAGATATATGGAATCTACCAAAGTTCCTGCTAGTATATAAGCAACTCTGGAGACTCCAGATACTCCAGCAAGAGAAAACACAGGCTTGCAAGCCTAGACTAAAACGAATTTCAGTTGAAAGATGAACTGAGAAGCAACATGGCACAGTATACATAGAGTGGGCCTTGGAACTAGGAAGACCTGGTTCCAAGTCCTGTCTTTGACACATAGGTAGTGTGACCTCGGGCAAGTCAGTCACTTAATTTCTCAGTGTCCTTGGCAACTTTCTTAAGATAACAAGTCAAAGACAAGGTACCTACCTATATTGGTAGAGGGACTTTTCTTTTTTGGAGGGGGGAGGCA
This sequence comes from Gymnobelideus leadbeateri, assembly GCA_011680675.1. Classification (NCBI taxonomy): domain Eukaryota; kingdom Metazoa; phylum Chordata; class Mammalia; order Diprotodontia; family Petauridae; genus Gymnobelideus; species Gymnobelideus leadbeateri. The sequence goes on along the minus strand of WOXC01004215.1, from coordinate 1,341,071 downwards.
AGGCAATTGGGGTTAAGTGACTTGCCCAAGGTCATACAGCAATTAAGTGTCAAGTGTCTGAAGCTGGATTTGAACTCAGGTTCTCCTGATTCCAGGGCTATTGCTGAGGGACTTTCTTTATCATGTCAATGAAATAATAGGTCCAATCCCTATCCCATAAATTTTTCTTGTTGTTCAGTTGTTTTCAGTCATTTCTGGTTCTTCATGACTCCATTTGGGGTTTTCTTGGCAAAGATACTGGAGTGGTTTGGCTATTTCCTTCTCCAGCTCATTTTGCAGATGAGGAAACTGAGGCAAACAGGGTTAAGTGACTTGCCCAGGGTCACACAGTAAGTATCTGAGGCCAGATTTGAACTCAGGAAGATAAGTCTCCCTGACTCCAGTCCAGCATTCTATCCACTTTAATACCTAGCTGCCCATTTCTTAAAAGAGAAATAGTAAAACAATATTCAAAGTATTTCAGAACATCTGGGATTTATATTTCTTTAAATTCGTGTTTTAACTCTTCAGTAGTTTTAAAGTGATATTTTGGTTGATCACATACTACTTATGAATATTATAGCAATAGATATCCATAAATGCTATATTTATGAATATGTGCTACTTAAGAAATTGCGTATTTAATTTTTTCAAGAAAAAAAGAATCTCTATAATACAGATTTAAAACTGGAAGGGCCTTAGCCACAACACTTAATTTTACAGCTGAAAATGAAGCTCAGAGAGGTTATGTCATACAAGAAATGAATAACAGGACTAGGAACTGAATCATGGTTGGATTGAACCCCATCCTCGTGACTGATGTGTGTAGTATGACCTGACCTGAAGCAATTACAAGTTCAGTGGTGAAATTGGTGGCTGGCAGGGTATTGGAATTCCTCAGTCTCCCATTGCTTCCCAGAGGACAACAAAACTCCCATAGCAAAAATAGGTATTGTGCCTTTAAATAAGGCAAATTAAGGACCTGTATTTTGTTAATAGAGCTGGAATAATATTTTGAGGAGGACCTTGACTACCTTTTTAGAAGTAAGAAAACAAAACAATCAACAGGCAGAGTTTGCACTATAAATTATGAGAGAATATGGAGGCAGAACTTTAGGATACTAACAGAGAGGCACAGATTTAGAGGTAGGAGGGGCCCAGAGGCCATCTAATCCAACCCCCTAGTTTTACAGATGAGGAAATTAAGGCCCAGTGGCAGAGAGTAACTTGCTAAAGATCATATAAATTAGTGGCAGCGATGAATTTTGAACCAAGTGTTCTGACTCAAAATCCAGTGCTATTTCCCACTATATACCACACTGTCTCCCTAATGAGCTATTGGTTCACTTTATTATGCCTGTGGGCCTACTAGTCTACATTCTCCTATCCTACTATTGTGGGAAAGTACCAAACTGAAGAGTAGGAGGTTTGCGTCCTGGACCTATCTTGGGAAAGTCATTTAGTTTTCCTAGGCCTTAGTTTCCTCACATGTAAAATGAGGGGACCCGTAATCTCTGAGTTCCCTTTCTTAAACAGTCTAATACTCTAGGATACTAAATCAAAACCTCTCAATGAAAAATCAGAAGGACTAGTAAGACATGACATAGAAGGGTTATATTCTTTGTAGAACATAGTTCAATAAAATATGTAGTTTGGGAATTTGGGGCAAAGATCTCAAGGTCATAGCCATTGTCTAGGATGCAAGGTTTAGTTTTATAACATTAGCAATATGGTACCTCAGGGATGAACTTAACCAGGGTTGATCAAGTATGGGGAAAAACTACTGTCCAAATTCACAATAGCCACACCAGAATCAAAAAAGTTTTCTTTGGTTACATTAGGAATTAACTCTTTCTAATGGGGATAGAAGTGGTAGTTATTATTCCTTTGATTTGTGTGTGTGTGATCACTATCTACATGGTTTTTCTTTTTGAAAATAAATTTATTAAAGTTGGAAACAACTACATTATATAACTAACTTCTCTTGTTGTTCAGTCGTGTCTGACTCTTCGTGACTCCATTTGAGGTTTTTTTTGGCAAAGATACTGTAGTGGTTTGCCATTTCCTTTTCCAGTTCATTTGACAGATGAGGAAACTTGGCCAGGCTTACATAGCTGGTAAGTGTCGGAGGGTGGATTTGAACTCACAAAAATGAGTCTTCCTGACTTCAGGCCTGGCACTCTATCCACTATGCCACCACAAGTGGATATAACTGTACACACAAGTAAATGTTGAACAACCAGTTCTCCAGAAAAGAATACATGTAACATACTTTAAAATTTAATCTGCATTATTAATATTTCACTGTCACTTTCTTAAGTTGAGATAATCAATACAATAAATGAAGCCTGATCTGTAGTGTTTTGCCAGTTTCTGAGGTGTAAATGCTCACCAAAAGTTTAACAGTTGGATCTCAGGAACTGGTATGAGTTGGTTCCACAGCATACTCCCAAATGTCAACATGTCAAGCATCTGTAATTTCTCTAATATATACACTCCATTAAGGCAGATTGAAACTCATTTTTATTTTAGTACATAAGTCTAGAGAGTTTCCTGGGACTTGGTGAGGTTGAGACTTGTCTTTGCTCACCCAGCAATGTCAGAACCAGATATAAAACTACATCTTTTGACTTTAAGTGATTCTTATGTAATAAAGCAGTTAGAGGTTGTGGCTGTTTTGTTCAGTTGTGTCTGACTCTTTGTGACCCCATGGACTTGTCCATGGAGTTATCTTGGCAAAGATGCTAGAGTGGCTTGCTATTTACTTCTCCAATGTGACCCCTGTTTTAGAGATGAGGAACTCAGGAAAATAGGAGCTAAGAGACATACAGCTAGCAAGTATCTGAGGCCAGAATAGAACTCAGATTTTCCTTACTCCAGGACAATGCTCTAGCCGCTGCACTAGTTAGCTGCCCCTATAGTTAGAGGACTTTCATTCAAAACAAGACTCTGACATTTAATCATTGTGTGATCATGGACAAATTATTTCACTTTCCTGGGCCTCAGTTTCCTTCTCTGTAAAATAAGGGGAGTGTTTTGCTTTCAGTTCTAGGTCTATGACTCTGTAAGATGAGTACTATATCATGCAGCCCTTCTCTACATGACTTTTCTATAAAATTTTGTTATTCTCCTTTAAATTAGCAGCTCAGAAATACAAGGGAGACCTAATTCATACCTTGGAAAATGCTTACATACAAAATCCTCATATAGTTAATACCATAGCTTAAAAAAGTAGATTTCATATTTTTGACACTTTGTACTATCGAGACCAAACCAAGGCCCCTCTGACCCAGTCACACCTGAATAATTAATGTGCTGAGCTTACATATAGGAAATGGATTTGGTGTTTGGAGCTATTTCCCTGAAGATTAGGCTTTGGTAAATCCTGTCTTAGCAGTCAGAGTTTCATGTTGCAGAGTGAAGTGGGATCTGGCTTTCATTAATATCAACAAAACATCTGTAAAAACACCCTGGGTTGGGTTTCCCAGCCAAGTTTCTCGGGAAGGGTTTGCTATGCTAACAAACAGTAAGGCTGTGCCACAGCTGAGGGTTTAGCCAGAGTTTAGGAAAGAGCAGACTGACTGGCAAGGTGACCTGGACATTTTTAGTTTATTGTGTGGAAGCAAGGACAAGTGCCATTACAAAAGGAGAGGAATAACATGTAAACATTCTGGGAGAAAGGAAGGAGAGAAGGACAAGGAGAGGATGGCACAAAGTTTCCAAGACATAAAACCCAGCTTGCCTAGCTTTGGGAAATATACAAAAGGAAGACTTTGTCATAAGCTGTAAAGAACCCAAGGATTTTAACAAGTAAATGGCCAGCAAGTTATACCTGGAGGAGACGACTTAATATAGAGTAACTAGATGCTATGCTGTGCCAGGTAATCTGACACCATAGCAAATATTAACTCTAGAAACTTTTACCTTGAAGTTTCTCCACCTTGTAATAAGGTCCAATTGTGTGTGTGTGTGTGTGTGTGTGTGTGTGTGTGTGTGTGTGTGTAATGACTGGTTGATTGGAGAAGCCAATGAGATCGTAGGAGCAAGGGAGCAATGAACTCAGGGATGTGGTTTGTGAAAGATAAATCTTTCCCCTTTCGTCCCCTTGAAACTAGAAGGTGTATTAAAGGAACCTGAAATCTACTTTTGAATGGATCTAGTACGGAACCCCAACCAGTTTGCTCTAGAGGCCAAAACAGTATAGAAATATATAGTAACTTCACTTCCACAAATCTCTCTAGCTGAAGAAAGTGAAAAAAATCTGTCAAATAATTATAGTAATAAGCTCCATTCACATAATGGAAGTTTGTACAATAAAACCATTACTTTTCCTCCTTTCTGTTATTCAGCGAAATTGGGGGAGGAACCTGGGAAAGCTAAGCTGTTTCACTATGACCCAATTGGACATGCTTTTGAATCAATGATTCTCCTATTTAGTCCTTCTTCTTCCACTGGGACTAGATAGCATTGACAACATTGATTCCAAATGATATGCCAGCTCATCATACCAATGGGCCAAGACGAGTCTGGGACCCTACAGCCAATTATTCCTATATTTTTTCCTCTTAATTCACTTATAAGAGAAAATATACATTTTTGTTCTAATCTCAAGAGATCAGTACTTAACACAGTGCCTGGCACACGGTGGGCACTTAATAAGTGTTTATTGATTTGACTACAGGAGAGTAAACCACGTATGCCATCAGTCAACTAGGGTGTCATTAAAAACTTTTGGTCTTTGAGCTACAATACAAACACACTAGCCTCTGTACATTTTAAATGGTAGCACAATCTCTACACATACCCCATCTCAAAGGAGGTTTATTTTTTTAAAAAAGCAGAAAAATAGTATCTATTCAATCTTTCCTAGAGAGTCTCTCCCATTCCTGTTTAGGACCATTATGTTTACATTTATGTGGCATTATCAAAGTGACCATACCGAGATATATGGTTTTATGGAACTAGGAGATATTCTTTCAAATGTAGTTGCTTGCCAATACAAATATATAAATTAAGAAATCTACACCAATACAAACACTGAAATTTGTACTTGAGATAGTCTTTGATCATGCCAGCTGTTTTGTTGGACCCAGGAAAATAAAGGTGGTTTTTCTATGGAACTGACAGTGAATGTATGTTTAGACAAAGACCCTTTTTCTTTCATACCCCCCATGAAATCCTTTGGTGTCATCAGGGCCTCTTGGCAACCTCAGTACCCCCACAGGTGACCCATCTGCATTCTGGACTTTTCGGGTGAGTAACGGACTGGCGGCCGGACTTTTCTCATGTGTTCCCCACTGGGCTAGTCGACGTCTGTGCACCCAGGGGCTACTGGAGGGAGTGATGCTGCTGTCAGAGGAATAATCCATACACTTCTGAACAATCTCAGGGCTGGCACCAGAGTTCAGTGTGACATCCTCAGCCAGTGGAGATTTCTTGGACACTCCTTTACGTTGTACAAGAGGGCTGTTCCAAGGGCTTGAGCGAGGGGAGGCATTTGGACTCAGGTGATGGTTTTGATAGATGGAAGGACTAAGCTTGCTGGAAGTCATGTACCGTCGTTCCACCATGGGGGATGTCGGATTACTCTCAGGATCTGAGGAGCTATTGGCTGATGACTCATCGCCCAGGTACTGAAGCTCCTCAACTCTCTTATTTAGGGTCTTATTTTGGTGGAAGCTCATGGCAGGTTCCTCCTCCTGGTTCTTATCTTTCGGTGCTTTCTTCTTGGGTGCTTTCATACCAATGAGGACAACTTTAATGCTGCCTTTGCTTGGAGATCCCATGCTCATGGACTCATGGGCCCTGATGGCGGCATCTACCTCTTCAAACTCCACAATTGCACACACTTGAGTCCCTACTTGACTGTACCGGCTGCTAAACTTCCGGATATCTGGAGGCAACTCTTTCCCTGGCTTGAGAATTCGTACAGATGAGATAACTCCAAATGTTCCAAAGACCTTGAGAAGATGCTCCATGACCTTTTCCTGTAGCCTTCCATTCTCCTGAAGCACAGCCAGAGCCCATGGCTTGGGGAACAAGTGGAGGTCATAGACCAGCAACATCCTACTGGGTTGATTTTCAACTGGGAAGAAAGGAACAGGAGTAACCCTTCTCACTTTCCGATGATCCTCATTCAACTCCAGAGTCTCTGAATACTTCAATGCATAGGCCGTGGTTCTCCAGTCCCTAGTAAGGTGTTTCACCTGGAAAAGGCAAATTTAAAATGGCCTTATTTAACTACTCCTTCAGAATCATCAATCCTACACCAATTAAGTCTATCTATATCAAGAAGACTCTTTTGCCTGAATTCAAATCTGGCCCCAGACACTTCTTAGCTATGTGACTGTTGGCAAGTCACTTAAAACTGTTTGCCTCGGTTTCCTTATGTGTAAAATGAGCTGGAGAAGGAAATGGCAAACTACTCTAATAGATTTGACAAGAAAACCCCCAAAAGGGGTCACAAAGAGTGAGACATGATTGAAAATGACCGAACAACAACAAAAATACATCTACAACTAAGGATATAATTTTCTAATTTAATTTTTAAAAAATTCATCAAAATCTATTTTTTCCTCATTCCCACCTAGGGAAGGATCTTAAAGGAGAATAAGACATGTATAGCATCACTCAACTAAATTCCCACTAAAAAGAAATCCTTTGGACCTTAGAGCAACATACTCCACCAACCTCCTTGGGCTTTATATAATAGCATACTCTTTATACATACTTCATCTTAAGGAAGAGACTACAGTTACTGCTGTTTCTGTGGTTTTTTAAAATAGTCACTGGTCAATCTTTCCTAGGTATTCTCTCCTATTCTCTCTTAGAAGCATTATCCTTAAATATATGTGGCATCATTAAAACTGGCAAAAAAGAAAAGAAAAGCCTTTTTTTTTTTTTTGCTTTTTTGAGGGCAATTGGGGTTAAGTGACTTGCCCAAGGTCACACGGCTAGGTTTTTGTTTGTGTGTGCGTTAAGTGTCTGAGGCCAGATCCAAACTAAGGTCCTTCTGACTCCAGGGCCAACGCTCTACTCACTGCGCCACCTAGCCACCCCAAAAAGAAAAGCCTTTTAAACAAATATGCATCAGAGTCCAGCAAAACAAAGTGTCATACTGGTCATGTCCAAAAAATACACATCTCAGTCTGTACAATGAGTGTACCACCTCTTTGGTGGTAGGAGAGTATCATACTTCATTAAGAGCTACAATTAAGGATGTGTTTAAAATGAGAAAGCTCAGAGATTTTAAAGCTCAAAACAGAAAAAAGGATTCTTAGAGAAGGCCTATCCCAGCTGCAGTCTGATTCTCCTTCTCTGTGCTCAAGGGTTCCACTGGGACTCCCCATTGCTGCATTTATTCCAAAAGCTCTCTGGGGGTTTCCTTACAACATTTCAAATGAGATCAGAAGAATGGCTCAAATTAGACCTAGATGCATGAAATGGGACAGAGGACCTAGGCTTTGGGGGAAAACCATTGGAGAGGAAATGCTTTATGTCAGGGCCCTGTGCATTTGAATGGTATGAAACAATCTGCCAAAGTGCATAAGATAACTTGACAGTTTGGAAATGATCTTCCAACTGTGTAACTCATCAAGCCTTTAAGCTTGCTTCCTTCCTGGTCGAAAAGCACACTTCTCAACAAGTAACAACAGATGTACTTTCACATTTTCTCTCCCTTAACTGAAATGCATGAGGATGGTTCCCTCTCATCCTCTCACCTGCACCCCTAGGAGTATAAAACCACCTACAATGACAGAAGTACCAGGTGGGGGCTTTCCATCTCCCTCTTTGATAGACTTGATAGACTGCAATCAGAAGAAGCCATTTCAACCATAGTTAGACCCTAAGAGACCAAAGAGAGGCTGTGTGGTGGAGTCAGAGGCACTGGCTTCAAATATTGCCTGTATGACTCTAGGCAAGGCATTAAACCTTTCTAGGTGAAATGTGAGATGCATAAATTTAGAGACATTTCCACTCCAAATGTTCATATGAACTATTTGTGCCTGACTTGTGAAAGAGCTTTCTGAGCTTGCAGCAATCTGATGAGCCACATCGGACACACTGTACCTTGACCCTAATGTAATGAGGTCAACCAACCCTTCTAGGCCTCAGTTGCTCATCTGAAAAATAAGAGGTTTGGACTAGATGGCCTCTAAGCTTTAAATCTTAAACCTCATGTTCCAGGAAACTTCTCATAATGAGCTAGTAGGGGTGCAGTGGAGGGAGTGCTGGACCTGGAGCCAGGGAGACCCATCTTCCTGAGTTCAAATTTGGGCTCAGACCCTTGCTAGATGTGTGACCCTGAGCAAGTCACTTAACCCTTTTGCCTCAGTTTCCTCATCTGTCAAATGAGTTGGAGAAGGAAATGGCAAACCACTCCAGTGTCTGCCAAGCAAATTCCAAAAGGGGTCTTGAACAGTTGGAATCAACTGAAAAACAATTTAAAAAAACTCCCAGGCTACCTTCTGCTACTTCCTAACCCTTAGATTACTGATACAACCTTGGCAGGTTGAAGAGTTTATAGTTCAAAGAACCGTGGGACTAGTGGGACTGTCTTGAGGCCAGCTAGTCTATGCCTTCATACAGCTTTATTCCTGACACCCGTGTACCTAGAGTGACTCCATGATCAAAGTGACACTCTGGCACTGCCTTTTTATAATTACTTGTTGTTCCAATATGGGAATATTTCATAGTATCCCAAATCCCTTCTCCTATTATTTAAGCTCATATCCTCTTCTTCTGGCTTTAGTAAACAGCAATGGAAAATTATTGATCTGATATAGTGGAAATTTGTTTTATTTGACTATACTTATTTATTATAAGAGAGGGCTTTTATTTTGGGGAGTGGAATATCAAGAGAGTAGGGAAAACTAGAGAGTAGATGCCAAAAAATAAGACAATCAATGAAATCTTTAAAGATTCATAAATGAGACAAGGGACTTCATAAGATGATATAGACAAGCAAAGTAATGTTGGATCTCAAGTCAGGAAGTCAGATCTAAAGTTCAAATGTCATCTTGGATATTTACTATTTATATGACTCTGGACTAGTCACTTAACCTCTATCTGCCTCAGCTTCCTAATCTACAAAATGGAAATAACAGCACCTACCACTCAGGGTTGTTGTGAGGAGAAAACATGAGATAAAATTTGTAAACTGTTTTGAAAATATTAAAGCACAATAGAAATGCTAGCTATTAAATAGGTGTGTATATATATATATATATTATATATATATGTACAGACATATTTTATGTAATACATTGACAATTTCACACACAATCCTCTTTTCTGGCTTTCTTTGTAAATGAAAATGTTTGTGTTTTTTAATGATTTTCTAATCCACAATTTCATAATGTTTAAAGAACATTATTGGTCAGACAGAACTGCAAGAAAAATAAGCAAATTACCCTTGAGTGCCTTGAAACAGCTTCCTCAAATTCAGTCTTACCTTCTTGAAAGATGTGAGTAGCTTGACACTCACATAGCCCTGCTTGTTCCTTCTAACGTGCTTGAGCAGGAAGGCATCTTTTTCTAGGTTTTCATCTGAGAAATAGAACTCAATTTGATCGACCAGCTTCAAGATTAACTCGTAGCTTGGTGGCTTCCAGTCCTGGTCCTGGTCAGAACCATCATTTTCCCCTCCACTCGTAGTTGTACCACTAAAACCAGATAAGAAATGCTTAATTTGTCAAGCTAATAACCACTTTATAGTTGGTCAGCGGAGAAAGGGTGATCCCACAGTGAGGGTGATATTTTTAAAGAGCTAAAGTTTTCTTTTTCAGAAAGGGATATGACATAATTTATCTACTACTACATACTTGTGACACAGTTGTAGACCTTGAGAATCCCAGGGAGCTGTATATTTAGCCCAAATTAGTAGAACTGGAAAAGCAGCTATTCAGGACCCCTATCACATCTCAAATGTGCTGATTTCACAAAATAACTGTTTCAAAGCTGGTCCCTACCTATGTTTCAACTTAATGTACAAAACCACCCCCATATTAAAACATACTATTCCTCCTAACAGAGGTGATAGATTTAGGGTATAGAATGAAACATGAGGAAGCTAAGTGGTGTAGTGGCTAGAGGGCTGGACTTGGAATCAGAAAAACCTGAGTTTCCTTACTAGCTGTGTGACTCTGGGCAAGTCATGTAATCCTGTTTGCCTCAGTTTCCTCATCTGTAAAATTAGCTGGAAAAGGAAATAGCAAATCACTCTAGTATCTTTGCCAAGAAAACCCCAAATAGGGTCATGAAGAGTCAGACATGACTGAAATGACTCAACAACAAAAATTATTTTATATAAATAACATATATAATATGAATTAATTATCCCTTTTGCAATTGTTCAATTTTGGAAAAGAAATTTTTGACAAAATTTGGACACTGATAGAGGAAAGAAAGGTTTAAGAAGAATTTAAAGTCATTAACCCATAGGAAGCCTGGAGACTATTTTAAAGTACCTTATCGGAAGCCCAAGAAAAATCAGTGCTACAGACAAAAAATCCTGGGCTTTTGAAAGCTGGGGGTTGGGGGAGAGGAAAGGGGAGAGAAGACAACAAAGAGTGTAACACAATTCTGTCTATCTGACTGGTAATGTAAAAGAATCCATCATAATGAAGAAATGTTATCTTTCAAAACGCATGGGAATCACCCAAGGGGAGAGCAAAGGGAAGTTCCAAAGATGTGATGAGTCTGGTATGAACTTTAAAGGAAGTAGTCCTAAAAATAATTGGGAGGCCACCAGCTAAATCAAAATATGATGTTCTTTTTGTGTATCAAAGGGAGGATGCCAGCTCAAGAATTAGCACAATGATCTCAATGCAAAATGTGACCAAGAAATGAAAAGTTGATGCGAAACAGACCACATTAATCTCACATCTTGTTCTTTGCAAGGTAAGTTGTTACAAAGATTGCACTACCAGGTTCCCCTTTGAAACAGAGAGTTTGAAAGTGTAAAACAGGCAACTGGGTGTCTCCCAACCATGGAGGTATTCAACTAGGGGCTGGATGAACACTTGGCAGAGATACAAGAGAAAGAGGATCTGACTTTGGGTGAGATGTTGGATTAGATGTTCTCAAAGGCCCCTTTCAGTCCTATGGTTCTATATACCAGATCTAATAATCATAAAAGCACAAGGTGTCTGCACCTGGTAGAAAAAACTAGATGGGGATAAATCACAGGGATAAAGATAAATCACAGGAATTAGAAAGCATCCCTCCAAGGATTTTACAGGATGTTAAAGATGAAACTGTAATTGTTTATCAGAATGTGGAACCTGCTACTTAAATGAACACTTATTAAAGGGCTAGAAAATAGAGAATGCAATTCTTGACCCTCTAAGGATTTCCATAGAGGATCAGAGAAACCACAGATTAGTAAATTTATTCTATATCAGGCAATCTGGGAGATTCCATAATGAAGCATGCATTCATTGAACATTTAAGGAAATACTGCACAGTGGAGCTATTTGGATGCAAATAATGTCACAGTTTGTAAAGAATCACAAATTGCAAATGACCCAAAGAGCAATGTTGTATGAGGCCCAAATGAGATGTATTAAATAAAATAATCTACGTGAATTTTTATACCCTATGTGAATTTCTATACCCTAAATTATAAGGTATTATACAAATGAAAGTTAACATGGTTATCATGCAAGTTTATTATTAATAGCAGGTTGGTTTAAAAAACTTGGATATCAAATGAGGATAGAAAGATTATGATATACATCATCTCCTGCAATGTCATGGGCATAAAAAGCCATGTGTTATTCATCTGTAGTGTAAAAGACAGGTAATTTTGAGAGAAGGATGGAACAGGATGGTTAATACATTCTGAATATTTTATCTCTACTGTTTGTCTACTGATTTACAAAGGTCCTCCACATGCTGGGTCATGGTAGATTGCGTTTTTGGCTGTCCCTTCCAATGGTTTGGATTTCTTCCCATTGAGTTTATGTCAGTATCTTCCGTGCAGGGGCCCCTGAGATCAACCTTATTCCAGATGCCAGCATATAGTAGATGTATCAGAGAACCACCTAGGGAGTGCCATTGGGCACTAGAAAGGAGAACAGCCCACCATGTGGGAGTCTGAAGAGTTGAGGGTGAGCAGGTAGAGAGAACCAGGAACCAAGGCTTATCTGAAGAAGAAGCTCTGGTGCCAAAGGGATTTAGCCTCTGCTGGTGATAAAATCTGCACAGACATAATGAAAAGTTGTTTTCTGTAGCCACAGCTAAATCTCACCAGTACCCGAAACTGTATATCACCTTCCTCCTCCCCCTTGCAAGGCCTTGCTGAGTGATTACTCACAAAGTCTGAATGGGTTTCTGCCCAACAGGGTATTCTGGACAAGTCAAGACACTATATATTAGAATAGGGGTTCTTCACCTGGAGTCTTAAAGGAGATTTCAGGAGGAATGTGTAAACTTATCAAAGGAAAAGTTGCACGATTATTTTAACATAATTTGTTTCCTTTGTAATCTTAAATATTTTATTTTTATGCATTTAAAAAACATTATTCTGAGAAGGGGTCCGTAGGCTTTACCACAGTAAAAAAAAAATTAAATCCCTGTATTACAAAAATAATATCTTTCTTTGAAGCTCTAGGAAGGTGACCCTTGTGCCAATCTGCCTTTTAGTACCAAGAAGTCACCCAAAGGGGGAAAAAAGAAAGTGTTCTCTTCTTTCTATTGTGGGTGTGTTTCTCTAGTTACATTTTTCAGTCAACTAAGCACCTACTATTTGCCAAGCATTGTGCTAAATGCTGGGGATGCAAAGAAAGGCAAAAGAGAGTCCCTGCTCATAAGAATCTCACAGTCTAAAGGTGCTGACAACACACAAACAACTATGTGCAAACAAGAAATATATACAGGATAAATCGAAGATAATTGAGAAGGATGGTGCTAACATTGAGGAGGATGGAGAAAAACTTCTTGTAGAGGATGGGATATTAACTGGGACTTGAAAGAAGCTAGGAGACAGAGATGAGGAGGGAGAGTCATCTAGTTTTCAGGAAAGCCAGGGGAAATATGGGAAGATGGAAATGGACTGTCTTGTGCAAGGAGCAACAAGGAGGCTGGTATCACTAGATTGCAGAGTATGTGGAGAGGAATAGGGTGTAAAAAGCCTGGAAAGGTAGAAAAGGGACAGGTATAAAAGGCTTTCAAAGGCAAGCAGGATTTCATACTTGATCCTGGAGTGACAAGGAGTCTTTGGAGTTGGTTGAATAAATAAGCATGGGTGGGTGAACACTGACATAGTCAGATTGGCACTTTAAGCAGATCCTTTTGGAAGCTGAGTAGAGGACAGATTGGAATGGGGAGAGACTTGTGGTAGAAAGATCACTCAGCAAAAGTGAGGTGATAAGGGACGTGGTAGGGGTTTAATCAATGTTTGCTGAACAAGTCTCCTTTTCTGAGCAGTGGTTAGTCCTTTTATCCTGTCTTTTTTTTTTATTTTTTTTGGAGGGCAATTGGGGTTAAGTAACTTGCCCAAGGTCACACGGCTAGGTTTTTGTTTGTGTGTGCATTAAGTGTCTGAGGTCGGATCCGAACTCAGGTCCTTCTGACTCCAGGGCCGACGCTCTACTCACTGTGCCACCTAGCCGCCCCTATCCTGCTGTCTTTTAACCTATATCCTTTCTAGGTACACAAAACTTCATTCTCCTTCCTTAGCCTTTCTAGTATGATAACCAGCTTGATAAATGGTACTCCAAGAATCTAAGTTCAGTCATGTCCAACTCTTTGTGATCCCATTAGGGGTTTTTGTGGCAAAGATACTGGAGTGGTTTGCCATTTCCTTTTCCAGCTCATTTGACACATGAGGAAACTGAGGCAAGCAGGGTTAAGTGACTTGCCCAGGGTCACACAGCTAGTGTCTAAGGTTAGACTTGAACTCTAGAAGATAAATCTGCCTGACTCCAGGCCTGACATACTGTGCTTTCTAGCTGCCTTTTTTTCCTTTGGGTTGACTGGCTAGATTTCTTTCTGAAAGACCAAACCTTAAACCCAATTCACTCTGAAGCTCATAGATTAGACTATAGGTCCCTGCCCTCCAAGCACAGATTGAACGTAAATACTAAGTATTAACAGTTTCTCTTTTGGCCAAGAACCCTGAGGGTCTTCCCCTCCCAGTTTTATTTTTTTTTTTATTAAAGGGGCCACTCCTCGATTAACTTCTCAAAGAGGCCTATTCACTTAAAAGAGTGTTATCTCACTCAAAGTGAGAACCTGAAAAAACCTTAGCCTACAAGGGCCAGGCATCCTTGGCCATCTCCAGTCCTCCTGCAGAATATCTGGCCACTGGACCCAGATGGCTCTGGAGGAGAAAGTGAGGCTGGTGACCTTGTACAGCCCTCCCTCACTCAAATCCAAGTCAACTGCAAGTCATGTCATCATTTCCCTGATGTCATAAGTCCTCTGAGAACAAAGGACAAACACAACTCCAAGGATCTGTGCTATTTAATATTTTTAATCAATGACTTAAATACAATGATATGCAGCTGAAAAAAAAACTAGGAGAATAGCTAACACACTGGATAACAGTTAAAATAAAAAAAAATATTTGGACAGGTTAACAAATTGTGGCCAATTCAAATAAGGTGAACTTAATAGGGATCTATCAACAAGCATATATTAAGGGCCTCCTGTGTGCTGGGTATACAAAGATGAAACTAAAACATTCCCTGTCCTCAAGGAGCTTATATTATTTTTTTGGAGTGGGGAGGAGACAAAATGAATTCTAAATAGGTTTATACCAAATACATACAAGATCAATCAATCAAAAAAAAAAGTTTGGGGGGAGAGAAGTCACTACCACTTAGGAGGATCAGGAAAGATCTCATGTGGATTCAAAAGGGTTCTTAATTTGGGGTCCACAGATCTCCCAAAGGATATATTTAAAGGGTTCTGTGAACCTGAATGGAGGAAAAATTGCATCTTAATTTTCACTAACCTTTAGTTTTCTTTTCATTTTGTGCAGCGAAAAACATGATTTGGAGAAGGGATCCACATTGGGATAATGTGGGATTATCACATTGCAAAAGGATCCATGACACTTTTAAAAAGTTAAGAGCCCCTAATATAAAAGGTATTGTTTCACTTGAGTCTAGACGGAAACCAGGGATTCTAAGATGTGGAGATGAGGAGGCAGAGCGTTCTAGGCATGGGGGACAGCCAGCACTGAGGCACAGAGATGGGAAATGTCTCTGTACGGAACAGTAAGTAAGCCAGTGTGACTGGCCCATAGAATTTGTGTATGGAGAAATGTAAAGAATTATATTTGGATTCTAAATATCAGCTTTACAAGCATAAGATGGTGGGAGGTATGGTTAGATAACAACTCATTAAAAAAAAAAAAAAGGTCGAGATTTTAGGAAACTGCAAGTTCAATGTGAGTTAAGAGTTTGAAATGATAGCCAAAAAAGTTAATATGACTTTAGCCTGAAATAGGAGAAACAAAGCATCCAGAAATGAGATAGTGATAGTAGTAATGAAGTCTGTACTGGTCCTAACAAGTTGTACACAACAAAGATCTATAGTTTCATGTACAATTCTTTTTTTCTGGAAATGTCCTCTGATATTTGAAAAGAGCTTTGTAAATCTTAAACTTGAATGCTAGCTGCCATCATCATCATCATCATTTGCTGTTTAAGTTCAGAATAATAATAATAATAATAAAGCCTCTACACTGGCCTGACCACATCTATTACATTGGGTTTAGCTCAGGATTCTACATTTTAAGAAGAACATGAATAAACTGGAGAGCAACCAGAGAACAGGAAACCAAGATGGTGAATTCAGGGCCCTATGTTACTCTTAAGAGAATCAACTGAAGGAACTGGGGATGGCTTAGAAAAGAGAAGACTTAGTGGGGACATGATAGTTGTTTTCAATTATCTGAAGGCCTATCATATGAAAATGGGAGAGTATTGAGGGACTGATACACAAGATATCTAAAGGGAAAGATACCAAAGGTGTGGAAAAATCTTGAACCTTATTAACACTGAAAAAGGTAATGGGAGAGACCATCAATAGCACCATGATCTCTACTTTCCCATATCTAGAAAGTCTTTATGAAAGTCACTGTACATAAAATAGCATAAGTGGAGAACAAGTGACATTCAACAATTGGTCATTTTTACTATTTTATAATTAACTGAAAGAAATAGAGCATATGGGATCCCACTGTGCTTCCTGTTTGCTGATTATTTTTTAAAAATTTGATTTAGTAGAACAAAACACTACCTTACAGGTACTCTTTTACAACAAGATATTTCCCAAAGATCATTCAAAAATCCTTAGAAGATTTAATAACAGAAATAATCCTGGTCAATAACCTTGTAACAAACATCCAGTGAAGCACAGAATAGGGAGATGTATGCCAACCAGAGGGGAACATACATCTCTGCCTTTACACAAATCATTAATTAAAAAAAATATGCCAGGATCCCCATCCAAAGGGATCCTTCTTCAATTTGAATTCTGCACTGGATCTCCTCCATCACAGATGACACTATGCTGATTGAAAAAAGCCCTAGAATACTGGAGAAGCTTTTGGAAGAGATCTGTCATCATTCAAAGAAGTCCGTCCATACCGGGAAGAACAAGTGGATGAAGGAACCTACTGTTCAGATTTCTACCTGGATTTGGATAGATATTCTATAAAGTTCAGCCAACAATATGTATATCTGGGGCAAGCAGACAGTAGAATTGGATAAGAAGCTGGGACAATAATTGAATCAAAGGAGGAGAGCCAGCTGGAATGCTTTTGGGAAATCACAAAGCTCTTTTTAAATGACCTCAAGCTTGCTATGAAAGTCAAGGCTCATCTTTTTCAATACAAACATTTCAATGGTATTGCTATGTGGCAATGAGACAAGAGGTAAACAAGTGCTTACAGATAACAAAAAATAGACATCACACAGAAGGCAATGGAGAAGCATATGTTGAGTGGGAGCAATAACCAATAAGAAATTCCAAGATGGGCTAGTCATGTTGCAAGGACAAGGAATGATGGGTGGACAGCCAACGAGCTCCTTGTTGGGAGAAACTGAAGAAGGTCTTCTGCGTATTAGATTGATTCCTATGTCAAATTTTTATAAGGATATAAACTGGAGTTGCACAGATGGCATGGCAGGTACAGACAGGTCACAATCTGCACTGCTGGAGGGCCCTCCTAGATCAGTGAAGCCACAGATCCATGGTTACTTGACGAGCATGTGGAAGAGAGCTTAGACATTTTCTTTCCCACAGAATGCAGAACTAGGAGTAATGGATGGATGTTTCAAAGAGGAAAATTTATGCTTGATGTAAGTAAAAACCTCTTAAGTGGAAGGCTGTCCAGAGGATAATGGGCTATTCCTCATTTAGATCTGGAAGAACCTTTGTGGTCATTCAAGTAAACTCCCATTTTACAGACATGAGAACTGAGGTCCAGAGTGGTTAAGTGATTTATTCAAGTTCACACTGCATTAAGTAGCAACATAGGGATTTGAACTTGGCTCCTCTATTTACAAATTCTTCATTCTTCCTAATGTGCCACTCAGTGATTTTCAAGCAAAACCTGGATAACTCTGTGTTATGCATGTTGTAGAGAAGGTTCTTTTTCAGGTCTGAGCTAGCCTAGATGGCTGCTAAGGTAGGTCACTCAGTTCTCAAATTCTGTGATTCTGTGAATACTGTGACATGGCAGCCAAACAAGCTAATGTCATTCCAGACAACACTGAGGGGCATAATGTCCATGTGATAGTCTCACTGTACCCTGCCCTGGTTAGACTCTGGATGCCATGTTTTAGGAAGTTCTGGAGCGCACCCAGAGGACACCAAATGGTTAAAGGGCTCATGTTCATATTATAAGGATCACCTGAAAGAACCAGAGTATTTAGCCTGTACAAGAAAAGACTTAGGATCAATGTGATAGCTATCGTGTGAAAAAAGAATGATTAAATTCATTTTTCTGGGACCCAGAGAGTAGAACCAGGAGCAATGGTTAGAATTTGAAAAGAGGCCAATTTGGGCTTGATAATAAGGAAAAAACTTCATGATTTTTGAGGTACCCAAAAGTAGAATGGAGTGCCTTAGAAGCAGTGGGAAGTCTTCAAGCAAAATGCTGAAGATCACTTGGTGTCTATGGTATGCAGGGGATTATTTTTCCCTTTTGGGCTGGACTTGATGGCCTGTGAGGTCCTTGAAGCCATGACCCTTGACTGATGATTAAGGCTCAGAAGTTGAAATACAGAAGCCTCCTAGAGCAAACATAGGAAAGATAGTCTCTTGATACCACAAAAGTCTCACCCCTTTTAATACTAAACCCAGGCTAACAGTATTATGAAGCACAGAACTGAGATTGTTAGGGCACAGATGGCAGGCATTAAACTGTTAGGGCAGGCTTATGGGGGAAAAAACGACTTCTTCGCTTTTATGCTGTCTCTACAACTAGAATTAAGATACTTGTCAGCAGGTTTGAGAATCCTAAAAATCACAGAATGTCAAAGCTAGAAGACACCTTAGGCATCATCAAGCCTTCATTTCCTTCATTTTATGAAGGAGGAAACTGAGGCCTTGAGAAAGGAAATGATTTGGCCAAGACAATGCAGCTAATCAACAGCCAAACTGAGACTAGAACCTCATCCAGTGTTTCTCTAAAACCAGCATGAGGTAAAGTCAATTCCAATTTATAAGGGATAATGTGCTAAATTGGCTGCTTGACTGGTATAGACTGTTATGGCAGTTGAACACTCAGCTTGGGGGATCCTAGAAGTGACAGAATTTTGCAAACAGAGAGCTAAGAGGCCATGAATTAATCCTTCTGTGTGTCTATCCTTATGCCACTTACAAATCTACAAATCTCTCATCATTCACCCTGGGGAAGGGGGAGAGAGACAGAGACAAGGGGGTGGGGGAGAGACAGAGAGACAAAGAGACAGAAAGAGACAGACAGACAGACAAGAGAGAGACAGAGAAACACCACAGGCAAGGAGACAGTTTGGATTACATAGAACATAATGGAGGTAATGGGTAGCAATAATGTTTTACCATGCCATCTGCACTGAGGGCCTTAGCTCTTACCAAAAAAAAAAGTGGGTTTGGGTGTAGACAGCTAGACAAAGTGAGTAACAGCTGAGACTAAGTACATCAATGTCCTTTTCCATAGGCACGACTGGCCCAGCCCAAATGATTGATACGGACTTTTTGGCAGCGCTGGCTTACAGGGCATCAACAGCTCCCTAAACTCTCCACTTCCGATGGACAGCCGAGGGGAGGCAGGGGTGGAGAGGTCTTGACTGCTGATTTCTGGAAGAAAAACCCCAAGACTACGATAACAGGATCGTGTAGACCGAGGATGGGGCCCACCGGACTTCCATGGGCCCCTGCCACCCTTCTGTGGGTTAGGGGCCAGGATGTGCTGGCTGCGTGCGTGTCGCCCAACAAGCGCGGATCTGAGTGCCCCGCGCTAGCCCTCCCAGCCCCAGGGAACCTGGGGAGGGGACAGTCTGAGCTCTCGTGCAGAACAGCCCTCGCTGCCTGTCCGGTCCCGCGCGCTGTCGCCCATGCAGTTCTCCAGCCCGCCCCCGCCCCTCACCTTCTCCATCCCAAAGCACCCCGTGCCCCTCTCCAGGCCTTTCCAGCTCTCGTACCTGTGCCCGCGGCTAGGCTCATCCTCGCTGGCACTGCCCCACCCCGGGCTGAGATAGCGAGCCGCGTCCCCGTCGTCTTCCCCTTCCCCGATGCCCCCCATTGCAGCCCCAGCCTCTTCCTCTCCGTCCTCTTCGGCAGCCTGGATGGCTACTCGGATCTGCACCGGATTCTTAGTCCGGTACCAAGCCTCGTATTGCTCCTCCTCTCCTAACGCATCCTCTTGTTGCCCTGCGCGGTCCCCGCCGCTCACCTCAATCGGCTGAGCCATGGCGGAACGGGAGAGCAGGCGGAGTCTAGGGGCTGGGGCTGGGAGCGTGGCGGCCTCCCCTGCCTGCCCTGGGACTGCCTGTCCGACTGGGGGCGGCGGCAGCGGGAGACTGGCTGGGGCTCCGGAGGGGAGGGCCTTGAGGGGTCGGCGCTGCCCCACTGCAGGGGGGCTGCCCTCCCTAGCAGCAAAGTACTGGGCTGAGCCTTTCCTTTTGGGGAAGGGGGGTGGGGAAGGCTGGAGGGTGAGTCAACTTCATTTGTGCTTTTTGCGTTGCGATCGGGGGTCAGCTGATGCCTCTCCCGGAATTAACCCCCCAATTCCCGATACTTCACCTTCTCTCCACCCCTATCCATCTCATGTTGCACGGAAGGAAGGGGCCCTAGGCTGGAGAAAAAGTAGCATTTAGGATTATAGGAACCAGAGTGAGAGCTAAGAGAAAACTCTGGAGATCATGTAGGGCTGTGACCACATCACTCTTCACAGATGGATTAACTGAGGTTCAAAGTAAAAGCCCTATCACACAGGTAGCAATCGAAGACCAGTATTTTAATCTTGGGCCTTTGGCTTCAAATCCAGGTCATCATAATCTCTCAGGTTTACCTCTTTCTTCATGGATGATCTTGATAGTGATGAAGAAGAGGTTATCTTTCTGGGTGCTTGGTTGAGCCTGGGAAAGACGGGAATTGACTGAGGGAGCCAAATCCACTGGTCTGCCAAAGTCTAGGGCATTCCCATCAAAGGTCCTCTGGATTAAGGCCTGAAACACTCAGTTCAAATACAAATATGTTACATGTAGAAATACAAGTAACATACTTGAGAGGATTTATGTGAGCCATGATATTCCATTTTAGCTCAAATTTCCTTAAGTTAGCTAGCCTAATCAGAATCCTTAAGGAGTGGGGCACAAGGCAAATCTGATTTTGTGCTGGAGGGCAAGGTCACATGAAGAATCCAGATGATGGGGTGTTTGACAGAGGAGGCCCAGGGTGGGATATGAAAGAAAGAAAGAACAGGGAACGAAGTGAGATGAAGGCACAACAAAACAAATTTCATCTACTTCACAATTTTAGCTCAGACTCATGTAGTCACCCTTTTCCAGGGCTAAAGTTTTTTTTTTATTCTTTTTTAAAATAATTTTTTATTTTTCCCCAATTACATGTAAAAACAATCTTAAAATTTGAGTTTTGAGTTCCAAATTCTATCCTTCCCTCCCTTCTTTCATCTTTCTGATAGACAATAAGCAATCTGATATAGGTTATACATGTGTAGTCATGTAAAATATTTCCATATTAGTCATTTTGTGGAAGAAAAGTCAAACAAAAAAATGAAAGAAGAGGAGAAAGTGAAATATAGTATGTTTCAATCTATATTGAGATCCCATCAGTTCTTTCTCAGGAGGAAGATAGCATTTTTCATCGTGAATCTTTCGGGATTGTTTTGGATAGTTGTATTTCTGAGAATAGTAAGTCATTCATGGTTGTTCATTGTACCATATTGCTGTGACTGTGTACAATGTTCTCTTGTTTCTGCTCACTTCACTCTGCATCAATTCATGTAAGTCTTCTTGGGTTTTTCTGCTCATCACTTCTTATAGCACAATAATATTCCATTACAATCACATACTATACCTTGTTCAGCTATTCCCCACTTGATGGACATGCCCTCAATTTCCAATTCTTGGCCACCACAGAAAGAGTTGCTATAAATATTTTCATTCAGATAGGTCCTTTTCCCTTTTTTGGATGTCTTTGGGATATGGACCTAGCAGTGGTATTACTGAATCAAAGGTTATGGACAGGTTTATAGCCCTTTGGGCATAGTTCCAAATTGTTCTCTAGAAGGGTTGGATCAGGGGCAGCTAGGCAGTGCAGTGCATGAAGCACCTGCCCCTTAGATAATTGAGAATTACTTAGTTATATGACCTTGGACAAGTTGCCTCACCAAAAAAAAAAGAGTGGTTGGATCAGTTCACAATTCTACTAAGAGTGCATTAGTGTCTCAGTTTTTCCACATCCTCTCCAACATTTATCATTTTCCTTTTCTGTCATATTAGCTAATATGATAGCTATGAGGTGGTACCTCAGAGTTGTTCTAATTTGCATTTCTCTAATCAATAATGATTTACAGCATTTTTCACATGACTATGGATTGCTTTGACTTCTTCATCTGAAAACTGCCTGTTCATATCCTTTGCTCATTTATCAATTGAAGAATGACTTGTATTCCTTTTTTTTTTTTTTTTTTTTGCTTTTTGGAGAGGGGAAGGTAGGGCAATTGGGGTTAAGTGACTTGCCCATGGTTACAGGGCTAGTTTTGTGTTAAGTGTCTGAGGCTGGATTTGAACTCATATCCTCCTGATTCCAGGGCCAGTGCTCTATTCATCTTGCTACTTAGCTGCCCCTAAGTGACTTATATTCTTATAAATTTGACTCTGTTCTCTATATATTTGATAAATGAGGCCTTTATTAGAGATACTTGCTATAAATTTTTCTCATTTTCTGCCTTCCTTCTAATTTTAGTTGCATTGGTTTTGTTTGTTAAAACTTTTAAATTTAATATAATCAAATTTATCCATTTTACATCTAGTAATGCTCTCTTTCTCTTGTTTGTTCATAAATTCTTCTTTACTCCAAAGATTTGACAGATAAACTATTCCATGCTCCCCTGACTTGCTTATGATAGTACTCTTTATGTTTAAATCATGTACTTATTTTGACCTTATCTTTGTATATGGTGTGAGATGTTGGTTTATACTCAGCTTTTGCCACGCTATTTTTCAGTTTTCCCAGCAGTTTTTGTCAAATAGTGGGTTCTTCTCCCAATATCTTGGATTGTTGGACTTGTCAAACACTAAATTACTATGGTCATTTATTAGAGTGTATTATGCACCTAATCTATTCCACTGACCTATCACTCAATTTCTTAGTCAGTACCAGATTGTTTTGATGATTACCACTTTATAATACAGTTTGAGATCTGGTATGACTAGGTCACCTTCCTTCTTTTTTTTTACATTAGTTCCCTTGATATTCTTGATCTTTTATTCTTCCATGTGATTTTTGTTATTATTTTTTCTGGCTCTATAAAATATTTTTGGTTGATTTATTGTTATAGCACTGATTAAGTAGATTAGTTTAAGCTGAACTGTGATTTTTATTATATTGGCTTGGTCTACCAGTGAGCAATTGATATTTTTCCAGTTGTTTAGATTTTCCTTTATTTGTGTGAAGTGTTTTATAACTGTGTTCATATAGTTCCTGGGTTTGTCTTGGCAGGTAGACTCCCGAATATTTTATATTGTTTATGACTATTTCTTGCTGTTGGATGTTGTTGGTAATATATAAAAATGCTGAAGACTTATGTGGGTTTATTTTATATATTGCAACTTTGCTAAATTGTTAATTATTTCAACTAATTATTTATTTTTAGCTAATTCTCTAGGATTATCTAAGTATGCCATCATATCATGTTCAAAGAGCTATAGTTTTGTTTTCTCATTACCTATTCTAATTCCTTCAATTTCTTTTTCTTCTTTTATTGCTAAAACTAACATTTCTAGTAAAATATTGAATAATAGTGATAATGGGCATCTTTGCTTCACCCCTGACCTTATTGGGAAGGATTCTAGCTTTTCCCATCTCAGATAATGCTTGCTGATAATATTACATAGATACTTCCTGTCATTTTAAAGAACACTCCATTTGTTCCTACTCTCTCTAGTGTCTTTAATAGGAATGAGTATTGTGTTTTATCAAAGGCTTTTTCTGCATCTATCAAGATAATCTTATGATTTCTGTTGGTTTTATTATTGATATGATCAATTATGCTGATAGTTTTCCTAATATTGAACCAGCCCTACACTGCAGGTATAAATCCCCAACCAAGATGTTGACTCTTTTTTCATGATTCTCTTGCATCACTTTCATTTATTTTCCCAATTTTTCTTCTATCACTCTTATTGATTTTTAATATCTTTTTTCAGTTCTTCTAGGGATTCTTATTGGGACCAAGGTCATAGTGTATGATCCTTGTGATATATTGCTGTAATCTCCTTGCTAGTGTTTTATTTAAATTTTTGCATCAATATTCATTAGAGGAATTGGTCTATAATTTCTTTCTCTGTTTTCACTCTTCCTGGTAAGTATCAGTACCATATTTGTATCATAAAAAGAATTTAGTAGAATTCCTTTTTCATCTGTTTCCCCAAATAGTTTGTATAGTATTGGGATTAATTGTTCTTTAAATGTTTGATAGAATTCACTTGTGAATCTATCTGGCCCTGGGGAATTTTTTCTTAGGGAATTCATTGATGGCTTATTCAATTTCTTTTTTTCTAAGATTGGGTTAAGTATTCTATTTTTTCTTTTGTTAATCTGGACAATATGTATTTTTGGTAAATTTTCATGCATTTCACTTAGATTGTCAGATTTATTGGCATATAATTGGGCAAAATAGATCTTCATAATTGCTTTAAATTCCTCTTCATTTGTGGTGAATTCACCCCTTTCATTTTTAATTCTGATAATCTGGTTTTCTAATTTCCTTTTTAAAATCAAATGAACCAATATTTTATCTACTTTATTGGTTTTTTTTTTGTAAAAGCAACTTCTAGTTTTATTTATTAATTCAATGGTTTTCTTGTTTTCAATTTTATTAACCTTTCCTTTGATTTATAGGATTTCCAATTTGATATTTAGTGGGGGATTTTAAATTTGTTCTTTTTCTAGTTTTTTGGTTTTGTTTTTTTTTTAAGTTTTGTGCCTGGTTCATTGATTTGTGCTTTCTTTATTTTACTGCTAAATCCTGTGTAAGCCTGACTGTGGCTCTCCAGTATTTGAATTATTTCTTTCTGGCTGCTTGCAGTATTTTCTCCTTGATCTGGGGATTCTAGAATTTGGTGATAATATTCCTGGGAGTTTCCATTTTGGGATCTCTTTCACTTTTTTTTTACTTTTTTTTTTTTTTGGCAGGCAATTGGAATTAAGTGACTTGCCCAAGGTCACATGGCTATTTTGTGTGTGTGTGTGTTAAGTGTCTGAGGCCAGATCCGAACCCAGGTCCTCCTGACTCCAGGGCTGGTGTTCTATTCACTGTGCAACCTAGCCGCCCCCCTGGGGTCTCTTTCAGAAGGTGATTGGTAGTTTCTTTCAATTTTTCTTTTAGCCTCTGCTTGTAAGATATTAAGGCAGTTTGCCTTAATAATTTCTTAAAATATGGTGTACAGGTTCTCTCTCTTTTTTTTAAATCATGGCTTTCAGGTAGTCCAATAATTCTTAAATTAACTTTCCTGGATCTATTTTCCAGATAATTTTTTTTCCAATTGGATATTTCATGTTTTCTTCTATTTTTAAAAAATTCTTTTGATTTTGTTTGATTGGTTCTTCATGGAGTCATTAGCTTCAATTTGCCCAATTCTTATTTGTAAGGAATTTCTTCAATTAGCTTTTGTAACTCCTTTTCCATTTAGCCAATTCTACTTTTTACAGAGTTATTTTCTTCAGTGAATTTTTTTTTACATATTTTTCCATTTTTTTGTGCTCTATTTACCAAGATGTTTACTCTTTTTTCATGATTCTCTTGCATCACTTTGAGGTTTCATATGTAGGTATTTTAATTTTGTTTCCCTCTTTTGAGTTTGTGTTTTGATCTTCCCTGTCACCATAGTAACTTTCTATGGCCAGATTATTTTTTAATTTTTATTTTTTGTCCATCTTTCCAGTCCATTTAATGATTTTTAAAGTTGGGCTCTGCTCATTGGATGGAGAGGATACTATCCTGAGCCATATTTATTGGCAGCCTGGGGCTTGGCAGCTGGCCTGCTGTGCTGGGGCCATGGGTCCTTTTGGCTGGTCTGCTGCTCTGGGGTCACAGGACCTTGCCTCTGACCTACATAGGGGATCAGGGTCTTTTGTTAGCTTGCCAGGGCATGGTGTGTTGCTGGTTTGCCCAGACATTGTCTGTCTGGGCTCCTTTTTATCCAAATAAACAAGATATTTCCTACCAACCATTGAAATTGACTTGGGCTAGAAAAATTGTTTCATTCCATCTTTTTGTTAGTTCTACTACTCCGAATTCATTTTGAGTAATTATTTTATAGTTATTTGGAGGTGAATTGGAAGAGTTCCTACTTTATTCCACCATCTTGGCTCTGCCTCAGTTCCATTTTTTTTCTGATGAAAAAACATCTGAGGGGAAGCTAGGTGACGCAGCTCTAGCCCTGAAGTCAGGAGGACCTGAGTTCAAATCTGACCTCAAACACTTAACACCTAACTAGCTGTGTGACCTTGAGCAAGACACAGCTCCAACTGCCTTGACTTCCCCCTCTGAAAGAAAGAAAGAAAGAAAGAAAGAAAGAAAGAAAGGAAGGAAGGAAGGAAGGAAGGAAGGAAGGAAGGAAGGAAGGAAGGAAGGAAGAAAGAATGAAAGAATATCTGAGATGAAGAGAACGTGAGCTGATGGAGAAATCCCTGGAAAGTGAGGAACTTGGTTGAAACCTCTAGATAATGTGCTATCTCCAAGCCTCACCTGCTTCTTAAAATCACTGGCTTCCTTCAAAGCTTAGACCAAGGGCTCCCTCCTATGTGAAACCATTGCTTGATAATTCTCTCCACCCCCAAGATGCTAGTGACTCCCCAGCCCCTTTTATTACCTTGTAATTTCTAGGTATTTATCTTGTGTTTACTCGTATATATATATATATACCTATTGTTTCCTCATAGAATGTAAGTTCCTTGAGGACAAGGACTTGTTTTTTGTCTTTGAATCCTGAATGTCTAGTATAGTTCTAATAGCAGGTGCTTAATAAATAGCTGTTGATTGATTTCATTTCATCCTGAGGCTCTATAGACTTGATCTACCATAAAGGTGAGGAGAGATGATACCTACCAAACTTCTGCCCATAGAAGTGAGAGATTCAGAAACCAATCTCACAGACCTAAATTGTTACTTCTCCAGCACAGGGAACCCACTTATAGAGGAAAAAGCATTTAATTTAAAGTCAGAAGTTTGGAGTTTGAAACTCAGCTAAGGGCAGCTAAGTGATGCAGTAGAGTCAGGAAGAAGATGGAATCAGGGAGACTCCTCTTCCTGAGTTCAAATCTGGCCTCAGATACTTATTAGCTAGGTGACCCTGGCCCAAGACAATTTCGATGGTTGGTAGGAAATATCTGTCTCATTTGGATGAAAGGGAGCACAGCCCAGTGCCCACAGTGTCTGGGCAAGTCACTTAACCCTGTTTGTCTCAGTTTCCTCATCTGTCAAATGAGCTGGAGAAGGAACTGGCAAACCACTCCAATATCTTTGCCAAGAAAATCCCCAGTGGGGTCAGGAAGAGTTATACATGACTGAACAACAACCCATGTGGCCATGGGTAAGTCATTTAACTTCACTAGGCCTCAGTTTCCTCATCAATATGAGGGGATCAGAGTAGATAGTTTCTTCCAGCTCTAAATACTATGATTAATTCTTTTATTGAGGGGAGGAGCCAAGAATCTGAAGGGCTCCTATTCATTGCCTAACATTCTCCAACAGTGATTTGGCTGGAGAATAGACCCACCTAAGCCATAATAGCTCCTGAACTTTATTTCAGGGAGTTTGCATCATCTTTAAGATGATGTAACAGTGTATTCCTTAAATGTAATGATTATATTAGTCCACAATTGGCTTCTTTTTCCTATCCCTGGAATTTTGAGGTCAGATTCTTAGACTAAGGATAAAAACTAGTTTTCTACCCCACCCCCAAACCTACAGACATAAGGAAAAAACTGAAATAGCTACAGAAAGATTGAAATTGTATAAAAGGAAGAACTTCCCAACTATGATCTACTTTTAGAATCTGGGAATCAATTCTTAGTATAAATTGAGAAACATTAAAAAATTGTCTTTAGCATTAGGGTTGGACTCTACATCCTGAGAATGAATGCAAATTACAGGAAATGGAGAAGAACTAAGTGCTATGGGAAAAGAGATGTCCCAGAGTAGTTCAGGTCTTGAACATAAATGGAGGGTATAGTCATCTATTTGTGTGATTTGAAAAGCTTCAGAAAGCCTCCTCTCCATTAGCCTTCCCAGAAGAGGGATCTCCCCCAACCTGTGCAACATTTGCAATGAGACCAGAGGAATTTATTCATTTGCATAAAAGCTTTGAGTTTCCAGAACTCCTTTGTTAAAAAGTGACATTCAAATTTATGGGCACTCATTTTATCAAATTCCTTTTGAGTTATTTAATTGAAGAGGGAATGCAACAGGCGCCTTACTAACAGATTTATTGAGGGAGAGGTAGGTAGGATAAGTGATAAGTCTAGGGTACAAAGTATTGTGAAGGAAAGGAAAGAAAGGTGGGGTAAGGTTGAAAGGATGCAAAGATCATTGGGTAGCTGGGGGAAGGAAAAGAGGGTACTAAAAGGGGAGTTGGAACCTGACAAAGCAAAATCTGGAATACTTTCCAGTTTTGCTTAGGATCAGATTTGATCTGGCATACGTCTTTATCTCCGGTTCAATGACAGGAGGAAGGTTCCTCCACCACCTCCTACCTATTCTAGAATCTAGTGTAGACTGTGATTCCTTGGGCTTTTCTAACAAGTGTCAGATGTTGTCAAAGTCAAGGATATTAGAAAGAGTCAAGCATAAAGGAGACATTCCCTAACCTTTAACAAGAGAGAAGGGTGTTGGGTTATTTACAACTGACCAAGGTTCAGGCTTCTTTCTTTTTTCATTCTTAATGCAGCATAAAATGGAGACCCAAACCAGTAATTCTACTGAACTATACAGTCCAGGAGTGGGGAACCTTTGGCCTTAAGGCTACATGTGGCTTTATAGGTCTTCAAATATGGCCTTTTTGACTGAATCCACACTTAACAGAATAAAACCCCTTAATAAAAAGATTTGTATTGTAAAACCTGGACTCTGTCAAAAGACTACACCCAAGGACCTAGAAGGCCACATGTGACTTCAGGGTTACATGTGACTTCAGGGTTACATGTGACTTCGAGGAGGCCTCAGGTTCCTTGCCCTTGGTTCAACCTACTGAGGAGATGGGAACCAGAATTATCCATCACAATTCACTGGTCCATCTTTAAGAAGCCCTTAGCGTGTGGCATGATGTCCTAAGTTTCTTCATTCCCAGTTGCCTCTTTTTGACAGAGGGTAGAGGCTTGTGGTATAAAAAGGAGGGAAATGCCCAGGGTGGGGAATCAGATATTGGATCCCAGGGATCTCAGAGACTGTCTAGTCCAATCTCTTCATTTTTACAGGTGAGGACACTGAAGGACAGAAAGGTTAAGTGATAGTGAGATGGTCATGATAAGGGTCAGAGTTGGGATTTGAATTCAGGTCTTCTCCCACATTTGCTGCCATTTTATACATCTTTAGGAAACATTGTTGTAGTTGTATACAGATGCTGGTAGGGTGTTGCATGCTGGACTCTTATGGTGTTGCCCAGTTGTTCTGGAAAGTTTACAGATGTCTCAAGGATGGAAAAGGTTGAGAAATACTGAGTGAAGAGATACTCAGGAGAAAAGAAATTGGGACAGAGGGTCACAGCAAACAAAATAAGAATCAAATGTATCTGTGCAGTTAGATATTAAAGTAAAAAGCAGCATTTTTTTTTGCTTTTTTTTTTTTGGAGGGCAATTGGGGTTAAGTAACTTGCCCAAGGTCACACGGCTAGGTTTTTGTTTGTGTGTGCATTAAGTGTCTGAGGCTGGATCCGAACTCAGGTCCTGTGCTCTACTCACTGCGCCACCTAGCCACATCCTAGCATTTTTTATTTTTTACTTCCCAGTTGAGAAACTTTTTTTTTTTTTACTAGTAAGACAAGCAGATTGAAACCAGGGATGTACTGGTAAATGTTTAACAATTGGTTCGGGGTAGGTGGTGAGGGACATAAGTAGGATGGTTTTGTTTGTTTGTTTATTTGTTTTTTTTTTTTCTTTTTATTTATTTATTTTTTTTAAACAAATACTTTATTAACTTCTGTTTTACATCATTCATTTCCGCCAAATTTTGAGTTACAATCATTTTCCCCCCATTATTCCCCTACCCAACCTCCCAGAATAGCAGTCCCACAAGATATCGCTTCCTCCAATCTGCTCTCTCCCATACTTTCTCCCATACCCCCATCGACTTTTCCATTAGAGGAAGGTGAATCTTTGTGTCCCAATGCCTGCACATCTTATCTCCCTATTATAGGCAAGAGTATTAATAATAGTATTTATATATATATTTTGAAACATTTAATGTTATGACCTCGAATTTCAGATCCATTTCCTTCCTCCCTTGTCACCCATTCCTTCTTGGGATATAAGTAATTCAGTATATGTTGTACATGTCTAGCTATGCAAAACATTATCATGGTAGATATATTGTACAAGGCTGCTTATAATTCCCTCCCACTCATCCCACCCCCCACCTGGTCCATTCCCTACATGATCCTGTCCCTCTTCTATAGTGGGTACTTCCAACCTCCCTCACCCCAAGGATGCCCTCCCATCCATCATCCCTCCTCTCATCCCCTTCCCCCTATCCTGCTGCAGGTTGAGATATCCCATTTAGTATGTATGTCATTTTCCTGAACCAAATTCAATGTGAATGGTGGCTTTTTAGCCTTCCTTATTCTCCCCCTCCTTTGCACCCACTTCCCCTACATGAGATAGTTTACCCTACCATGTCTCTCCCCTTCTCCTCTTGCCACTTTCTTCTCTCACCTCATAATTTCATCCCTTGAGTACTCTCCCTTCCCAACAAAATCAACCTATGCCCTCTATCCATATATAACTGTAACCATATACACACACATTCACATATGTATTCATATGACCACACCCCCTTCTTCCATTATTTTCATAGTGAGAAAGATATCATCAGTCACAGATATTGCTTTTCCATATAGGAATGTAAATAGTTCAACTTTGATAAGTTCCTTTTGATTTCTTTTCCCTGATTACCTTCTCAGGCATCTCTTGCTTCTTGTGTCTGGATGTCAAATTTTCTATTCAACTCTGGTTTTTTCCTCAAGAATGCTTGAAAGTCCTCTATTCCACTGAATGACCATATTTTCCCCTGAAACAAAATACTCAGTTTTGCTGGGTAGGTGACCCTTGGGTTCATTCCCAGTTCTTTTGCCCTCTGGAATATCATATTCCATGCCCTTCGATCCCTCAGTGTAGAAGCTGCCAGGTCCTGGGCTATTCTGATTGTGTTTCCACAATATTGAAATTGTTTCTTCCTGGCTGCTTGTAGTATTTTCTCCTTGATCTGGGGATTCTGGAACCTGGCTATAATGTTTCTGGGAGTTTTCTTTTTGGGATCTTTTTCAGGAGGTGATCTGTGGATTCTTTCAACCTCTATTTTGCCCTCTGGATCTAAAACATCAGGCAGTTTTCCTTGAGAATCTCCTGAAGGGTGATTTCTAGGTTCTTTCCTTGATCATGGCTTTCAGGTAGTCCAATAATTTTTAAATTGTCTCTCCTGGATCTATTTTCCAGGTCAGTGGTTTTTCCCATGAGATATTTCACATTGCCTTCTAATCTTTCATTTGTTTGGATCTGCTTAACAGCATCTTGATTTCTCAAAAAGTCACTAGCTTCCATTTGCTCCAGTCTAACTCTGAAGGAATGAATCTCCTCAGTGAACTCCCGAGATTCTTTTTCCATCTGGCAAATTCGACCTTCTAAGGCATTCTTCTCCTCAATGCCCTTCTGGGCCTCCTTTGCCATTTGAGCTAGTCTGTTTTTTAAGGTGGTGTTTTCCTCAGTCAGGCTGTTGACCCTCATTTCATACTTTTCCTGCATCCTTCTCATTTCTCTTTCTAATTTTTCCTCCACTTCTCTTATTTGATTTTTAAAGTCCTTCTTAAGGTCCTCTATGGCCTGCAACCCACTCATGTTTTCCCCTGGGGCTTTTGGAGCAGGACTTCTGACCTCACAGTCCTTTTCCCGCTCTATGCCCCCAAAATAGGAGTCTAGGGTTGCATTTTTCTGTTTCCTTTGCCTTGGCATGTTGCCACTTAATTGCTTGACTTTTGGGCTTGTTGCCACACTATGGCTTTAAGGCCAGATAGAAGAATTTTTGTCCCGAACGTGTGGGGGGCAACTTCCGTTTCTGGCAAGCTGTAAACCCACCCACAACTTCCACCCTAGATCACAATCCAGATCCAGGGAGGTTAAAGCAAGAGCGATTACCCCCCAAGACTGATCGCTGGATCTCCCCACGATTTGTAGGCTGGGAGCCGGAAATGCCTCTGAAAACTACACAGTGGCGTGTCTCCTCAGCAGCTTCTAGCCCCCAGGGGAGGGAGCTGACGCATTCCCCAAATACAGGTCCCAAAGTCCATAGGACACTAACCTCTTACTTTGTCCTAGGCAAGTCTATGTTGATAATTCTGGGGTCGCCACAGTTCCTGGTGTTCTGGGGTTCCTCCAGCCGGCTGCTGGCCCTGCCGCCCTGGGGCTAAAACCTCGGCTCACGTGGACCTGGGCTCGGCTCGGCTCCTGCGCTCTGCCGGCTCCCAGACCACTGCGCTGGTCCTTCCTGCAGGGTGCTGGGCTGTCCTCAGCGGGAGGTTAGCTTCTCTGTGTCGTTCTGTGGGTGCTGGGGCTCCAGAAGTTTTTCAGAGTCCTTTTTCACATAGTTTGTGGAGAATCTGGGGGCAGAGAGGCTTGGACTAGCTGTTTCTACTCCGCCATCTTGGCTCCGCCTCTGTTTATTTGTTTTTTTAAAGCAATTGGGGTTAAGTAACTTGCCCAAGGTTACAGGGCCAGTCATTATTTGTGTGTGGGTGCTCATTTTCCGAGGCCGGACTCGATCTCGGGGGCCAGTGCTCTTATTCACTGCGCCACCTAACCGCCCCCCAAGTCGGACATGTTTTTAAACTTAACCTGCACTTTTTTTTAAGTCTAGAAACGATCAAGACAAACTCACGTTCTGGTTTGTAGTATTTACAGACTTCCAAGGTGTGAATGTTAACATTGAAAGTTTAACAATTGCCTTCTCAGGAGCTGATCTGAGCCAGCTGAAGCACACAGATCCTTGCTGATACCCTAATATATCTGCCAAATGTCATTGCCTATAAGCCATAGGACCTCTTTTGGGAGTTTTGCCAAGCATCCTGTGATGCTATATTGGGTTTTCAGGGTATGTAGGCACAGGAAATTTAACTCAGGTCCTGGACTTCAGTACTAAATATGCTGGACAGAAAAATAAGGATAGAATAGCATCAATGAGTCATAAAATTATTCATCCCATGAGTAAAGTTGTACTGACCCCCAAACTCCAAATCAGAAAGAAATCAAACTGTGAAAAATAAGACTGTGACTACAAAACTAAAGGGGCAACTACATGGAATAGTAAACAGAGCTCCAGGTCTGGAATCAGGAAGACTCATTTTCCTGAGTTTAAAGCTGGCCTCAGACACTTACTAGCTGTGTGACCCTGGGCAAGTCATTTAATCCTGTTTACCTTGGTTTCCTCATCTGTAAAATGAGCTGAAGAAGGAAATGACAAACCACTGCAGTATCTTTGTCAAGAAAACCTCAAATATATTTAGTGCCATACCAATCAATTTACCAAAAAACTACTTTATAGAGCTAGAAAAAATAGTAACAAAATTCATTTGGAGGAACAAATGGTCCAGAATATCAAGGGAATTAATGAAAAGAAATGCTAGGGAAGGTGGACAAGCTATATCAGATTTTAATCTGTATTATAAAGCAGCAGTCATCAAAACAACTTGGTACTGGCTGAGGAATAGAGTAGTGGATCATTGGAATAGATTGGGCACGAGAGACTCAGCAGTCAATGACTATAGTAATCTATTAATTGATAAACCCAAAGACCCCAGTTTTTGGGATAAGAACTCACTATTTGACAAAAACTGCTGGGAAAACTGGAATATAATATGGCACAAACTGGGCATAGACCGTTATATAACACCATATACCAAAATCAAGTCTAAATGTGTTCATGATCTAGGTATGATGGTTGATATTGTAAGCAATCTCAGAAAGCAAGGAATAGTTTACCTGTCAGATCTGTGGAGAGGGAAAGACTTTATGACCAAATAAGAATTAGAGAGCATTATAAAATGCAAAATGGATAATTTTGATTACATTAAATTGAAAAGCTTTTGTACAAACAAAGCCAGTGTAACCAAGATTAAGAGGGAGGTAGAAAATTGGGAAAGAATTTTTATAACCTATGTCTCTGATAAAGGACTCATTTCTAAAATATACAGAGAATTGAGTCAAATCTATAAGAATACAAGTCATTCCCCAATTGATAAATGGTCAAAGGATATGAACAGGCAGTTTTCAGAGAAAGAAATTAAAGATATATATATATATAAGCATGTGAAGAAATACTCTAAATCACTATTGATTAGAGAAATGCAAATCAAAACAACTCTGAGGTACCACATCTTTCCAGTCAGATTGGCTAAGATGACAAAACAGGAAAATGACAAATGCTAGAGAGGATGTGGGCAAATTGGAACACTAATGTATTTCTGGTGGAGTTGTGAACTGATCCAACCTTTCTGGAGAGCAAAAATTATGCCCAAAGGGCTATAAATAAGTACATACCCTTTGACCCAGAAATACCACTTCTAGGGTTGTATCCCAAAGAGATCATAGAAGTGGGAAAAGGACCTGTATGTACAAAAATATTTATAGCAGCTCTTTTTGTGGTTGCAAAGAATTGGAAATTAAGGGGATGCCCATCAATTGGGGAATGGCTAAACAAGTTATGGCATATGCATGTTATGGAATACTATCGTGCTATAAGAAACGAGGAGCAGATGGACTTCATATTTACCTGGAGAGGCTTATACAAACTGATGCTGAGTGAGAAGAGTAGAGCCAGGAGAAATTTGTACACAGTCACCTACACAACGTTATGTATGATGACCAACTTTGATAGACTGGACTCTTTTCAGCAATCCAGGGTTATAAGTCAACCCCAAAAGATTCATGATGGAGAGAAATGTCTACATCCAGAGAAAGAACAGAGATTGAACCCAGATTGAAGCAAACTACCTGCTCTTTTTCTTTCTTGTTTAGTTTTGTTTCCTCTTTACCGTTTTTCATTCCATCTGATATAATCCTTCTTTATAACCTGGACTAATGTCTAATGTGAAAGTATTTCAGATCTTTACTTGATTGTATGTCATCATGGGGGGGAGGGGAGGGAGGGGGAGAAAATTTTGAAACTCAAGGAATTGTGCAATTGAATCTTGAAAACTAAAAGTAAACACACAAATTAATAAAGACCAAAAAAAAAAAAACCAAACCAAAACCCAAACCCCAAATAGGGTCATGGAGAGTTGGACATGACTGACAAATGACTAAACAACAAAACTAAAATTGTTATTATTCTTCCTTGTCTTATTCTCCAAGTTCTTTCATCTCTGTATCATTAGATACTTTTGAGGAGAATGTAAGAAAATGAAGGGGAGGGTGAGGTTGTGTGGTAACCAATCAAGACAAATAACTTAATATGGAGGCAAGAGCCCTGGTCCTGGAGTCAGAACATTTTATTCTGAGTCCTGGCAAGGACAATTACTAGTTATAGAACCTGGGCTAATCACTTCATCTCTGTGAGGCATTTGTGGTTTCCTCTTCAGTGTAATCAGGATGATAATACTTCGACTCTATCTCTTACTGCAAAGTAAAGAGGGCATGGCATAAGCTATCAAGAACAATACAAATGAGAGTTCTTATTACCTGGAGCCTCCAGATTGTCTCCAGACCTGGACTGATCTTTTTGAAATTCTCTCTCTGTTCTGGGGATAATCTGGACTAGGTGCCTTGAGGCCACAAAGAGTGATCTTTGGATCATGCTGGTATGACCTTGTGCAAATCTGTTAATCTCTCTAGCCCTCAATTTCCTCATCTACAAAAGGAGGAAGCTAGATCAGATTACCTACAAGGTCCTTTAGAGCTAACTTTTTTCTAGAAAATTAGTTGACCTAATTTGGGCCAAGCCCTTTGATTCTATATACTGTTTTTCATAATAAATATCTTCCTAAAAGCCTTAGAGCCAGGGGCAAGTTCCTAATGGGATACTCAAAGCAGGAGGGAACACTCTAGGACATCTGTTCCCAAACATTCATTCAGGACTGTGGCAGGCCAGGTCTAGTTTAGTTCTCGATTATCTTTAGTCTGACATAACCCGAAAACAGTCAGGAGGTTAGGAGGCTAATCTTGTTTCATGACATGTTGAATTTATGGGTCTGGTCGACTGGCATCTTTATGGTTTCCATAGGCCACAATAAAGCTGATCCAAATATCCAGAGTGGATATGGAAGTTTTATCTTTCCAAAAGTTTTTTTTTTTTTTTAATCGGGGAGGATAGAAAGAACTTCCCTATAATGGTGTACTTTTGCAGTGTGGGTGTAGACATTTTTTTCAAGACTAAAATGTACTTTTGCAATGTGGGTATAGACATTTTTTTCAAGACTAAAATAAATGCATTTTAAAATGCCCTTAGCAATGGATTTGGGGACTAAGTCCTGGAAATGAGTAAAAAGTATTTGGGATGGAGAGTAAAAGGGGGAGGAGGAGAGGTCTGAGGAATGTGGTCAATCTTGTAGGCAGGGTGAGTTGTTCATCATCTATGCTCTGGTGTTTGAAAGGCACTCGAAAGGTACCTTCACCAAATATGGCCCCAATCTGCTTTCTATGGTATCTGAAAATCCACCATTAAATACAGAGTGCTTGCTCTCCAATTTCCATTCTATGCCAAAGCTCCCCTTATTACTCCCCCATCCCAACCCAACCCAGGTCAGGTCAAAAGTAATTTTTCATGAAGAACAAGGTGGAGGTCTTATGCATTCTTTGAATTCACCTGCATATTGATAAACCTGATATGTTTTAATGGTTCCATATCACTGTGTCAGGATTATCTTTTTAAACCTCGATAATATTCTGTTTTCCCTCTTCTATGGCTTGTCTATCCTTCTCCCAAGAGGAGGGCTGGCATATTTCATTTTACAATCCCTTGCCGCAGTTTCTGTTTTCATTATCTGGGTACAAAAATTAGGTAACCCCCCGCCCCGAACAACTGTTTTACTTTCAGTTCTTGCATAAGATTGAAATGTCTGGTGCAGCTCAGTTTAAAACTTCCATCCAAACTCATTTTGGGGTAAAATGCTATATCGAAACTTTGGACTTGAAAGGTACTAATAATTCCTCATTACATGGAATATGTCATGTTGCTTTCTGTAAGTAAGGTACTTTCTGTGCAACCATGTGGGGTAGGAAATAAGAAGAACAACACAATAATAGCAATAACTAACACATAAGGCTTTAAGGTTACAAAGTACTTCACCTGTTATCTCATTTGATCTTCATGACAATACTATGAGGCACATGTTATTATTATCCTTATTTTATAGATGAGGAAACTGAAGCCAAAAAAGATTAAGTGACTTGCCCATGGTCACATAGCTAGCAAGTGTCTGAGGCAGGATTTGAATCCCAAATCCAATATTCTTTCTACTGTACCACATATAACTATTATTAGTCCCATTTTATGGATAAAAAAACTGAGGCTAAGAGAGGTTTAGTGATTGGACTACAATCACATAGATAACAAATATGGGACCTTGGATGCATACCTCAGTCTTCTGGGTCCAAGTCCACTGCTCTTTCCTTTATACTCTAATACCTCTCAGTCTTTTTCATAATGTCTCATTATTATGGAGATTTGAATGTATTTGGGTAAAATATATACTCTAAATACATAATAACTTAATTTATCAATGAATATTTATTAAATATTTACTATATGCCAGGCATTGTATTAGACCCTGGGGATATGAAGAAGAAAAATGACACAATCAGAGAGATGAAGAGTTGTAAATATAAGTTTGGGAGGCATCTGCATGGAGTCTATATTGCAGACATGGGAGTAGATAAAGTGTGTAATAATAATATCTCATATTTTTATAGCTCTCGGTATCAGAGGCAACTCTCTAACACTATGCAATGCAGAGAATGGCTTGTATTGAGAGAGGAAGCTCCCTTAAGGTTTACAAAGCCCTTTTATCAAAATAACCTTATTTCTATTTTACAAATGAGAAAACTGAGACTCTGGAAGTTTAAGTGTTCACACACCAAATCAATATTAGAGTGAGAATTTGAATTCAGTTCTGTGGACTCCAAGTTTACCATTATTTCTAGTATACCACACAGTAGAAAAAGAAATGAAGAGGGTCGAGGAGAGATGGTTAGGGGACACCAGCAATTAGAGATAGTAGAGGAAGAAGTCAGTGAAGGAGACTGAGGGGTGGTCAGATAGGCCAAAGGAGACCCCAGGGAGAGTTCTGTCACTAAAGCCTAGTTGTGGAATCTCTAGGTCAGAGGACACGGGTAAATTAGTCATTTCATTTCTATAATCCCAAATCGTTTCCCAAAATGTGTGTGCTAATTCAACAATTCTAACAATCCACTAGTATAGCTACCTACCTATAACCCCTCCAACACTGATGATTTCCACTTTTTGCTGTCCTTGCCAATTTTCTGGGTATGAGATGAAACCTCAAGGTTGTTTTGATTTACATTTCTCTTAATATTAGTGATTAAGTGGAGCACTTAATAATAGTTTTCCAAATCATATGGCTGTTTATAGTTTGCAATTCTTTCAAATAATTGTTTACATTCACATTGTATTTTGTGATCAACTACAGAGCACTTTTGCATGCACCATCTGGATACAAGAACATGTTGAAATGTATGGGGTGTTCAGGGAGGACTAGCATCTCTGATGTGAGGGCTCGCCAAGCCCTTTTCAGGGCTCATCAACCTTTGGTGTCCACCTTCACCCAGCTCTCACCTGTGGATTCACTAGCTGTGTGACCCTTGGTAAGTCACTTAACCTCTATCAGCTTCAATTTCCTCAACTATAAAATGGGGATAATATAACACTTACTTTCCAGGGTTATGAGGATCAAATGAGATGTAAAGCACTTAGCACAGTGCTTGGCACAGAGTATTAAAAATATTAATAAATCCTTATTCTCTTCCTTAAGAGACAGTACACTTAATGCTTCCAACTTTCACACAATTCCTCTTATTTAGGCCAAGCTACATATGAAAACCCTTAAAAATATTTTAAGACAGCTCTGATGAAATTCCTTTTTCCATTTCCACTCTGGTGACATTCCTCTGGATGCACTCCAGCTTATCAATGTCCTTTGAAAAACAGCCCAGGACTGAAGACAATGCTCCAGATGTGGCCTGGACTGTGGGACTCTCATCTCCTTTGTTCTGAGCACTGTGCCTCTATTATCAAAGCCCAAGCTTTTTTGGCTCTGTTAGGCCATAGTGTTAATTCATATTGAACTTTGGACCAACCCAAATCTCAGAGCCTTCCCCCACCCCTTTCTACATGACTTGCGATTTAGTTACATCTTAACTTGAATTTGTGTAATTAATTTTGGGGGGAACCTAAGTGTAGGAATTTACATTCATCCCTATTCAACTTCTGAGTCTTTGTTTCCTCATCTGTAAAATGGGGATTATAATAGCATTTACCTTGTAGTGTTGTTGTGAGGGTCAAATGAGACCATATGTGGAAAGTGGTTCGCAAAGCATTTACCCTGAAATGCGTGATGTTTGTGAGGATCAAATGAGATATTTGTAAAGCACTTAGTACAGTGCCTGATGCACACTAGGCACTATATGAATGCTTATTCTCTTTCCATAGTCAGATTTCATTTCTGTGTTGATGATTCTCAAATTCCTTTATCCAGCCCTAATCTCTCTGCTGACCTCTGGTCTCACATGTCCAACTACCTATTAGATATCTTAAACTCAGCATGTCCAAAATTGAAATAATTCTCTTTCTTCCTACACTCACCCCTCTTCCCAACTCCCCTGTTATTGTCAAGGGACCACAATCTTTCCAGTTACCCTGAATCAAAGGCTGGGTCTTATCCTCATCTTTGACTCCTTACCCTTTCATACACACCATATTCAATCAATGACAAAGTCTTGTCATTTCAACCTATATAGCTTCTTTCATATATGCCCCCTTCTCTCTTTTGACACTGTAATTGGAGAAGACATATTCAGTTGAATGATGAAATCAGAAGACAGATTGCACAGAGTTAAGTAGAAAGTAAGAGTAGAGAAAGTCAAACTTTCTAGTGTAAATTACTTTCATAAGGAATTTAGCCAAGAAAGAATGAAAAAAATATATAATGACTGCTAGTAGTGATGATTACATGAAGTCAGGAATTTTTTAGGATGGCAAAGATATATGTATATATATATATATATATATAGGCCACTAGATAGAAAGATATTGAAGAGCAGAATGGGATTGTGTTTGGGGTGATAATGGTGGTGGTAATGTACTGGAGAAGATGGGAGGTGATGGGACCAAGGACTCATGTAGAGTGGTTGGCTTTGACAAATATCAGTGATAGGATAAGGAGACCTAGACATTCAGAAGTAGAGTTGAATTGGTTCACTGAGGAGATCAAGATAGGGAAAAGAAGAATGTTCATCCAATCCAAGGATAATGGCTGGGAAGGGACTGAGGAGTAGAGGAAATGGAAGTTATAGCAAGGATGAAAAAAGGATTCGGGTTATAAGGCATAAGAATGATGGAATAGGAAGAGATTATGACATGCTAAAGGACTTTTAGAGTTCATAAACATGGAATAAAGAGTATGACTATCTCTGTGTGTACTAAGACAACTTCCATTTTTTAAACCAGTTCTTGGCTTGATCAAAAGTGCTGCTATAACTTTGTACGTATGGTTCTTTTCTCTCTCTGATTTCTTTGGGGTTATATGCATAATAATGGTATTGCTGGGTCAAACTGCAGTCAAATAATATAACTGACATTTTGGATTTAATTCCAAATTATTTTCCAGAGTGGTTTGATCAATTCACTAAGAGTTCTCTTGTTATTTATTATTTGGGGCGTTTTTTTTCACAAGATAGTTTCATTTGGGGCATTTTTTCACATGATGGTAGTTTGTTTTTCTTCTTTTGAAAATTTCTTCTTCTTATCTTTTAACCATCTATCTCTTGGGAGAATGAGTCTTATTATACATTTGTTCCTTGGATACAGACTTTTACCACAGAAATTTGCTGAAAAGATTTTTTTTCTCTCTTAACTATTTTCCTTCTAATTCTGACTTCTATAAATGAAAGCTCCTTGAAGGTAGTGACTATCTCCCTTATATCTTTGCATTAAAATAGTCCTTGTAATATAGTTGGTGCTTAATAAATATTTGTTGATTGACTAATAGTATTATCTATGGGTTAAAGGATAGTGATTTTTCTCACCTAATTCTTCAGTGTTTTTTAGAATAATTGGGCAAAGGGCAGCTAGGTAAATAGAGCACCAGCCTTGGAGTCAGGAGTATCTGAGTTCAAATCTGGCCTCAGACACTTAGCACAAAAAACTAGCCATGTAACCTTGGGCAAGTCACTTAACCTCAATTGCCTTCCAAAAAGCAAAAATAATAAAAATAATTGGGCAAAATCACAACCGTCTCAACAGTGTATTATTGTGCCTTTCTTCCTGTAGTCCGAATAGTGACTATTTCCATCTCTTCTAATCTTTGTCAGTTTGCTGAGTATGGAGTGAAATATAAACATTTTTCCTTTTTCTAAGTTACTAATGGCCTTTTTAAAAAAGTTTTTTTAAACTTGTCATGTGCACAGCAGAATATAGGAGCAATATATAGCATATATATAATATATTATATATAATAATAATATAATATAATAATATATAATAATAATTATATATATAGCAATAACTTTCCATTTCAAGAAAGCCTATATATTAAATGCTGTGTATTATGTTGAAAGCTATCCATCTTTTCTTTGCTTCTCTGTAGGTTTTCTTTCATTCTCTGCTTTACACTTTTTACTTTGTTCTTCCCCCTCTTCCTTCCC
Organism: Gymnobelideus leadbeateri; assembly: GCA_011680675.1. NCBI lineage: Eukaryota > Metazoa > Chordata > Mammalia > Diprotodontia > Petauridae > Gymnobelideus > Gymnobelideus leadbeateri. Next base: position 1,299,263 of record WOXC01004215.1, on the reverse strand, counting down.
TTTCCCTTCCTCTACAATTAAATGTGAATATATTTATATATAGATATTGATAGACACATACCTGTATACATATATACACATATGTAAACATATACTTTCCCTAAGAGATTCTACTCCTAGTCTTTGTTTTTATGTTTATGTATATTTCTTTTTTCTTCTCGCCTAACTCCTCTAGTTACCTTGCCCTATTATTTGACCTATCCCTCTACAACAACCTCTCCCTTATCCTCCCCTTCCCATAAATTAAAACACCCTTTTGTATACCTGCTTTGACCTATTCCCTCAAAGGGGCCCTCCAAGGACCCCTCCTTTATTTTCCCAAGAATCCCTCCCTTATCCTCCCATTCCCATTGATCTAACACCCTTCTATATTGCCCTTTTAACCTATTCCTTCACCTTCCCCTGTAAAGATCCCTCCTTTATCTTCTCCCTTCTCCTTATCCCCTTAGTTTTATTTCTTTCTAAATTTAGAAGACTTTTATACTCTTTTTCTTCAAATGTTTTATTAACTGTTTTACTTCATTCATTTCCTCCAGTTTTTGTGTTACAAATTTTCTCCCCATTTTTCCCCTACCCACCTCCCCAAAATAGCAGTCCCCCAGGATATCCCCTCCTCTTATTTCCCAATTACATCTAAAAGAGTATTAATAATAGTATATACATATACATTTTAAAAAACATTTGGTTTTAAAACTTTGAATTCCAAATTCATTCCCTTCCTCCCTTGTCCCCTACCCTTACTGGGAAGATAAGCAATTCAATATAGGTTATACATGTGTAGGTAATGCAAAACATAGATATGTAGATATATTGTAAAAAACTGATTATATTTCCCTCCCTCCTATCCCACCTCCCACTTGTTCTATTCTCTACTTTGGTCCTCCCCCTTTTCAAAAGTGTGTGCTTCGTGTGTTCTACTTCCCTCCTTCCCAGCCTGCCCTCCCTTCTACCATCCCCCCTCTGATCCCCTTCCCCCCTACTCTCCTGTAGGGTGAGATACCCTATTTCGTGTGTATGTCATTCCCTTCCTGAGCCAAATTCAGTGATTATAAGGTTGACCCATTCCCTTATGCCTTCCTGTTCTTCCCCCCCATTGTACCCATTTTCCCTTGCCTCTTCTATATGAGATAGTTTGCCCCATTCTGTTTCTCCCCCTCTCCTCTCATTATATTCCTCTCTCACCCCTTTATTTCACCTAAGTATCATCCCTTCCTATTAAATTGGTCCTGTGCCCTCTATCTATGTATATTTTATATATATATATATATGCACATCCACATGTGTATTCTTACACCTATATACCCTCCAATAAAGACATAAATACACATATATAAAAATATTTCTATTCCCTTCAACTATTTTCTTACTGAGAAAGGTTTCATCAGTTACAATTATTATTTTTCCATGTAGGAATGTAAATAGTTCAACTTTGATAAGTTCCTTATGATTTCTTTTCCCTGTTTACCTTCTCATGCTTCTCTGGCTTCTTGTATCTGAATGTTAAATTTTCTTTTCAAGTCTGGTTTTTTCTTCAAGAATATTTGAAAGTCCTCTATTCCATTGAATAACCATATTTTCCCCTGAAACATGATACTCAGTTTTGCTGGGTAGGTGATTCTTGGTTTTAATCCCAGGTCCTTTGACCTGTGGAATATCATATTCCAGGCCTTTCAATCCCTTGGTGTAGAAGCTGCCAGTTCCTGTGTTATCCTGATTGTGTTTCCACACTATTCAAATTGTTTCTTCCTGGCTGCTTGTAATATTCTCTCCTTGATCTGGGAATTCTGGAACCTGGCTATAATATTCCTAGTAGTTTTCTCTTTGGGATCTTTTTCAGGAGGTGATGGGTGGATTCTTTCAACCTCTATTTTGCCTTCTGGTTCTAAAACATCAGGGCAGTTTTCCTTGAGAATTTCTTGGAGGATGATTTCTAGGTTCTTTTTTTGGCTTTCAGGTAGTCCAATAATTTTAAAATTCTCTCTCTTGGATCTATTTTACAGGTCAGTGGATTTTCCAATGATATATATATATATATTTAAAAGCAATTGGGGTTAAGTAACTTGCTCAAGGTTACACAGTTAGTCTTTATTTATGTGTGGGTGCTTCTTCAGGTCCTCTATGTGGCCTGTAACTAGTTCATATTTTCATTTGAAGCTTTTGGTGCAGGAGTGCTGACTTCACTGTCTTCTTCCTGTTCCGTGCTTTGATCCTTTTTGCACCCAAAATAGGAGTCTAATGTTGAATTTTTCTGTTTGTTGGGCATGTTGCCACTCAATTACTTGACCTTTGGGCTTGTGCCACAGTAGAACTTTGCCACCAACTAGGGGAGCTTCCATCCCAAATGCTGGGGCTTTCTCAGCTGCTGGAGGTACTAGTTGGGTGCCCTCTCTGAAGCCTCTACACACTCTGGCAAGCTGGTCACACACCCCAGGACCTCCACCCCAGACCCCAATCCAGATCCAAGAAGGTTAAAGCAAGAGTGATTAACCCCCCTCTCTGCCCCCAGACTGATCAGATCCCCCTACAGTCCACAGGCCAGGAGCTGAAACTGCAACATGGTGCTGGCTGCACCTAACCGTCTCAGTGGCTTCTTGCCCTGGGGGAAAAAGCTGATGCTCTCCCCACTACTGGTCCCAAAGTCCACAGTGCAATGACCTCTTACTTTCTCCTTGGCATCTATATGTTGATAATTCTGGAAAGGGCCACAGCTGCTGGTATTCTGGAGTCCCTTCAGCTGCTCCCTATCGGGCTGTCGGGCTGTCCTCAGCAGGAGGTTAGCTTCTCTGTGTCATTTTGTGGGTTCTGGAGCTCCAAGGTTTGTTCAGAGTCCCCTTTTACATGGACTGGTGAAGGTGGAAGCTGGGGCTGGGTCGAAGTCCTGTTTCTACTCCACCATCTTGGCTCTGCTGACTTTTATACTCTTCTAGATGTGTGTGTGTGTGTGCGCGCGCGCGCGCGCACGTGTGCATGTCCTCCTTTTGAATCCATTCCCCACTAATCACCTTTTAACAAAGTCTTTTGCTTCTTCAACCTCTTGGTAGCAACTCAACTGACCCTGTTGACCACCTCTCATTTTGGATATTCTTTCCTTCCTTACCTCCTGACCTAATGTATTTCTTTGGTTTCCCTCCCACCTTTCTAACCATTCCTCCTCTATCACTTTCACTGTTTGCTTGTCTTGTACCTGAGCCCTTAAGTTATATGTTCCTGAGGTTTATCTATGTCCTTAGACTAAGCCTCTCTATAGTCTCAGCATGCCCAGTTGTAGCAAAGGCTTCAATGATAACTTTTATAAAGATTTGATTTAGTTCAGTTTAATAAACATTAATTGGCTACTTCATTAATATCTTATTTTTCATTCCTTAGAGACTTCATTGTTTCTTTCCTTACAAATTTACAATACCCAATAGAATATTAATATTAAAAATATTGACCTATGTTTCTGGGAGAAGTTTGGTGTCATTAAAGGAGATTCACAGGTTTTTTTTTTTTTTGCTTTTTGGAGGGCAATTGGGGTTAAGTAACTTGCCCAAGGTCACACGGCTAGGTTTTGTTTGTGTGTGCATTAAGTGTCTGAGGTCGGGATCCAAACTCAGGTCCTTCTGACTCCAGGGCTGGCACTCTACTCACTGCACCACCTAGCTGCCCCCAGATTCACAATTTTCTGAAAGTAATCAAGCATCTTCCTGGTTATTTAATTTTGGGTCCAACTTGTCCATACATAAATGTGTGTGTGTGTGTGTGTGTGTGTATGCATTTTATAGTGTGTGTATATAGTAAACACACACATGTAAGGGCAATGTTCCACATATTTCCATTCTAAGAGGACTGAAGTTTACTTACAGTTTACAAAGGATTCTGGTGGAAAGGGGGATTGAGAGGGGAAGAAATGATTGTCACTTAGGGATATTCAAACTGTGCTGTTGACTGACAACCTGAGTGAGATGTATCTTTTTTCATCCCTAAATTTCATATTTCTTTTCACAATCTAGTTTTTGCATATGTCATCAAAACTAATTTAATGTCTTTACAATGATATTCTCTTAAAGTTGGTTGACCTTTTCCTCCCATCACATTAAAAAAAATTATCCTATAGCTGGATTTTCCAACTGATTTGTTTATTCAAAATCATTTCTCACTCTAAGGTACCTTCTTGCCATGTTTGAAATTAGGATTAAAGAAAATACCAGCATTTACCCTGCTTTATTCTCTGGAGGCTAGTTTAGAAAATGTAAGACCAAAATTCCTCTAGATGACTGGACCAAAACACACTTAATTTCTGATATTTACTTTAAGATGGGGGAAACTGAGATGAAAACACTCAAAAATCCATAAAATATCTGTATACAACTTCCTCTGCATTAAGCTAAGCCATGCCATTTCCTTAGGCAAAGTCCTATGCAGAAAAAAAAAAATCTGCAGTCCTCAGGGTATAGTTTTGACCACACTGATTTACAGACATAAGTCCTGGAATGGGTGAGTCATCTACAGATTGAGTTGGGAGGGATTGCTTCTGAGCTACCCAGACACTCAGCCATAAGAATCTTGCAAGAGCCTCACACAAACTTAGATTTGGTTCACCATTTTTAGAACAAATAACCAAATGCGGTAATGTTAGTTAACTGTTTTCTGCAAACGTCATTCTCATATGCCGCATTAATCCCTAAAGGGATCATTCTGTAAATTTTCTAGTATCCCTGGTCTCACTGAAACTATAATATAAAGTGAAATATGTTTGGGTTTTAGTTATGCTATTTATGTTAGTGTGAGTGTTGAGAAGAACTCTGGTCAGGAAGTGACTCTTGGAGGAGTAATGTGGGGACCCAGGGTATGAGGTGGTAAGTTCAAGTTGCTTTTGCTAAAGAGTGGAGTTCTGAAGAAACTTTGGGCTTTTAGAGACTGTGGGTTTTAAAAGTAAAGAAAACTTTAGAGTAGAGAACAGCTACACAGAATTGACCTTGAGGTATTTGTGTATAGGAATGGGAGAAATGAGCTCATTAAGGAAATTATGTGGCAATTACAGCAGGGAAGCTGAGTTGCAGTTTGGTAGTTGGAAGGTCAGAAGTTTTTACCTGTGTCCTGGGCTGGGCCCTCCTCCAGCTGGTCCCCTGGTAATTTAGGTTCCATATTAGAACATAATGAACACTTGAAGGTTATTTAGCAGTTCACAGAGGATTTACTTAGGCATAACAGGAAGATATCCAACAACGATGAGAACTGAAGGCACCTTGAGTAGATTCAGCTGAGCAAAGTTCCCCTGCTTAAGTTACCTATCATTTTTGATTTAGTAACTCCTGTCCCTTTGTACTCAGTGGATCGGGAGGAGGTGCTGTGGTGTTAACAGCCTGATCCTTTAGTACTCTGAGTCAATGAGTCAACCTTTAAAGGGGAAAAAAAACCGCACCCCAAACTATCTTAATTTGCACAAGGGAAAGGGAAAGGATATTGCTCCACCACAACTTGGGAAGAAAGGGTAGATATGAGATCAAAAGAAAAAGATTGAAAAACTAGAAAATATTTTAGATTATAGAGAAGCAAATAAACATTGTATCACAGTATTTAATTAAACCAAAGACCACGCCAATTGGAGCAAAAAGTCATTATTCAAGTAAAAGTTCCTAGGAAAACTGGAAAGTAATCTAGTAGAAATTAGGTTTAAACTGATATTTCACATCATATGCCAATCAATAGAAGTTCTAAATGGATACATGACAATTTAAAATCATAAACAAATTATAAGAGAAAGGAAGGAAATACTTTTTGCAACTATGGATTGGGGAAGAGTTCTTAATCAAACAAGGGATAGAGAAACTCTCAGAAGATGCAATTACTTAATTAAAAAGTTTTTGTATCAAACAATGAGTGCAAGTAGAATTAGGACATAAATAGTGAACTGGTAAAACAATCTTTCCAGCAAATTTTTCATGTAAAGATCTCATTTCCAAGATATATATATACATATATATATATATATATATACATATATATATATATATGGAACTGATTGAAATAGATAAGCACAAGAAACATTTCCCAATATATAAATGGTTAAAGGATATAAACAAGCACATTCTTAAAGGAACTTCAGCTAGGGAGGGATTGTCTTTAACCTGAGGTAAGTGGTCAGTAGCTTTAACATTGATTGATGGTGGTCTGTTGAGAACATTATGGAAATATTCATCTTATCTATCTAGGATCAGGTCCTTATCAATAATCAATGTGGATTTATTAGCACTGAGTAGTGGAGATGCACCATAGGTCTTTGGCCCATAAATAGCCTTCAGGGCATTATAAAAGTGCTTTGGATTGTTACTGTCAGCATAAAACTGAATTTCATCTGCCTTTTTACTCAAGCAAGAATCCTGAATTTCTCTAACCTTCCCTTAAGAAATCCAAGTTATTAACAACCATGAAAAAAATGCTTCAAATCCCTAGTTAAAATGGAAACTAAAACTCTGAGGTTTTACTTCATACCTATTAGGTTGGCAAAAAATGACAAAAATGGAAAATGACAGTTGTTGAAAGGGCTTCAGGAAAACAGGCACAGTAGCACACTACTGGTGGACCAATTGATTTAGTTGTTTTGGAAAGCAATTTGGATCAATTTCCAAAAGACATTAAATTCTGCATACTCTTTGGTCCAGTGATATGGCAAGTAGGCCCAGGCCCCAAAGATAGTAATGAATGGGGGAAAAGACCCCAAAATATTTATACACACACACACACACACACACACACACACACACACACACACACACACACACATACATATATATCTTTCTGAAGTGGTAAAAAAACTGACAGCTATGGGGGAGTCCACTAATTGAGGAATGGCTAAACAAATTATGATATATTAATTTAATTAAATAGGATTATAGCATGAGACATAAGAGTGAATCACAAAGAAACCTGGGAAGATGTATATGAACTGATGAAGGGCAAAATGAGTAGAGCCTAGAAGAATTTATGTATGAAGAGCCTTGTAAAGAAAATCAAGAAAGACTTAAGAACACTGATTAATGCAATGATCAGCCACAATTACAGATGATTAGTGATGAAACATGATTCCCACCTCCTGACACAGCAGTCATGAACTCAAAGTAGAGAACAAGACAGATACTTTAGGATATGCCTAATATGGTCATATACTTTGCTTGAACATGAATTTTGGGCTTTAGGGTTTTGTTCTTTCTTTCGCTTGGGGGAGAAGGGGCTAGTGATTGGGTTACAAAAATGAAAATAAAAGTAAAAGAGGTTCATTAAAGCATTTTAAAAAATACACAGAAGATAAAAGGTCAATAGGAAACAGATAAGAAAGTCAACTCTGAAAATAACATGCTGAACTTATTATATATTTAAAAAGAAAAACAAGCTGCATACGGTACAGATTTACATCTTTACATATGATCCTTTTTTCATTCTTTGTATATGGAAATGCTCTCTATTTTTTATGTTCTAAATTAAAAAAATAAAGGTGAAAAAGTAAAATGAATTGGAAACTTTAAAAAGTCTCAAATTTTCCTCCTAAAACACATGCAAAGAATAAATGACAAATAATAAAAAATATATTTATTTCAGATTGAAAAACCAATTATGCTCCTGAAGAACAGTAATAAAATATATTTCCCTCTTCTCAAAGAAAGGGAAGGAACAATGGAACAATATGCTGTATTTGGGGATAGGCAGGGTTGCTATTCCAGTTTTTTTGAACTGTTTTTCTTTGTTCCAAGGGAAGGTTCAATAGGAGATGAAGTCACAGCTATTTAACAAAAGGCCCATTTGAAAAAAAAAAAAAAGCCTTCACAGTAAGAACTGGCTAATAAAACTTGAAATGACTGCAAAATTGAGATCTAGGGTAACCGTGTGATAAACTGAAGAAATGTAAGATTCTGCTTAGAGCTTTTAAAAATTTGGATACACTTTGTACTGATGCCCTTTCACTGAGAATACTGTGTATACTTTTAACAGGTGACTGAGCCTATTGTGAAGGAGAGGTATTGAAGGAAGCCTGTAATGCTGGTACATGCCTTTGGGTGGAGAAATCCCTTATTCCCTGAGTAGTGAAAGTGGTGTTGAAAGTGTCATTACCCAAGCACTGAAAAGCTAGTGAGCCCACTTGTGGGCTGACCTTTAGTGGAGTGCCTGAGAAGCCTGTGCCTAGGGGTGTGCTGGAGTCAGATCTAACCCTTTTGCCTTGCAAACTATTAAGTTTTCAGCGTAAACATTCATAACCCTAGGCAACAAATCAGAGCTGGTTTTGTGGATAATCTAGTTTCACAGATAATCTTAATTTAAAGATTAAATTTAAAAGCATGAACTATAAGAATGCTGTTGCTGAACATTTCCCAGCATATCCCTATAAACATTGTGTGAGCTCAGCAGGAGTTGTAATAAAGGCTCAGGTAATGAAGCATTCACCAGATAAGAGGCCTGGGGACTGGAGACTAATAATAATAATCCTAATCATAATTCTGAGTGGCATTTATATAGCACTTTAAAATTTGCAAAGTGCTTTGCATCTATTATTTTATTTGAGCCTGACCAAACACCTGACTTTGCCCATCTTGGTACATTCTAAGAAGTGATTTAGTCTTCTTGAATCCTTTAAATTCAAACTGAATTGGGACTAAACATGATATTCTAGAATCACTCATCCCTTTAGCAGCCTGTGTAGTGTTGTGGGGGGTGGCAGGGGTGGGGAGAAGGAAACACACCTTATTTTCCATTCCATTGATAGGAATAATCTCAAGTTCTAACTTAATGCTAATGCTGGAATGGATGCAATTGTAAGATTTTGAAGGCTAGTGGAGTTTACCAAGCTTTAAAGGCTTTGAGGACTGTATGTCTGCTGCCCGAGGAGCAGCCTGGTGAGGTCTTCTAACAAAAGGTTGACAATTTTTTTAACCTGAGTAAATTTTTTTTTAAAAGCAATTGGGGTTAAGTAACTTGCTCAAGGTAACACGGCTAGTCATTATTTATGCGTGGGTGCTCATATCTCGGGTCATCCCAACTCCGAGGCTGGCGCTCTTACTCACTGCGCCACTTAGCCGCCCCTTTAGGGCAATTGGGGTTAAGTAACTTGCCCAAGGTTACAAGGCTAGGTTTTTGTTTGTGTGGATTAAGTGTCGGAGGCTGGCTCTGAACTCAGGTCCTTCTGATTCCAGGGCCGGCGCTCTATTCACTGCGCCACCTAGCCACCCCAACCTGAGTAATTTTTGAAGACCAGCTAAAGAAGTTTAAAATTGCTCAGGTGGAAGAAGTGCCCACACTGAGAAAATCATATCTCTTTAAAGTATTTACACACATAAAAAAAAAAGTCACATCTCTTCAAAGTAAAAGTGATAAAGAGCTAGTAAGTATAGGGGCTGAACAGCACATCATCAGTAGTATAAGATGGAAAGATTCCCTTGAAAATCAGAAGAATATCTCAGTTACCTGAGTCAGAGCTGGAAAGGATATTCCAATTCTATCTCCAGTGATAGGAAATTAAAATAAAGCTAATTGCTAGAGAACAGCAACTAGGAGGAAAAAGCACAGGTTAGTTTTCAGATAAGAAAATTAAAGAGGGATATGACAGCTTTGGAGGACTTAAAGAGATATTTTAGAAGACCGTGATGCACTATCTGACATTTCTAGAGAGGGCAGTAGAAGAGGAAATAGGCTAGAAAGTAATGGGGATAAAAAATGAGTTTAGATGTTATGAAAGTTTTCCCATCAGTGAACATTAGAACAAAGAGTTTGAAGCTTTCTTTGGAGACCTTTGAGAAACTTGTCTGAAATAGTTTGAAAGATAATCCTATCTAGAGAATAAGTAAAGTAGATAATTTCCAGAAGGTCTGCCAGACCTGGTATTTGAATTTTGAAGGGAGGTATCGTTGAACTTTGAGGACTGGTGGCAGAGATCCCATCAAATAACCTTTCTGAGGCACATTTTCCCTCACTTGTAAAATGAATGCATTGGGTTAAGCAATTTCTAAGGTCCTTTTCATTTCTAATAACATGATTCTATAACATGGCTGCCTAGAAGCTATTAATAGCTTCAGTTCAGCAACTCCACCTAGTGTCAAGCACAAAGAGTGTTTGAATTTTGTACTCACAAACTACCATTCTTCTGCTATATGTATTACAACTTGGTAAAGGGCTTGATGATTAAAAAAAAAAACACCCCCCAAACCACTTTATTCTTTTCTCCTTAACAACAGTTCTAAAGCATTAATTAGAAATTGGGGCATCAATCCTATCAAAATTACCCTATAATAACTCCATTATCCTACATATATTACAGCCAAAGATAGTAGGAACCAATCAGCTCACCCACATTTTTTTTAAACTAGGCCTGCTTCCTTTTTTACATAGAAGATACCTAGAAACTTAAATTGAAATTCATCTCTATTTCTCATGAGATGTATAATTTTGGGATGACTTTTAAAGACTGTTCTCATTGTTTTAGGCTTAATATTGACCATTAAAATTTTTTTCTTTGTTCTGTGTGTATGGTGATGGAGGGTGCGATTCAATATCCCAAAGAAAGGTAGTATTTAGTCGAGGTAGAGATTGAAGGTTTAAGCTGTTTAATCCATGAAGAAAATAGTTTAGATAAGAACTAGTGGCACCAACAGTTTAAGAAAGGAGCTTTAGCAGAAAGGGTCAGATAGATTTAAATGAAGAAATCTATTCCTAGACAAACATGGCAATCTTAAGCTTTTTTACCTTGTTTTATGTTACCTTCTCTCCTACTTTTGTAGTATTTAAAAAGAAAACTACTATATCTCAGAGTTTTCTAGAAGGGATTTCCATTCTAAGTCAGGACAGTTGGGGAAATTCAGGTAATCTAGAAGCTAGGCAAGGACTAGGGAAAGACAGGTATTTTTGAGTCCTATACTCATTCAGTCAATAAACATTTATCAAATACCTTCTATGTGCCAGGAACTCTACTAAGCACTGGGGAAATGCATTCCTTGTGTGAGGGACATGATGCCAGTGTCACTGGATCATGGAATACATGGGTATGTGTGTGTCTGTCTATCTAGGGAAGAAAGCATTAGGTATAAGAAGACTGGAAAGGTGGTGGTGGTGGGGACAGGTTTATGAAGGGCTTTGATGACAAAAATTTAGGGTATGAGACTGCTGGAAGACCTCACAGGGAATGTCCTAAAGTTAAGCTGTATTTGCTGTCATCTTCCTTTACATCCTCTTACTTCACACTCCTCCCTCCCCCCATCTATAACTTTGTTGTTGTTCAGTTGTTTTCAATCATGTCCATCTTTTCCACCCCTTTTGGGGTTTTCTTGGTAGATACTGATGTGTTTTGCCATTTCCTTCTCCAGCTCATTTTACAGATGAGGAAACTGAAGCAAATAGATTGAACAGACTTGCACTGGTTCTCAGTTATGAAAAGTCTGAGGCTGTATCTGAACTCATGAACATGAGTCTTCCCAACTCCAAGCCATGTAGCTGCCCCCATCTTGTAAAGCTCAGCTCAAATTATAAGCCTATGCTTCTGCTAACTGAACTTTAGTAATGTCTAGGTTCTGTACCAGTCTTATTTATTAATATATTGCCTTGTATGACTAGTTTTGCTATAGGTAGAAAACTCAAAAGTGTAAGGTCCTTGAAGACAGATTGTGTCTTATACTACACAGTGCCTAACATATAGCTATTACTCAATATTTATCAGTGTACAGAATCATACATTTAGGGCTAAAATAGACCTTGGAAGCAATCTCAGTCAATCTTCTCATTTTATAGGTGAGACCAAAAGCCAGAGAGGTTAACTGATTTGTATATGGTCAGTTAGTAGCAGAGCCAGGATCCAAACCCAGGTTCTCCAACTTTACATATAGCACTAGTACTACCTTATGTACTACATAGTACATATGTAGAGCACAGAACTGCACTATGTTGATTAATATAATCCTAAATTATTTTAATAGAATAGCTAAGAATTTGGAGAAATAATTTTTGACTGAAGATATTCATGTATCTTCTCCACCTATATGTATTAACAATGCAATATTCACTATGCCTATGGCAATTATAAATAGGCTTATGTGGTTATTAATCACAAAATATATCAGACTCTCTATATGGGGGGTAAAGCCAGAGAATTTATTAAAATACCAAATAACTGAGTCCCCAAACCAGAAAGTCAAAGCCATCAGAGTAGTTATGAAATTGGCATAAGTAGTTAATGTAGTAACCAACCACATTCTTAAGCCTTCAAAACAGAACAGGCTATCTCAGGCAAAGGTCCTTCTCTCCCCACTCACAGCAACTGCTCAGCATCCAGGAAGCATGCTCACAACAGCTCAGGCCCCCTGCAGTTCCAGTTCCTGGCAGCCCCCAACAAGAGTCCTTAGCAGAAATTCTGGCTGGCTCAAAAAGGGGTTTGCACCTCCACCTCTACCTCGGCCATTACTTCTGCTGCTGTTGCCGTGGCCACCAACAGTCCCCAACAGTCCCCAACGGAACTCTAGCTTTTTTTTTCCTCTTCCTCTTGCCCTGTCCCCTCCTGTTATGTCAGCAAGTCCAATGGGGCATGGAAGATCTTTAAATCCCATAACCCTTACACTATATACATCATTATATTCCACCAATTAACAGATTAAAAATGTATGACAAAATAGAAAGTTTTCTTAAGTACTTAGAATAGACAAAAATGAGACCTGGTGGAAGCAGAATGTGGGAGTCTCACATTCTGACACCCAGGCCTTCTCTCTGTTCCTTACACATTATACTCCATCTCCCACCACACCTTTGAAAACGAAGTTCCACATCCCTGGATTGTATTCATTTTTTAGTTCTGCCTCCCAGTCTCTTTTTCTAAGGAGGTAGTTCCAGCACTATCTTTTGTGTGAAGCCTTTCCTGATTCTCTCAACTACTAGTGCCTTTCCTTAGAAACTACCTTGTATTTAACTTTGTTGTTATTCAGTTGTGTCCAATACTTTGTGACCCCATGAACCACACAACAGGCCCTTTTATTTTCTATTATCTAAAAAAGTCTAAGCTCAAACTTGTTGCTTCTATACTATCAGTCCATTTCATCTTGTATCATTCCCTTCTCCTTTTGCCTTCAATCTTTCCACAAATCCTGGTCTTTTCCAATGAGTCCTGTCTTATTATTGTTGTCAAAGTATTTAACCTTCAGGATTTGATCTACCAATGAATAATATGAATTAATTTCCTTAAATATTGAATGATTTTATCTCCTTGCTATCCAAAGGACTCTCAAAAGTATTTAATTACTCTGCATATATTTGCACTTACTAGCTTTACTTTTATGCTATATACATACAGGGTGTGGCAAATGTCTTAGCACAGTTTAAACTTTAATAGCTTAAAACTGTATTCTCCACTAGAATATAAGCCCAGTGTGAGTAGAAATTCTTTCATTCTTTGTACTTGTGTTCCCTGTGCCTAGCAGCTAGGAGATGCTTAATAAATACTTAGTTGATTGACTCTACAATCTCCACATTCCAACCTTTTCTCAAGATTGGTTCTGGCAAGTAAAAATAAGGGCTAACATCAGGATACATCTATGGAATGTATTATAGCACCTATGGACATAAGAAGACAAGTATATCATATGGAATGTGAGGTGCTTACCTTAAAATTTTTTGTGACTTTTAATTTCAGTGATGCATACCAAAACTTTTATTAAAGAACATATGAGTCAATTAATCAACCATGTCTGAGTCATCAATCATATTCCTATGTTGTTAGAATAGGGACTAAATAAATGAAAAAAAAATCTGATTTGATCACAGTAACACGCAAAAAAAAAGTACTGAGTCATGTCAGTGAGAAATGGAAAAGTTACATTTATACCATATAATTGTATTAGATTTAGGACTGATTCCTACAGTTAGAGGAAAAATGCTGTCTTCTGGAACTATCACAGCAGGCAGAGTGCTTGATCTGGGATAAGGAAGCTGTGGGTTCAGGTCTGCCTCATACACTAGTTTAATGGACACCTGGAAGTCAGGTAACTTTTCTGAACAGCAGTTTCTTCATCTGTAAAACAGATAATAACTGTAGCATCTTTTTAATGGGATTGTTGTGAGACTCAAATGTGAGAATATATGTAAATAATTCAGAAACTTTAAAGCATTATATAGATGTCCGTGTTTGTTGTTCAGATGCATGGAGATCATATGTTATTAGAAACTTCTTTAGTATCAAGCCTAGCTTATTTTTTTTTTAAACAAAATGAGCTTAAGATCAAAATAAGGTTAAGACAAAGTAAAGAGAAACGCTACTTATTTTTACAATCTTTGTTCTAGCTTCCCATTTTCACCACCAGATCTCAAACAAAATTAATTTTATATTTTATTTTTAAAAAAACTATACAGTCAAGTTAAGTCAGAGTTGAAATGAACTTTAAAAAAATCCTTTTATTATTTACACCTTTGGAGATAAAATATATGCAATCCATCTGCACAGAACCAACAGTACACAAGAGATGCAAAGTGGAAGCTTCTTTTCATTGTTCTCAAAAAAAAAATTTAGTATATAAAACAACTTTCTCCAGAAACTACAGTAATGGAATGGCTATTTGAGTGATATTGCCATAGAAATTTCCCTGGTTGATGCAAGTTAACTTGCATATACTTACTTTCCAAACATTTAATTTATTAGAATAAAGTAAAAATGGTGTTATTGATAAGGGAAAAACTAGGCCATGAAAGGTCAGATGTTTGAAAGTCTTCTGGGAATGCAGTCTTACATTATTTGACTTTAGCAATTTCTATATTAATAGAAATCTAAATAATTTGAGACTGTAAATTGATGTAAGTTAATCTGACTCATAAGACAGTTTAAATAAATCAAGTCCAACTAACAATTAAGCCATTATCCACAGGAGATTTTCTATGAGATACAAATCTTTCACTAGGAATTCCCACAGATATGGAGTGATAATTCTAATGGTATTAGAACTAAATAAAATACAAGTCATTTTATTAGGTTACCATCTAAACATAAAAAGACTACTCTTACCCTAATAATTTACTATTTATCTTTTCCTGTAGTCATTTTGTTGTTTTATAGTTTTAAAGTAGTTTGAAGAATAATGCTATTCTTAAGTAGTGGATGCTTGATTTGTCTTTGGAAATCTTAAATTGCTTTTGCATGGGTTTGTTAACTTAAAAAAAAAAGGATATAGGGTGAAGAAAAAGGCTGTCAGAACCATTTCCAGTTCCTCTGAATGTAGCCAAATTTTTGTCTCACTTAAAACAAGGCTTGTTGGTGATGAAATATAAAATTTTCAAGAAAAATAACAGAATTACAAGATCAAAGAAACAATTCCATACTGATAAAGATTAAAATCTATAATGTATTGAATGACTTGATGATGTCCACATTCAATATGTCTCTTCTTTCACCTGCATGGCTATGTAAGACAAATCACTTTGTTCACTCTTGATATCCCAGTCGGTATCTGTTTCAGAATCACTCGAATAAATGCCAAACTGGGAAGAAGTTCTAGGAACAGACCATAATTCATCTGTTTGAGTAGCTGCATCACATAGTCGTTTACTTGATATTTTTACTTCGGCCTGAATACCTGGAAGAGAACAAATACCAACATATGGCAAACTGATTATTGTTTTAAAACAACTCCCACATTTAATGGCAATTAAGTGTCAACACAACTAAATTGCCTAAACATACCCAAACTACGATGAGGGGGCCTTTTCAGAGAAATTTGTGTACTTTTATGCATCTTAAGTGCATGAACATCAACATCTATAGACACTAAGCCTTCTTCACAGTAAGGAGGCACCGAAGTGACATCATTAGATTGGTGATCAACATCTACTTGTGTCTGGGTAGCTTCATGTTCATATGTAATCTGAAAATATAAATTAGAGAAATCTCACAGATACATGTCAACAATAAATATGCCTACTCATTCATTTTATCTCTCTGCATTTGGAGAAAGCAAATAATAAAATCTTATTTCTTTGTTATTATTGTACCATAAACTGCTACACTTTCTGGGCAAGACTGAGTTAAATATGGCCATTGTTAGAAACTAAAATATTTGAACCAAATCAAGATATTTTCCATAAATACGTAATTTTGAAATTTCTAGCTCAAGTATAATGACATGATATTTTGCAACTTAAGAAAAAATCATTTATGAATACCTAAACTGCTTCAGATAAAATTTATATTATGGTTAAATTTTTAAAGCAATCCACTGGCTGAAATCAATCATGGATCACTACCAATGATTACTTAGGATTTTAACCAAAGCTTAAATCATATGATAACTCATAGGAATTCAAATTTGGTCGCATCCTTACTTATTTAACTTTCCTTCCTACTATAACCCAATACAAATTCTTACCAGGTCAGACTTCTTCAGGCCCTAAGCACATTATGATTATTCTCTCTGTTTCTACTAACAATGTCCTTTATCCCCCTATTCATCCTTTCAGGTTGGAAAGTACCCCCCCCCCCACTAATTCCTGAGACTATCCCCAACTGCTCCAGCCCAGTGCTAAGACTCCATTTACTTTGACTTCTATTATAGTCACTCAGTATGATTCATTTGAGCACTTAATAGCATATTGATTTCAGTGTTACTTATCTTTTTCATTTGTTTATCTCTCTCTCTTTTTTTTTTCCATTTTGGTTAAAGGATAATAGTAAAGAGAGACTAGATAGTTGCTCAATCTGAGCCTCATGGAATAGCAGTACTTTGGTAGGGCCCACCATATTTCTAGTAGTCTGGTTCTCATCAATTTCATTAAGTTTAGCCAGAAATGGTCAGGCTATCTGGAATGAATTATTCTTAGTCAAATTAATGAGACTGGTTTATAAACCACAGTGCCAAATTATTAATGTATAATGAGAAAGTCTACCTGAGAAGTTAAATTAACAACATAAAACTAACTGATGAGTATAGACAGGATGTCTGTCACTTTTTTCACTGTCACTTTTCACTGATGTTCCTCACTCTGCTCCTCCTGCAATGCCACACAGCACCCACTCTTATAACAAAGTGCAGACAAAGCAAATGAACACATTGGTCATGCCTGAAAACATTTGCCACATCACATATATCTGCCACATCACATCTTGTCTCTTCCAATGGGTGACAATGGAAGACCTTAAGGGATCCATCTGCCTTTTCTTTCTTTCTTTCTTTTTTTTTTTTTTAAGCAATTGGGGTTAAGTAACTTGCTCAAGGTTACACGGCTAGTCATTATTTATGCGTGGGTGCTCATTTTCTGAGGCCGGATCCGATCTCGGGTCATCCCAACTCCAAGGCCGGCGCTCTTACTCACTGTGCCACCCCTATCTGCCTTTTCTTAGAAGAGGAATATTAGAGGCAGCTAGGTGGTGCTGGGCTTGGAGTCAAGAAGACCTGAGTTTAAACCCAGCCTTAGACACTTACTAGCTTTGTGACCCTGGGAAAGTCACTTAACTTCTATCTGTCTCAGTTTCCTCAACTGTAAAGTGGGGATAACAGTAACATCTACCTCCCACGGTTGTGAGGATCAAATGAGATAATATTTGTAAAGTATTTAGAACAGCATCTAGCACATATAAATACTGGTTCTTTCCTTTCTTCTTATAATGCCATTATGCTATTTTCCTTGTGATGTAGTGACTGAAATGTCTATTGTGCTGGCTATTCTCTCCCTGATTATGCTTCAGACATACAGCAAATTCTTACCTTTTGGCTCTTTTTTTCCTAGATTTTAGGGCACTATTCTTCTTTTGTTATAATACTACGTCATGGTCGACCTGTTACAATTAATTAAGATTATGCTGTTTTATAGTTGTAAATTACCTTATAGATCATAAGTCAACCTGCTCATTTTGCAGATAAAAAACTGAGTCCTGGGAAGGGGAAGTGATTTACCTGAGGTCAGCTAGCTGGTTAGCCACAGGGCCTAACAACCCAGTCTAGTGCTTATTCCATTATCCCATGCAATCACTTATTTTATAGTAGTTACCTTTTGTAATGGTGCCTCTTTGAGAAGGTTTTGGGAGGACAGACTACCTACCCTCATTAATATTTACAAATAATCTCTTAGGGAAGGTTATTTTTTGCAGTTGGTTAATTTATATTTTACACTGCTTATTAGCTTCAATTTCATGTTAACATCTGGTCCTATAAATCTAGATAAATCTTACCTGGTTTGGGGTTTCTAACCCCTTATATACTGACTAGCGTAAGTCAGTTTCTTATATTTCTTCTGTTGAACAAAAGAATTAGAAGTATATGTTCTAAAGGAATGGTAAAGAAGAAAGACTTTAAAAACCACCTGAAAACCTAATTGTAACTGGATGAAAATTCACTCACAAATGTTCCAGGGGAAAAACAATCTAAGACATTTTTCATCTACAGGATTGGGAAGGAGACTCTATTACTTGCACATATCTAAATATTTAGATGTTTCCTGAACTAAACATTAGTTGAACTGAGGAATCTTTTTTGCTTCCAAGAAAATTCTTTTTTACCAAAGCCCTCAGTAGTTCCCCAATATCCACCTAAGGAATAAACTAGTTTTATTTAAAGAACAGATATTAAACATTACAAGAATTGTTTCCTTTTTTAAAGGATGCTAAAGTATAGCATTATGACTGTTAATTTTGCGTTATGCTTTACGATCTATGTTCAACAAACAATTAAATGTATAGGCATAGAAGTGTTCTAGAATAACACCAAAGTATTTTAGAACTAGAAGGATACCTTGATAGAAGATATTGCAGAACTATACAGCACTCTCATTATATTAAGGTATAGAGTATGATTTGCATGGGGTGGGGTGGGAAGGATACACTAGATGATCCTTAAAGTTCCTTTCAGCTTTTAGTCACTATGATTCTAAGAAAATAAACTACTGAAATGAAGTAAAATAAGGGAGAGTCAGAATGAAAAGAAAATTTAAAATTCATTGTTGAACTAGTAGCAGAGTTATAAAAACAAATAACTGGCATCATGACTTTACAGACCTCAAGATGTCTAAAAATATGATACAAAACTTGCTTCAGTGACTTCTTGGTCAACTACGTGTTTAAGTAGCAGTTATGAAATAGGAATTTGCAGCTCCTCTACTTACATAAGCTAAAAAGGACCATATTCATCATGGGCAAATTATTAACTAGGTCCTTTTGTATAAATTCAGCTAACAATGACTACTACACAAAACACATTTTGTTAAATTCTACTGGTGGACACAAAGGGGAAAAAGAAATGGTTTGAATGCACAAGGTAATAAGAAATGACACGTACACAAACAATTATGATACAAAGCAATATGTGACCTAAGAAGATCACCTGCAGATGGGGACATCAGAGACAGCATCACGAAGAAGTTGGCATATGCAATGGGCTTGTAAGGTAAGTAGGATGTGGTAGATAGCAGTCAAAGGAGGAATTTCATAGGATTATACATTTAGAAATGGAAGGGTTCTAGTCCAAACTCTTCTTTTTACAAATAAGAAAATAGAGGCCCAGATAGGCTAAGTGACTTGCTCACAATCATATGAAATGACAACAGAATCAAGGGTTCCACCCAAGTCCTCTCACTCCAAATAAAGCTTT
Organism: Gymnobelideus leadbeateri; assembly: GCA_011680675.1. NCBI lineage: Eukaryota > Metazoa > Chordata > Mammalia > Diprotodontia > Petauridae > Gymnobelideus > Gymnobelideus leadbeateri. Next base: position 1,279,695 of record WOXC01004215.1, on the reverse strand, counting down.
CTTTCCAAAATACTCTAATACTACTGTGTTGCAGTGAGAAGTTGTGTGATTTCAAGGACAGTCAGGTATAAATTGTAACAGAAAGGCTGAAGATAAGCTATATTGAAAAGACTTCTGGATTTGGCCATTAGGAAATCATCTGAGAGAACAATTTTAGTATGGTGGTGGGAACAGGAGTCAGATTGAAAATGATGAAGAAGTAGGTTGTAGAGTTGTTTGTGTTGACTACTTTTGGCTGACTAAGTCTGGAACACATTTATAGGCAAAGGGAAAAGAGTCAGTTAATTATTTACATTTCCTGACTCTTCAAACAAATAAAAGGCAACAAGGATGAGCACCCCTAGAATTCTGAAGAGGGAGAAATATTACCCATTATCTTTTTGACAAGTACTATATATCCAGTGGCCACTAGAGTGGTATTCCTGGGGTAAAATGTTAACACCACTGCCACCTAGTTTCTTTTTTGCTAAGAACAGGAAATTGGCTGGTTGAAGGGCATACATGTTATTAAGCTACTGTGGTCCTATCTCACCAAGAGTCACAGAATGTATTTTTAAACAGAAACTGCCCAAATCATTAATCAACCATAATCAGTCAATAACCAGTTAATACTTACTCTGTCCCAAGCATGAGCTAGGAATAAAAAAAAAGAACATTTCTGGTATCAAGGAACTTATATTCTATACATGACAATATGTACATGTAAATACATAGAAAATACAAGGTAATTTTTTCTGGGGGGGAAATGGTGCCAGGAAAGATTTGGTGTTTGGAAGTAGTGAGAAGTGGATGTTAGGTATGGGAGATAGATAGTATAAGCAAAGGTATAGAGATAAGAAAGTACTTTGTATGAGGAACCGCAAGCATTCCAATTTGGCTGGAGTGTAAAAAGTAATTATTTACTGTAATGAGGATGGAAAGGTAAATTAGAGTCAGCTTGTACAGGGCTTTAAGTCAAACAGAGGAGTCTGTATTTTATCTTAGACGTGATAGGGGCCACTAGAGCTTAATATATGTGTGTGTTGATGGTATGATCACACCTATGATTCAGGAATATAATTTTGACAATATTGTAGATGTACTGGAGGATAGAAATTAGAGGTAGAGAGACTTGTTAAGAGGTTATTGCAAAAGTCCAGGCAAGAAATGTTGAGATTGCTGTGGTGTGTGTAGAAAGGGACAGATGTGAGGAAGCTTGTGGGAGTATGATTTACAAGACTTGGCAACTGATTGGATATTTGGGGCAAGGGAGAATAAGCAACTAGAAGGACAGTGATGCCCTTGATAGAAATAGGGCAATCTAGAAAAGGGGTGGGTTGAAGGGGAGGGAAGAATGAGAATGAATTCTGTTTTAGAGGTCTTGAAATCAAGATGTCTAGGGAACAATTAGTTTGAAAAGACTAGGGTTGGAAATGTCCATCTAAAAGTTAGCAGCAAAGAGATGGTAACTGATAGGAGCTCAAGACAGCTTTCAGGTATACTCACAGTTCGGGGTGGAACATAGATGATAATATATCAAAGGAGCCCTAAGACAGGCAGGAAAATAACTAAGAGTGAGCAGTGCCAATGAAGACCCAGAGCAAAGATAGTTTTGTTAATATTAGTAGTACTGAATTATAAAATTACTACTTAGTCACATTGAGTTGGTTAGGTTTTTGTGGGATAGTCTTGGAATCTACCCACCTTATAATATTGTTTCTATGTGTAATGATATTCCCAATTTGAGTCAATTAAATTCATCAAACTGTTTATTACTACTACTTACAAAGTACTGTATGTTAAGTGCTGAGGGATGGATAAGATCCAGTCCCTAACTTTGGGGAGTTGCCAATCCATTGGGGGAGATATCCACATATACAATTATAAATAACAGAAAAATAGATTGTAAGTGCTATAAGACTTCTTATTACTTCACCATGGGACAAACACGTAAAACCTGGGATCTTTCTTTTATTTCTTTACGGGCCTGAATAGTTTTAAAGCTACTGGTAGTGCTTGGGGAGGGAGTGCAGGGTTGTGTGCATGGGCACTTTTCTTCCTAAAGGCTTTGTTTTGACCTGTTGAAAAGGGTCTAGCACTATCGCTGTCTGTTTTTCAGTTGTTGCCGACTGACTCTGATCCCATCTGGGGTTCTCTTGGCAAATATATTGTTGTGGGTTTGCCATTTCCTTCTCCAGCTCATTTTACAGATGAGGAAACTGGGGCAAACAGGGTTAAGTGACTTGTCCAGGGTCACACAGCTTCAGCCAGATTTGGTAACAGGAAGCTCAGTTTTGATGACTCCAGCCATGCCGGGCTCTCTATCCACTTCAACACCTAAATACTGCAAATACCCAATTAATTTCTAAGCCCTGGGGCACGAGTATGGTATTAGAGGGTGTGTGCGGGTACTTTTCTTCCTAAGCCCTGGAGCACGCCCCGCCGTGCTGCCTTAGCTGGCCCTCGCCCTGGCAGGGGAGGACAAAGAACGAGTCTCCTTGTCGCCCTACCTGGGCAGCCGCAGGCCTCTTTCTGGCGGGGAGGACGAGTCTGCTGGGGGTGGGGTCAGCGGGGGGGACGTCCAGCTGCTGAGCGGCCGGTCGGGCCTCCTCTGGCTCCTCCGCCTCGGGGTCAGGGGCAAGGGTCGGCGCCGGCTCCTCCCGGCGCTCTTCGCGGGGCAGGGGTGGCGCCCGGTGCAGGGTGGGCACGGCGCCCGCCACCAGCCGCAGGCGCTGGGAGAAATGCAGGTTCTTCTGGATGACGGAGGAGACGTCGAAGCAGCAGGGGGCGAAGTGGTCGGAGCAGATGACCGAGCGGTCGTTGCCCCCGTACCAGTCGGCGCGGTGGCCCCGCACGAAGCGGTCCCACAGCACCCGCACCGCGCGGTCCTTGGGAAAGCGGAACAGGGACTTGCCGGACTTGGTGGTGTTGCCGCAGTGGGCGGCCACGCAGCGAGCCGGCATGGCCAGAAGCCCGCCGGCCGCCTATGGAGCTCCGAGCTTCACCGGGCGATTTCTCCGAGTTCCGACTCTTTCTCTTCCCCCCCCTCCCCTCCCGCCTCTGGGCTAACGGAAATGTCGTCACCGGGTCTTGAATGGCGGGGGCGGTGTCCAGGCTCTAGGTTTAGGCAATCGCCTTCGCTCTCCCTATTCACCTCCGGCCTTCCCGCTTCCCAAAGCCAGACGTCTGGAGGGAAGGAGGGGAATACGAATTTCGCGCGGGCCACTTCTGGTAGCGACACGTCGGACCCAAAAGACGAGAGGACCGGAAGCAGGGGTTGCCATAACGACCGAGGAGCCCGCTGCTCCCGCTCTGCTGCCGCACGCCTTCTTCTCTATGCTCGGGAAATCGGGAAAGCCGAGCGACTGAGAGGGAAGGCGAGGCAGGAAGCAGTCTGGCGCGACCAGAATCGGCCTGCACCTAAGACCTAGGCCTGGGGAGAGGACCGTACCGGAAGTCGCCGGTTACCATGGCTACCACGGAGGGGTTGCCAGGGAGATGACCCCATTTCTGCCTCCTCTCGACTCAGCTGTGGCGGCTCCTGTCACGAAGATAAAGCCAAGACTCCGACCATGATTCCTGGAAAATACCGCACCAACCCTGGCCGTATCACGCCGAGTAACGTACGTTTTTGGGGCTGGGCCTCCATCCCCGCTTCTTTGCATCTCCCGGGGTCCCTATCTTCCTGGCTGGCGGCCGCCGTCAGCTTCTAGGGACCAGAGTTAAGCCCCGCGCCCTCGGTGATGGGCGGGATTCCCTGGACCTGTCCGCGGCTCCTCCTCACCCCATTGTCTGACTCCATGGGAAGAAAAGGGCCTTTAAACCTCCCAGGCTTCCTCTGCCTCCCCCTGCTTTAGCCTTTCCTTCCCATGCCCGCCAGGAAACGCCCTGGGTTTGAAATCCTCCGGGCATCCCCTTCGCTTCTCTGGTTCAGTGAGAGCTGCTCGGTTTGCAGCCTTGCCCGGCATCCTCCCCCTCGCCTGCCCCTCAAGTCGTCTCTGGTGGTCATGCTCTGGGGTATGGTGGGAGTGACCCAGTTAAAACGTGAAGTGCTTTGTGGCATTAGCCAGGGTGTCCCAAAAATCTTAGTGCACTTTTAAGCTGTAGCGGATTAAAGCCGCACCGAGACTTTTGGGACGCCCTGTGGATCCGGGATTTGAGGTCTGTTGTTTCCTTGACGGGAATCCGGGTTCTTAAGACTTTGGAGCTGGTTTGCATTGTCTCCGGGTCTTGGCTTTTAAATGGAGAAATAGGGGACTTGCAGGATTTGTTATCAGATGGGAACTGTCCCTTTCACATTTTTAATGAGGACATGAATCGTTTAGACCTGAGTAGACAAATGATACATAGCTTGAGTTAATAAGTGAATCACAGAAGATACTTTGGTAAATAAAGTGGAGAAAGCATCAAAAGACCTTTAGGTAATAATCTGTCTGTATGAGCCTTTGTTATTAGCTTTTATTTCGTTTTTAAAAATTAAGTTGTGACTTGGGTTCTGGTCTCAAATTCTGCTCCTAACTAGCACTGTAACCTGGAGTAAGTCACTTAGACTCATATTTAGGCTTCAGTTTTCTTGTTTATGATATGAGAGGGGTTTGGATTAAATGATCTCTTGAGTTTCCATTCAACCCCACGGTTCTGGGGTTCTGTGACTTTAGATCCACAGCGAATGCTTAGTTCTTAGTACTCTAGCAAAAAAGGCGGAAGGGGAAGGGTATAAGCATTTACAGAATGCCTAATATGTACTAAGTGTTTTTTGTGAGGCAGATACTATTATTATTATCCCCATTATATTGTTGAGAAAACTGAGGTAAACAGAAGTTCAGTGACTTGCCCAGAGTGGTGCAGCTAGTGTCTGAGGCCATTTTTAAATTCAGGTCTTTCTGACTCCAGACCCAGTACTCTATCCACTGTACCACCAGCTGCATCTAGTAAAATGTATATTTGTTTTGAATAGTAAAAGTTATTTTTACTGTGACATTTATTTTTTATATTTTGGTGTATATCACTATTTTAAAATTTTAATGCCAACTTTTGAGAAGGTTTAATCTTCAAATTTCAGGTGAATTGTGGGCTTCATCTGGTTATTCAGACATCATCAGTGCCTGAGAAAAACAAAGTAAGGTTTGAGCAAATTCTTATTTGAATTGATAGTGAATCGTTAGGCCTTGCTCTTTCTGTGTGGCTCTGAAATGATATGAATTCTTTTAACATGTATCTGCATAAATCCAGTCACACTGTATTTTAGAATGAGTGACTTTTATTTTGTGCATACCCACACAGTATACTCAAAGTAGATTTAACAAATATAAAAACAACTTATCCGATTAGGTGGTTTGTATTAATGATTTAAATGAGTTTAAGAGTAAAGATAAAGCATGACTGTATGTTCTGAGGAGGCCTCAGTTTCCTTGGGAGCTCCAAATGTCCTGATCCTGGATCTGTTCTGTAAAATTTTCCTTTTTTCCTGCCAACCCAAGCGTCGGTAAACACCAGTTTCTTCACCCTCTTCTTTCCTCCCCCAATTTGAACATTCTCTTTCATTTCCATGACCCAGCTAATGTATTTGAAGGGATCTACTTGGGAAATAATTAAGTTTACATTTTCATAGCCCTTCAGGTTTGTAAAGCCTTTGCCTCACAGAGGTGTATTATGCAAGGACTGTTATTTCTGTTCTAGATGTGGACATGGAGGATCAGAGTGGTGAAGTGCCTCCCCTAAGGTTTCACAGTGACTAGCTAGCAGAGCCAGCACTTGAACTCAAGTTCTCTGACCCTAAGCTCTTTCTACCATACTGTGTTGCCTCATAATTACAACTCATGTGTCTACTTCACTTAGTGTTTTAGAAAGCTATTTCCTCATAGCAACAGCGTAAGGGGAGGATTGATGGTATTACTACTTTACAGATGAGGAAACTTTGGTTCAGAGAGGTTAAGTGATTTAGGGTCACATGATAAATTAGTGTAAGAGACAAGACTTGAACCCAGAAATTTCCTGACCCTGGGTCCAGTATTCTTCCTAATACATCATACTGCTTCCCCCTTATTAGAGGATAAAGGACAGGGCTGGAGGCTGAAAGCATAGCAAAGGTTAAGATAGACACCATCTGTCATTTCAGCAAGACTTGTATGACTTCTGTGCACACTAGAATACAGAGGGAAAATCTGGCAGGCAGACTATTTTTGGTTTCCTTTAATAAATAATGACTTCCATAGCATGATTTACTAAGTCATTTTATTAACTTTTTATTAGTATAACAATATCTGTCACTGGATCGATATTGTTTTACCATGAAAATAGGTTGTCAAGATCTACATGGATAGTTTTAATTCTGCCTAAACTATTCTTTTCTGTAGTATTTTTGTACCACATGACTCTTAAACCCTTGATACTTCAACATATTTAAGCTCATATTATGTAAAATATGTTGGTAATATTTAACTGACAATTATTTTAAAGTGTATATTCATACTACAGTTATTAATTGAAATATATCTTTAATATTACTATTGTCAATTGAAATCTCAAATGAGATTTGTAAAAACTACTTAGCCTCATCCCTAGTGCATAACAGGTACTATATAAATGCTTATTCCCTTTCCTTCCCTCTCAGTTATTTACTTTGATTTGAACTCAGCTACTCAAATGCACCCATGATCTCATTAATGTGGATATTCCCTCTGGGGATACAGATTGTCAGCCTATATGTACCTACTTATCCTGTTTGATTCCCAACAAGGTGCTGGGAATGCTCCTTACTTTCTTTTGATGTTGTGAAGATACCATTAGAACACATGGATTGTCTACTAGTTATCTCTTGCTTTTTTCATATGACCAGCCCTCCTTCTCTTTTAACATTATATTTATTTTATTTTCTTAGTGTCATCCTCAGCTCTTCACTGTCTTTCACTCTGCATATCCAATTGCTTGCCAGTTCCCTTCTTCTCCTCTCATATGACTGCCACAATAATTCAGGTCCTCATTGTCTCTTGCCTAGACTATTGCAATAGCCTCATAATTGATTTTCTTGCCTCATCTCTCTCCCTACTCTAATATCTCCTCCACACTGCTACCAAGGTTATTTTCCTTAAGGGACCATGTGATTCTTCTCTTCAGTAAGGTCTAGTGACTCCCTATTACCTACCTCCAAGATAAAATATAAATTCCTCTGGCATTTAAAGCTCTTCAAAACCAGTCATCAACCTAGTTTCCCAGCCTCATTAGATGTTATTCTCCTTCCTGTACTCTGTCATTTAGCTAAACTGGCTTTTTGGTTGTTCCTCACATGTGACAGTCCATTTCCCATCTCCCTGTCTTTGCACTGACTGTTCCTTAGAACTTGGAGTATACTCCTTCCTTACTTCTGCTTCTTAGAATCCCTACCTTCCAAGGCTCAGCTCCAGCACCACTATCTGGAGTCTTTTCTGGTACTACACAGAAAAGATGATAATGATACTATAGCTGCTAGTATCTTTCCTCCAAAATTATTTATGTTTACGTGTTTTGTTTCCCATAAAGGCACTTTCGTCTTTGTATCCTCAGTACAGTGCCTGGTATTAGGTGCTTATTCAAATATACTGCTCATTTTTGTTATATCATACTTCCAGAATGAATTTTCAGGGGATTATGATGGTCATAAGATGACAGTTTTCAGTGAATATTTAATTTTATGATGTGTGTTACTACGTTTTCTCTCAATCTTTTTTCTTGAACAATATTTTGCAGTTTGAACTCAGGCTAACTAAAGATTCATCTTTCCATAATCGACTTTTGCAACATGATCTAGAAAGAAACTACTCAAGCAGACAAGGTATTGTCAATGATCAGAGATTGATTTCTTCTATATTTCCCTGAATGAATTTAATTTTTGATAAATGAAGAATTCCTATTGGCAAAATAGAAAGATAAATTAGAAACAGTTTGGTCTGGGATTATTTCAGATATTGTTTAGTTCAGAGTTGATTTCACAAATGGAACGTGGTAAAATGTTCATAATACATAATAGCATTTTGGGTTTTTTTGGTTCTTAGGTGGGATATAAAATAGTATCTGACAAAGGGAAGGGAGGGGAATGGCCATAGTTTCAAATAATGGAATTTGAATAAAAAGCTAATTGCTAAAAGTGAGAAGTATGGGAGAAAATTGTTTTGGGAAATAGGGGAAAAATGAAGAGAAAAGGGTGTAGATGGGAAAAATAATTATTTTTCTACTATGCTAATAGTATACATCTATATGTATAGTATAGATACAATAGTATACTATCTAGAGCATCATGCTCTAGATAGTACATTGTAATATTTAGTTGTTTATCTGTTGTGTCTTATTCTTACTCTGATTTACATTCTTTTTTATATGCCCAGTTGCATTAATTTCTAATTGTCTGCCATTATAGACTATTGTTTCAGACTCTTCATTGAATATTTAAACTGTTTTCTCTTGATTGTTATGCTTGTGATTACTTACCATATAGCAGCTGCTTGGGGTATTCTGATAGTATCAGATTTGCACTAATCTCTTGGTGAATGATGTTTTAGCCCTTATAGACTGCCTCCTTTCTAGGCCTTCATTATTTTTAAAAAGTACATTTTTGTTGGTATGTTTTGTTTTTACATCACCTAACTGGTGTGCTGTATATCTCCCAATTACCACTCCCAGAAACCTTCCCTTATAACAAAAGGACTTTAAAAAAAAGAAGAGGAACAAATTATTAAAACCAATCAATATATATCAAATATATATTTAAAAATTGATGATATTATATACGGTGTATATACCTGTAACCGCTCCTCTGCATGGGTGGGAGTAACTCCATATGAAATAGGAGAAGAATTTTTCTTCCCTGTGGCCAAGTTTGTTCTTTATAATTTTGCAACATATTTTCACTTGTTTTGTAGTTGAATTTCTTTCCATTTACATTGTTTTAATCATGTGTATAATGTTTTCTTGACTCTACTTACTTCACTTTGCATCAATTTGTGTAAGTCTTTCCTTACCTCTCTGTGTTCATTATAATCATTTTTTCTTACAGCACAGTATTATTCCATTACATTCATGTACCTCAGTTTAGCCAATTTCCAATTGATGGGCATCTACTTTGTTTCTAGTTCTTTATTATTACAAAAAGTGCTGCTATAAACATTTTGGTGTATCATAGAGATACTTTTTTGTCACCAACTTCCTTGGGGTGTGTGCAAGCCTTCATTATTGAAGACTTTATCCAGATTCTCGATGTGTTACATATAGATGACATTGGTTTTATGGTTTAGGAAACTGGAATTAAAATCTGTGTTAGGTTAACTCTCAAAGCCAAATGGAAGGTCCATAAATACTAATGCTTCCTATATCTTCAGCGTGTTCTAGAACATTGGGCCATATTTGAGGACCTAGAGAGCCACATATTATCTCCGGGCTGCAAGTTCCCCTCCCCTGTTCTAGAACTTCATGCCTTTCTGATGTTATAGTCACCCTTCCAAAAATATGTGCTAGAGAAGTTGATTTGGTTCCCTTTTAATTATGTTATTTAAGGAGAAGAATTCACTAGAAACTTTCTATTTTCCCATAACATATATATCCAAACAGGCATGTCTACTTGATATTGTCTGTGGATTCATACTGTGTAGATTGTTCTGTATGTCTGTTATTCTGTATTCTTTTAACCTTTAGAGCCTATATTAAGGAATTTCTTTCAGGAGAACATCACATTGTCACCATTAACTTTCCATGTATGAATCAGCCTTCACTTCTATGAAGAAATGTAAATAGATACTTGCTTTTTAATCATTCTTTGTTTTAAAACAAAACATACTTTCTTAGACACCACTCACCTATATATACATGGGATATTCCAAAAATCATGGTACAATTTTAAGCTTTTGGGACATCCTGTATATTCTTTCTTCTAATAGAATGCAAATTCTGCAAGGGCAGGGAATATCTGGGTTTGTATTAATATCCTCAGTGCTTAGCATAATGTTAGCACATAAGTACTAAATGAATAATTTTTCCATCCATTCATATATGCAGAGAGCCTTGCCTTTTCATTTTGCTTATTCTAATATATATTTATTTATCTTGTTTGCATGCAAATTTTAAAGCTCTATGGGGGCAGAGATTCCATCTAACTCAAATTCCATCAACCCCACAATGATATTCTATTATTTACCTCACTGTGTCACTATGAGGAAAATGCATTGTAAGCCTTAAAGTGCTATAGAAAAATTACATATTTTCTGGGCAACAAATAAATGTTTATTGAGGATGATGAAATAAAATTTTTTTAAACTTAATTGCAATCTTATCTATTCATAGAACTGAGTATACAAAGAAAAGATGAAGGGTGAATGAAAAAAAGTGTTTATTAAACACTATTGGACAGCATTTATTAAGCATTTACTATGTTGTCATGACAGCATAGTAAATGCTTAATAAGTGCTTTGTTAATTTATTCATTCTTTGACTTTTCTTTATACACGACTAAACAACTGAACAACAACAAAAATGTTCGAGGAACCAACCTAAATGATGGTATGAAGAACATGTGCTATAACAAATTTTCCATTTATTTCTTAAATCAGAGTTATATTGTCTAGTTTATGATTACTTTTTTAAATATTTTGAAGGGGATGGAAGAGTAATAAGTCCTTCACCTCGTAACAAACCATCATTCGTCCCATCCACAACAAACATGACAGACCTTTGTGGGCTGGAACTGAAAAGTGGTGCAAACTCTTTATCAGCATTTGGAGATTCTTCCATTCAGACACCTACAAAATCCAGAATTCGACAGGGCTGTCACAGTGCTGGCCCAAATGTATCTGGTAATGAAAGATTATCATCTTGCTAAACTAGAAGAGTGTTTCAAAATTTAAGATTAGGAGTACTAGCTTATTATATATTTATTTAAATAAGGCAGCTTAAGAGTATTTTTTTTCCTTTGAATTTATATATGAGGTAAAGGGAAAATTGTTTGGAAACAGATGCAACATAGAGTTTTGGTTTTAAAAAAAAGAAAGGCATCTCATATGTAGCAATTTTAAAATAAAGATATAGAATAACCGAATTCCAAAAGAGCTATTGGTAGGTAAGGGAATTAGAATATAAAGCTACTTTGGTGTAAAATATTTTGAAATTTTATTATTTCATATGTTATTTTCCAATAGGTGATCATGTCTACTTGGGGAGCTCATCAATGACTGCATTTCCAGTTCTTCATCGTTCTAATGAAGAGAAAATCCTTTATTCAGATAGGTTGACCTTAGAAAGGTAAGACACTTTAAAGCTATGTGTATCGGAAAAAAATTCAGAATCTAGCAGTAATTAGAGAACAATGATTTTGAGAGAGAGAAAACAAAAATAATAAGATTTAGAACTGGAAGGGACTTTAGAGATCATTGGGTCCAAGCCTCTCATTCTACAAGCAAGAAAACTGAGGGCAATACAAGCCTATTGACTTACTCATGCATGTAGGTAGGGATTATTAAGCCAGAATTCCAGTGCCGTCCTTCTGACCCCAAATTTATGAGATAGTTTGTGGCTGGCTTAGTTTATATTGATGATTTGGAAAGGGACGAGTCCTATACTTTGGAAAGCAAGAGGAAACCTTCCTGTTTCTGGCTAATGTTAGATAGCATATAAAAAGAGAGCCTTCATTTATTTGCCTGTACTAACATTAACTCTTGGGCAGCAGCCACCAGCACAGCAGCCCACACAAGCTTTGTGTATAGAAAACGCCTGCAGTGTGGTGTGTAACTGAGGTCCAGCTCAGTGGCTTTTATCGGTATTGCCTAACAATGATATGCAGCATATCTGCACATCATTTTCTAATGTTTTGTGGTAATTTTTGTCTAAGCTTTTAAAAATCTACAGCATTACCACAACCCTTCATTGTCACTGATATGCAAATCCTGGCAGGATTAAGATATTTTGGTCCTGAAGAACCTCACGATTTGCTTGTGCCTTCCAACTCTAGGAATCACACACATAGAGAAGACATAAATGAAAAATGCAATTCTTGCTATTGTTAACTTGTTTTTTAGTCATGTTCAAACACCATTTGGAGTTTTCTTAGCAAAGGTACTGGAATGGTTTGCCATTTCCTCCTCTAGCTCATTTTACAGAGGAGGAAACTTAGGCAAACAAGATTAAGTGACTTGCTCAGGATCATACAGCTAGTAAGTGTCGGAGGCCAGATTTGAACTCATAAAGATGGGTCTTTCTGACTCTAGGCCCAGTACTCTATTCCCTGTGCCACCTAGATTCCCTGAGAAATGGAATACTCATATTCTATTAGCAAAAATTCAATTATTCATAAACCAGTTTCATCAAATGTGGTAATAAAAAGGAATAAATACAGTGAATTTTATATACTTAAAAATAAAATGAAAAATATTAAAATAACTGTAGTATCTATTTTGAACCAATTTCTTAATAATATATTTCTTTAAAAAATATAATCCTATCAGCCAGCATAATTTAGTTAGAAATATTGTTAATTTGTGCCTTGATTCTGACAGCTTTCAGAATGTCATGTCTGATTTCTTTTCATCTTGGTTTAGAATTACACAAAATTAAGCGATAAATATTTCTTTTCTGTTACAGTTAGCTTTCTACCCATATTGTCTCCATGCTTATAGAGTTGTAAATGTTTCCCTTCTCAACACCCCTGCTCCTTTTGGATCCCCAAATCACAAAAGAGTGTTTGCAGATTTGATATTTAGAACTCATAAAATGTCCTGAACCTATTTACACTATGTTTTTTACATGCATATTATGATATTTTATGTACATTTTAGAGATGCCAATTTTCATATAAATCAGAATTCACACAAAATTGGGGTTTTATACCCACCCTTGTATAATAGTCTATTTCACAGTATGAGAGAAAAGAGGAGAAATTTTCCCTTTTGCATCATGGTGTACTGGAAAGAGTTCTGGATTTGGTGTCAAAGGACTTAGGTTCAAATTCTGCCTTTGCTACTCACCACCAGTGTTTCCATGGTCAAGTCACTTAACCTCTCTGAGTCTTAGATTTTTCATCTATAAAATGAATGAATCGAACCAGATAAACTCTAATATGATCCATTCTAGCTCTAAATCTCCAATCCTAAATTAGGGATGAACACAATAACATAAATTTGGGGTCTTCATGGAACTTTTTCTTAAAAGTTTGTTAAACTGCAAAATAAATTGGACCTCATTAAGAAGGTGTTTTTTTTTGACTTCTCCTTGTAACATAGGGCTACTGGGGGTGTACTTCTTTGGGGTTTTTTGGCAACCTATAATACTCTGTCTTTGCTCTACCCTCCTTCCCCTTCTCCAATTCAAGTAGGATTTAGTTTAAAAGTCTTTTAAAAAGTTTACAGTTTTATTTAGAATTTTTGCCAGTGGATACTTTTCTGTGACATTCAAATAGCCATTCCTTCTATATAAATAGATATTTAAGGATAGGGACCAGACCTACATTGATATAGGGAATTCTCAGGTGAGAAAATTCCTTCTACCAATGAAGGTTGGCACCATCTCTTTGACTTAAAGTCTTAAAGCATTGCCTATGACTCTTAAGAGCTTAAATGACTTGTTCAGGGTCCCACAGTTAGTATGTATTAGGGCTTGAGTTTAGGTCTTCCTGACTTTGAGATTAGCTCTTTAATCACTACACCATTAGTGACTCTCAAAATAGACTTTTATTACTTCTAAAATATTTGTTATACATTTATTCTGTGTATGTATATGTACATATGTGTATGTATGTGTATATATGTATGTATGTGTGTGTATGTATGTATATATATATATATATTTCTGTCTATCTAAACTTATTTTTTAGTTTGCTCATCCTGATCTGTATTTGTCTGTTTTGTTACCTACAAGTTTGAAAGCTCTTTAGGGACAGGAATTCTGACACAAACTCTATGCACCCCATAGTGATATGTTATCAAGAGTTTATATTCAATTTTCTTAGCAGAACACATATAGTCACAAAATGAATGTACAAACGAAATAGATACATTAGTACAACATTAAGATGGAAACAAGAGCAGCAAGACATAGCCTTTAATATCTTTTTCTTTCATATTCTAGGCAAAAACTGACAGTTTGTCCTGTGATGGATGGGGAAGAACACCTTCGTCTGTTGAACTTTCAGCACAATTTTATAACTCGGATTCAAAATATTTCTAACCTTCAGAGTCTCATATTCTTGGATTTATATGATAACCAAATTGAGGAAATAAGTGGACTTTCTACACTTAGGTCCCTTCGTGTTCTCTTGTTGGGGAAGAACAGGTATGAGGTGTAAGAGGCATATTTTGTGATGTTTTTCAATGGAGAAGACTTTAAATGTCTATTTTATAGAACACTTGTGTCTGTAGCACTAACATTTGGCACTTGGGTTTTTAGATGGGACTCAAGCAAAAAGAAAAGCATGTTTGTTCAGTTATTGCTATTAGATGGTTAGAGGTTTTGGAGCTGTACAGGAACTTAGAGGTCATCTAGTCCAAACCAATATAGTGCTTTTTAAATCTAAAGCAGTGATTTTTAGCCAGTTTGATGGTCTTATGGCTTTCTGATCTTTAATAGATAACCTCAACCATCTCTACCTTATATACTTTTCTAGGAGTGAGTCAGTAAGTCAACATTTATTAAGTGCCTATTGTGTGCCAGGGACTATGCAGTATTATTGGGGATACAAAGAAAAGCAAAAGACAATCCCTGCCCTTGAGGAGTTCACAGTCTGGTAGGGGAGACAATATGCAAATAACAGTATTTGAATAAAATACATATGGGGTAAATAGGTCATAGTCAACAGAAGGAAGGCACTAGAATTCAAAGGGATTAGGAAAGGCTTCCTGTAGAAGGTGGGATTGTAGTTGGGCTTTCAAGGAAGTCAGGAGGTACACATGAGGAGGGACAGCATTCCAGGTATAGTGGACAGTCAGCCAATGAAAATGCCCAAAATTAGGAGATGTTGTGCCTCGAGCAAGGAGTAGCAAGAAGGCCAGTGTCTCTGGATTGCAGGGTGCATGGCAAGGTATAAGAAGACTGGAAAGGTGTGTGTATGTGTGTGGGGGGATGTTGATTATAAAGGGTATTGGACACCATATGGAAGATTTTATATTTGATCATGTAGGCAATTGGAAGCTTATTGAGTAAGTAATTATTGATGGCAGGAGATAAAAATCATAACATTTAGAGCTGAAAGAGGATTCAGAGATCATTTAATCCAAATTGTAGGCTTCAGTCTCCAAGCTTTTTTCATTTTAAATTATGTGTTATACTTCCAATTTCTTTTGAGTGCTAGGCACTTAGTAAATATTTGTTGGTTGGTAGATCAGTTCTTATCAACATACTGGCATTTTTGAGAAACGTTTAATTTATATCCTCAAATGAATAACCTGGGTTCTTAATGTATCCTGTCATCTGGTATAATCATAATTACTCTCTGAGATTTGCATCTATACATACATACATGTATATATATGTATATTTTAATTCTATTTAATTTTTATTTTTTAATTTAAATTTAAATTTAATTTTAATCTATTTAATTTACTATCTTAACCAAAGACTTGCACGTTTTCAGCTTCAACAGATAGCTCCTTCCATACCTACAAGGGAGGCTTGTTTAACCTATTAGCAAAATAAAAAGTGATTCTGCAGTAAAGTGGGGTGAAACAGAGATATTGCCCCTATCCCAGTTAGGTTCTAGTTCTCTTACATTGGATGAATCTTGAATTCCCTATTTGCTGCCACTATCTATGGATAAAATGAGAAGAGATCTTTTTCTTCAAAGACCTTGCCCTCCTATCCCTCACATCTTGGTTCTCTTTGACTTCTTCAATGCATCTGCTCCCTTTCCTTTTCCACTGTAGCCTAGAACATATAGATGATTCAAGTATACAATCATTGAAGAAACTTTCAAGCTACAAACTATATGTAATTGAAGTATTTCACAAATGATGTTTAAGTTACTCAGTTTTGCATAGATGTATAGCACTATCCATTCAAAATTACAGGAATGATTTTATAAAAAAAGACAAAACCAAAAGCAAACAACATGGCAACTATGCAAACGAATAAGAGAATTATAATGGCTTCGCTCTTGAAAACTGAAAGTTGGAGAGACAATTAGTTCAAAACCTAATATTACAATGAGATTTGACATGTTATTTCAGAATTGCATTGATTTCATATATTTAAAAATAGCACGGGTGAAAACTCTTAATTAGTGACTTCAGTATTCTCATTTGCCTAAATTTGAGTTTTTTTCCTTTGTGGTTACCATGACACCATCAAAACACATGAATATATTTGGAAGTTCATTTCTATAATTATTATACTATTAAACAAGAAATAGGTGCCTCTAAAGGTAAATATTTATAGTACTTCTAAAGATATTCTTTTGAGTAAGTAGATTATAACTTATCCCTGATTTTTCATTTTATCTCTACTTAATTCTTCATAAGTTTAAGATTTGAAACTTCATTTTAATATCGAGACTTTAAATATGACTGGATAAATTTAATTCTCTGTACTTAATAAGTTAAAATAATATAAGCACAGCTGGAAATAGGCATAGGAACAGGTGAGTAGAATTTTTTTTTTAAAGCAATTGGGGTTAAGTAACTTGCTCAAAGTTACATGGCCAGTTATTTTTGTGTGGGTGTTAAAGTATGAGGCTGAATCCATCCCGGCTCCTGACCCCAGAGCCAGTGTTAAAAATCACTGCGCCACCTAGCCTCCCCGAAATTTTTTTTATTAGAATATTGCTTCCATAGCTTATTACTTTGTGAAGGAGTGCTTGTGAAATGTGGGAAGAGTTTTATTCGATATTTTGTTAGGAAGGTGACGGAGAAATGGGAGTAAGGTTAACTGATACCTTGCAGCAATTAATACCTGATTGACACCTTTCTAATTGCTGAAACCCAGAGAGACTGGTAGAGATAAGCATTTTTGGGATTCCCAGGAACCACTATTTATTTACATGCAGCATTCACTGTGTGAATTGTTGAAGATTATATATTATGTCTGTTATTCTTCTTAAAGTGATCATCAGATTTATGTGCTCCGTTAGTCCAAACTGATCTCCCTTTTTAAAGGAGAAGGAGAAGGATTTAGAAAAATATTGATTTATACTGTTCTGTTAGAATCATTGGAAGAGGGGCAACTAGGTGGTGCAGTGAGTAAGAGATCAGTTCCAGCCTCAGAAAATGAGCACCCACACATAAATAATAACTTGAGCAAGTTACTTAACCCCAATTGCTTTAAAAAAATCATTGGAAGATAAAATAATAGACATTTAGAGTTGGAAAGCTTTCTGGATTTATATTATCTTAGAATTAGAAGGTTATTTATTAGTTTATCTTGTCAGTCCTTCCACAGATGAGGAAAACAGAGCTAGAAAGTTTCATGAATATGTTTCAAGGTCATATCTAGTTAATTGCTGGAAGATCTGGAACTAGAGTCCAGGACTCATGACTCCAAGTCAGCACTTATTTAGATGATGGATAAATTCTTTGACAAGATGAAATAAGTATTCTGGGAATGAAGGTAGATAGAAAGTTCCCAAGAAGAGGTAAGGGGAAAGCATTAAGAGATACAATATGGGAATAAAAGGATTTGAAGTGGAGGAACATATAAGAAATGAACTGTGCCAGTGCTACTACCTTACAGATGTGAGGCTTTCCTCACTGGTGGTGATTTTGGACACTTAAACCCTCAGGAACTGATGAGATATGCTAGAGAGAATGTCAAGGAAGAAGTCAGAGCTTTGGGGGTACATTTACAGTTAGTGGTTGCAATATGGATAATACAACAAAGGAAACAGGAGCAGAAACATGGAGAACCAAGAGAGAACAGTGTCACAAAAACGTACAGAGGAGAGAGAATCTAAGAGGAGAGTGTGATTAACAATATCAAATATTGTATAGGGGTCAAGGATGACAGCTGAAAGAAAGCCATTGGATTTGACAGGGCATTGTTGGTAAATTTGGAGAGAGCAGTTTCAGATCAGAATCTACATTGAAAGAGATTGAGAAGTGAGAGGAGAGGAAGTGGAGGCAATGAGTGGGCAGCTTTTTCTGGGTATAAACATAAGTCTGTATACTATCTGTAGGGATTTGTTTCTGTTGAATTTGACACCACTTTTTTTTTTGCTTTTTGGAGGGCAGTTGGGGTTAAGTAACTTGCCCAAGGTCACATGGCTAGGTTTTTGTTTGTGTGTGTTAAGTGTCTGAGGCCAGATCGGAACTCAGGTTCTTCTGACTCCAGGGCCGGCGCTCTACTCACTGCTCCACCTAGCCACCCCCAACACCACTTCTTTTGAAACTCTAATAATACAAGATGTCCCAAAAGTCTCAATGCAGCTTTAAACTTAAAGTTGCACTGTCTTTTGGGACTTTTATTGGTAAAGGGAATTTCCCACCCAGAAATTCCCTGAATCATTGAAATCACAAATGAACTCCTTATCCCTTTATGAATCTAGTTGTAAATATAAATGGGAGGTGAAAGTGTATAGAACTGACCTGGGAGTCCAGAAGACCTGAGTTCAAATCCTGTCTTCTGATATACTGGCTGTATGAACCAGCAAAAATCACTTAACTAGGCAGGGCCCCTGGCAACTTTCTAAGACTATATATTGTTGAACATCTGCTAATCATCACTAGTGGAGGGAATTTGCCCTTTAGGATTTGACTACTTCAGTGAAATCACAGGTCTAGATTTTTTAAAGAAGAGGTTCTTAAGAAAGGGATTGCCATGAAGAAAGTGGGACCTTAGGAAAATTAGTGTGGACTAAAAGGATTAGAGCTGGGCTTTAGGAAGACTAGCTAGAAGGGGATTGTAGTAATCCAGGTATAAAATAATGAGGGTTGTGGAATGGAATGGAAAATGATGAGGGAATGGAAATGAAAGAATGACCAATATCTGTTTGACTTTGTGACTGCTTGGCTATTAAAAGTGAATATGAGGAAGAAGATGATTCCAAAGTTTTTAAACTGAAAGAATAGTGATGGCACAATAAGAACTGGGAAATTTGCAAGGAAAGCTAGTTTGGGAGATGAGTCAGATAATGGTTTGGTTTTTAGATAGGTTCTCTTTGAAGAGACTGGACCAAGTAGAAATAACATGTATAAGTTGGAAATAAAGAACTGGAGAAATTATGATTAGAGATGTATATATTATGATGAAATTATAGTTGAAATTGTTAGAGCGAATGATTTTTCTGAGTGGGTGAGTGTAGAAAGAAAACAACAGGGGACTGAAGCCTTGAAAGACACCCGCCCATACATAGAGTATAGGAAGAAGAAGAAAGGTTAGGAAAGATTGATCTGGAATGTAGTAGGGAAATGAGGAAAATGTAAGGAGGAGAGAGTTTCAAGGACTCTCATGCTGTTGGCAGATCAGGGAACATAAGTACTGAAAAAAGGGCCTTTGGATTTGGTTAGAAAGATACAATGAGGGTTTGGGACAGTAGTTGGACAGCAGAGCCCACCACTAGAAATCTAGTGAAATAGGAAGAACCTTGTAGATACCATGATTATAAGGATGAAAAAGGTTGTATGACTAATGAGTTGTGGCTGGTCACCTGCCCTGATCACTGCCTACTTTGGCTTTGATTACTGTTGTACATGCTGTCTGTCATGACTGTGCTCCTAGACAGGCATCATGTTGTCTAGTCAGGTTCCCAATATACGTAAGTTTTTACTGAAAAAAAAAATAAGTCTGGAGTTTGAGAGGCCTATGAAAGGAATGAGTGGGCATTGATGGTCAAGCATAATCTAAAACCAAGGAGGTCCACACAGTAGGGAGAAGTAGGTGAGTCAACAAGAATGGCAGCAACAGAGTTATGACTTCTTGTGCTAGGGCAGAGAATATTTGCTCTTTGCTGTGCTATTATGTTAAGTATTGTATGTGACCAGGTGACTACAAAACTTGCAAAGTAGTCTCTAGTTATAGCTGGGGCCCAGAGATTTGTCTTTAGGAGAATTTTTTCAAAGGTGGTCACTGAGTTTCAGAGCATCGTTTTTGACATAATGGTAGTAGTAACCAGAGTATAAGGGATAAGGTGGTAAGGAAATGCAATGTTGTATACTTATTTAAGATGTTTGGCAGGAACAGAAATGAGAGAAATAATATTGTAGTTAGAAGGAATAGCAAAATCAACAGAACTGTTTTAAAGTTAATTTTATTGATATATTTTATCACTTTTTTTATTATATCACTTGCATTTCCTAATATATTCCATCTCTCTTTCAAAAGCCATCCTCTATAATGAAGACTAGAAAATAAAAAAAAAAGTAAAAAAGCAGTTCAGGGGCGGAGCCAAGAGAAACAGCATTTCCAATGTGCTCTGCCCCACACAAATTTCAAACAATGTGAAAGGGAGCTCCGAACAACTTCTGGAGCCACAGCACCCCCAGAACGGCACAGAGAAGCTAACCTCCTGCTGAGGACAGCCCAGCAGCCCTGCAGGGAGTGGCCAGTGCATCGCTCTGAGAGCAGGCAGCATAGCATGCTGGGAACCGACAGCACAACCCTCAGAGCTGAGCCCAGGTCCTCGGTTTTAGCCCCAGGGCAGCCAGACCTTCAGCCAGCTGGTGGAACCCCAGAACACCAGCAATTGTGGCGATTCCAGAATTATCAGCACAGATATGCCTAGGACAAAGTGAGAGGTTAGTGCCCTATGGACTTTGGGACCAGTATTTGGGGAACACGTGGTTTCCTCCCCTGGGGGCAAAAAGCTGCTGAAGAAACAGCTGCACAGAAGCCATTTTGCAGTGTCAGTAGTGGCTCTAGCTCTTGGTCTTCGAACTGTAGGAAGATCCAGCAATCAGTCTGGGGTTAATCGCTTTTGCTTTAAACTGCCTGGATCTGGATTGTGGTCTGGGGGGGAAGTTTGGGGTGGGTATCCAACTTGCCAGAGTGGGTGGAGGCTTTACAGAGGCCACACAACTGGCGGAAGTTGTGAAGACCCCACGTTTAGGCGGAAGCTCCTCTGTCTGGTAGCAGAGTCCTACTGTGGCAACAAGCCTCAAAATCAAGTAATTAAGTGGCAATATGCCTAGGCAAACGAAACAAAATAAACAGAAAAGTTCAACATTGGACTCCTATTTTAGGGGCAAAGAGGCTCAAAGCATGGAGGAGGACTGTGAGGTCAGAACTCCTGCACCAAAAGCCCCAAATGAAAATACAAGCTGGCTATAGGCCATAGAGGACCTTAAGAAGCAGATAAGAGAAGTGGGAGAAAATTTGGGAAGAGAAATGAAAAAGATGCAAGAAAAGTATGAAATGACAGTCAACAGCCTGACTGAGGAAAATAACACCTTAAAAAATAGACTAACTCAAATGGCAAAGGAGGCCCAAAAGGGCAATGAGGAGAAGAATGCCTTAAAAAAGTCGAATTTGCCAGATGGAAAAAGAATCTCAAAAGCTCACTGAGGAGATTCATTCCTTCAGAGTAAGACTGGAGCAAATGGAAGCTAATGACTTTATGAGAAATCAAGATGCTGTTAAGCAGATCCAAACAAATGAAAGAATAGAAGGCAATGTGAAATATCTCATGGGAAAAAACCACTGACCTGGAAAATAGATCCAGGAGAGACAATTTAAAAATTATTGGACTACCTGAAAGCCATGATCAAAGAAAGAACCTAGAAATCATCCTTCAAGAAATTCTCAAGGAAAAGTGCCCTGATGTTTTAGACCCAGAGGGCAAAATAGAGGTTGAAAGAATCCACAGATCACCTCCTGAAAAAGATCCCCAAAAGAAAACTCCCAGGAATATTATAGCCAGGTTCCAGAATCCCCAGATCAAGGAGAAAATACTCCAAGCAGCCAGGAAGAAACAATTTCAATATTGTGGAAACACAATCAGAATAGCCCAGGACCTGGCAGCTTCTACACTGAAGGATCAAAGGGCATGGAATATGATATTCCAGAGGGCAAAAGAGCTGGGATTGAAGCCAAGGGTCACCTACCCAGCAAAACTGAGTATCTTGTTTCAGGGAAAATATGGTCATTCAGTGGAATAGAGGACTTTCAAGCATTCTTGATGAAAAAACCAGAGTTGAATAGAAAATTTGACATTCAGACACAAGAAGCAAGAGATGCTTGAGAAGGTAATCAAGGAAAAGAAATCAAAAAGAACTTATCAAAGTTGGACTATTTACAGTCCTACATGGAAAAACAATAACTGTGTTTGATGAAACCTTTCTCGTTGTGAAAATAGTTGAAGAAGGGTACATGGCATATGTTCATAGGTATACATGGATAGAAGGCACAGGTTGAATTTGATGGGAAGGGAGGATTCTTTTTTTTTTTTTGGAGGGCAATTGGGGTTGGGTGACTTGCCCAGGGTCACGAGGCTGGGTTTTTGTTTGTGTGTTGGGTGTCTAGGGCCGGACCCGAGCTCAGGTCCTTCTGGCTCCGGGCCCGGCGCTCTGCTCGCTGCGCCACCTAGCCGCCCCAAGGAAGGGATGATTCTTTAGGGGTGAAGTCAAGAGGTGTGAGAAGAAAGTGGCAAGAGGAGATGGAGAGAGACAGAGTAGGGCAAACTGTCTCATGTAGAAGAGGCAAGGGGAAGTAGTTGCAGGGGAGGGGAAGAACAGGAAGGCAAAAAGGCAAAAGCATATTCTCATTGAAGTTGGCTCAAGGAGAGAATCACATACATACTAAATGGAATATCTTACCCTCACTCACTCTCCTGAGTAGGGGAAAGGGGGGATGAGAGGGGGGGTGATGGAGGGGAGGGCATTCTGGAGAGAGGGGAGGTTAGAAGTACCCACTATCAAAGAGGGACAGGATCAAAGTAGGGAATGGACCAGGTGGGAGGTGAGACGGGTGGGAGGGAAATATAAGCAGTCTTTTACAGTCTTTTATCTACTATGGTAATGCTTTGCATAGATGTACATGTACAACACATACTGAATTGTTTATCTTCTCAGAGGGAGTGGGTGACAAGGTAGAAAGGGAATGGATCTGATAATCGAAGTTTTAAAATTAAATGTTTCATAAGATGAAAAAAAAAAGCAGTTCAGTAGAACTAGTCAATATATCATTTAATTCTAATAGCATATGCAGTATTCTACATCTGTAGTTCCCTAGTTCTACAAAGAAAAAAAGGTATATTTTTGTGTCTTTTTGGGATAGGTCAAGCTTGGTCATTATAACAACAAAGAGTTCAGTTTTAATTTTATTGTTGTTTTCATTAATTTTGCAGTAGTCATTGTTTATATTGTTTTCCTGGTTGTGCTTACTTCACTGTGCATATACATTTTCCCACATCACTGTATATTCATATTAATCAAAATATCATTTTCAAGTTAGGAGAAACTTGAAGCTGTTTGAAAAGCACAGGACAAAAATTTAAGATGCATTCGAAGGGCTTTAATTATGTCACAATGGACAACTATGTCACAAATCTCAGTCACTAGTTCTGACATTGTCCTCTAGACTATCATTTTTATTTACTTAACAAATATTTCTACTTGTATCTTAAACTTAGATATGTCTAAAATTGAACCCCTTTTTTGACTCTTTCAGCTTATTTCAATAAATGTTTATTTTCCCTGAATTTATTTTACTTACTTAACTTTCTTCTTTTCTTCTATTATCCATTTTTTATTCTGTTTTCTCCACTAGAGAGAATGTTCTTTAGGCTGTGAAGAACTTAGTGAAAGAACTAAGGACTTTTCCAACTTTCACTTTTAATAAGTCGATGAGAACATTCTAGAGTAGGATTCTAATTATGTCAAGTCCAAGGCAACAAATACATGATTTTTCTATGTCTGTAGTGGCTGCTGCCTCAGAGCCTGGACTAACAACTGTTCCTCAGCGTTTTTGCAGCCAAGGTGGTAGTGGCAGTGCTTCCTGAACCTCACTGTCCTATCTTTCATTCAGTTTCAGTTGCTACCATCACTTGGGAGAGAGAAAAATGACTCAATGATTTGGCACTTAATAAATGTTTCTTTAATTGGTTGATTCAGGTTTGGTGGATCCATGAACTGGAACTTTAATTAAACTTATTTCCCTCCTGTTTCCATTGAAACTGTAGAAGGGAGAAGTATACTGTCTGTATTTAAAGTGCAGAGGGAGCCTGGGCTGAGGAGATAGAGGGAAGAAGCAAAAAAAAAAAGTTTGGAGAGGAAGAGGCATTTGTCCATAGTATATTTGGTAATTCAACAGGTTTTAACAGAAAGGACTGGTAGTTCTAGAAGAAATTTAGAGAAGAGTTGGAGTTGAGAAAGGAGTTAAGTATAAGCTTGATGGGTATAAAGATTAAGACTTGGATCAGGAATTTTGGGTTTGGAGAAGAGGGATTAGTGAAATGGTAAGTTGTAGAGAGAGAATGAATATTATATCTCATTTTATTCATTATATAGTAAAGATTCAGTTTTTTTTCACAAGCTGGTAGACCAGACCTTTACTGCTATGTGTGAAGGTAATATACTTTTAGCAGGTCTAAGGTACAAGAAACCTCTTTAATCAGGTTGATTCCATGACTAATTAGGGTAGGACTTTGAAATTCCATGTATTCTCTGCTTGGACCTTCAGTCAACTAGAGAGTGACATGAGATTAAGGCAAATATATTTAAAGTACTACAGTATTCAATATTTTGATACAATATAACAAAGAATATTAGTTCTTAATATTACAAAGTTATTTCATTTCTCTTGAATGTGTGATTTTACAAGGTTTGCTGCATTTTAAGATATACTTTTTATGATTTATTAGCATAATTTTCTGTAGGAAATTATAATATCTTTGAAAATTAATTCAAAATCCAAAATTTTATGACTTGCTTTAAATTAGACATATCCGTATTATATTTTGCTATTATAAAACTGAGCCTAATATTATGCTTTATGACTTGCAAACAGTTTTATATTTCATAGCAACCCTGTGACACAGGAACTTTAAGTGTTATTATCTCTATTTTATAGATAAGGAAACTAAGGCTCAATAATTTACCTGTGGTCACATAGTAATTGTAAAGTAATATTTGAACACAGATCTTCCTGTCTCTAAGCATACTTTCAAGTACACCAACTAGAGGTGACTAGTCAATTCTTTTTTTATCTTAATAACTAATAGGAATAATAATTGGTAAGATTAAGGGACTAGACTGATCTCAAAGGTGCCTTCCAACTCTTAACATTATTTGCTGAGATGAATACTTTTTCTAAATAGTTGAAAAAATAAATATGGAAAATGAAATTCTACTTTGGTATATAAATCAGAACAAGGTAGAAAGTAGAGAGATTTCTGAAGATTTGTTTGAGGGTAAAGTTTGTAAATGGCTTTTTATCAGTGAAAAGCAACTTTTGTCAAAATTTAAATATTTCAGGATTAAGAAAATCTCAAATCTGGATAATCTGAAAAGCCTGGATGTGTTGGATCTTCATGGAAATCAGGTATACCTATTTTATTTCTTTGGAAACAAAGTCAAAGAAAAGTCTATTTCAAGTATGTTTCCTCTTAGTTTTTGCTTTTTTTTTTTAAAAAAAGAAGATCCTATATATAAAAATTTCTAAGGACCCTTTTATATTGATTCATCTGAAAATTAGACCTTCAAGAAGCAAAGGTATATACTATCATAGAAACTCCTCACTGGAATAATGTCAAATTAACTTTGTTAAACAGATAATTCAAAATCCTGACCATGTTGATTTTTGTTTATTGGTGCACCTATGTATGTCCAGTTATATATCTATTCTTATTTTATCTCTGTTGTGTCATTCTTTTGGTGGGAGGTTAGGGAAACAATATGTAAAATTTGGTATTTGTGGAGTCAAGAGTAACATAACTAAATAGTGGTTATATTTTCCCTTCTTTTTATAGCAGGTGTTCCAGGTAGTGTGTATATCAGAGATGTGGTTCTTCTGCTATTTATTTCATAACCAAGTCTTGTTGATTGTTTCTTCATCATCATTGTTAAAGTTTATATAATGCTATAAAGTTTGCAAAGCACTTTATATTCATTATTTTATTTGCACCTCATGACATCCCTTGAGTTACTTAGGTACCATAGGTTTTATAATCCTCATTTTAAATGTGAGGAAACTGAGACTCAAGGATGTTAAGTATCTTACTAAAGGTTACACAGCTTTTAAATATCAGAATCAGGATCTAATCCCACCCTTGTCTTCCTGGCTCCAAGTTCAGCTGTCTGGCCATATTGCTATGATGCCTCTCAAACTTCTAGTGCCCACTTTCTTTTCATTTCTGTTGTTACCACCTGAATTTAGGGTCTGATCATCAAATATAAGGATTGCTAAAGTATCCTCTGATGCTAAAAATATTCACACTTTAGAAAAACTGTATTAAAAACTGTCACTCCATCTGTTATGCACCTCTGTCTCCCCTTGTATGTTGTACTTTTGGTAGCTAGCAATCTTGCCTATTTCTAGGCCTGGCTCTGGTGGTATTTATTGTTCCTTAATTTCTTATGTGCTCTCTACTGTTACCTTTCATTCCTTTTAAAATTCCTCTTGTGTTCCTAGTTGGTTTGCCTTCTATCAGTCTGTTCTGCTTTGCACACTGCTGCCAGCCTAGTCATTCTGAAATGCCTGTTTTGTCATGTTACTTAAAAGATAAAGGACTTAATTCTGGTGCTTGATGCTTTCGAGGACCTGCACTTAACTTATTTTAGCAGCTTTATCTCCTAAAACTACCCTCTATAAACTCTGCTCTAGCCAATCTTCTCTGTTCATTTCCCTGAAATACACAACAAGAAATCCCACAGTAGCTTTGCTCTATGGCTTTGCTCACTCTATTCCATCTGCCTATTTCCCTATTCAGATTAGAGGTTCACAGAGTTTAAAGCTGGAAGGGACCTCAGATAATCTGGTCCAGACTTCTAAATCGACAACTGAGAAAACTGAGGCATAGAGTGCATAAAGGATTTGTCACAGGTAGTAAGCAGCAGAATAATAAATGAAATCTGGATTCTCTAGACTCCAAGTCCAGTACTTTGTCTCTGTGTGGTAGAAACCTTTGTCATCCTTCAAGGCCTTTGTGAACTCTTTATGACCATTCTTTGTGGCCTCCACAAATCTATTTCTTTTCAAAAACTTTTATATTATTTATCATCTTTATGCCATTATTTGGGATGTAAGAAATCTGTAGTTTTGAATTGCTATTAACTTTTCTTTCATGTCTTTTCTCTCATCAACTACATTGTCAGCTCCTTGTGAAGGAATCACAGCGTTTCTAGCATAAGAACATTGTAGACACTTAATAAATATTATTTTTATTGCTTGAGATTTATTTCTTTTGAGTTAAGTAATTATCATTAATTAAAATGTATATGCCTCTAGGTTAAATAATACATTAAACTAGTTGTGTGCCTCACAGGCCTGTTGTAAAGATCAGATAAAATAATAACCCTGTATTAGAAAATTGTGTTCTCTTTGTACTATTGCCCATAAGAGGTTTTGAGCCTTTACAATAATGCATAATTTGTCATTACCCCACCCCAAATATATGCTGTAGAGAGCAGAGCAGAATTTTCTGATATTGAAAAAAATTTAGGAAAAGCAACATTAAATCTGTCTCTTACTGTCTTCTCCTATATTTTGTACCCCAGGTAGCTTCTTACCTTCTTCCTGGGACTATTCAATTTCTTGAATACCTCTCTGTTGCTTCTCGTTGCTACTAATGATCTCCTGTAATTCAGGAATATAGTAAGCAAATTAAGATGTCACTTGAGTTCCTTTAATTTGTCCAATGTACGAAATGGGTTAGGACTATACTGGTACATTGTTCTTGTAGTTTCATGATCAAGTTAAAGTTCTCTAATGAATTTTTGTTTAATTTCCATGGACAGTGGACAGTGACAGTCTTTGTACAAATTTGAATGTTTTGTCCTGATTCTGAACAACTTAATATTTTTATAATACTTTAATGTTTTTCAAATACTTTCACATCTTTTATCTCACAAAATCCTCACACTAACTTTTCTATTATTTCCTGAACTAGATTTTGAAACTCACTAGCCAATCTTTACTCCTTTTATGTTAAAAAACTAAGGGAAAAAAATCCAGAAATGAAACCAGGCTGTTTCATCTGAAAAATATTTTTAGTTCATTAAAATTTTTATGAAAATACTTCTTTTGCATCAAGAAGGAACCAGGATAAGAGAGGGGGAGGGAATACTGTACAGTCTAATTTAACTCTGTACCTTCATTCTAACAAGATAGTTTAATTGAGCTCTTTAAATCCTTTAGTTTACTATCTTAGATATTTTTCATTTACTTTATAAAAGAAAGTCATAACTTACTAACGCAAATTAAACATTTCTAGTCACATTTTCTTGTAATAGATAGATCCATATTAGGAACAAGTACGGGGAGATAAAAGAGATGTATGCCTGAGCTATTTTCAATATTTTCAATAAAAAGGAAGTTGGCTTTAATATATGACCAACAAACTTCTCAATTTTACTTTTTCTCCTTCATTACCAGAGAAAAGCTGATGAATGGAAAATAAAACAAGCATGAAACAACTCCCAAGATAAAATTGTAAGCTATGAATGATACAGACATAGTTTAGCATCCTACTAGAATATTCATCACCTTATTTTTGTAATACTTATTTCAAACCATCATCTTCCTTTAGAAGATCAGATGTGATACCTGTCTGTACAATTTAAATTTTTTAATACAAGGTATTCACAATTTCTGTGTAAAAATGAAAATTATCAGACATCAGTTTTTTTTTAATGAAGCATTTTGTTGTAGTAGGGAAGGGAGGGAAGCGGAAAAAAAACAAAAAACAAACATAAGCATCTATTATGTGCCAGACACTATACTAAGAGGTTTGCAAATATTATTAATAGTGTTCTTTTATGTATTTAAACTTTTATTGAATTTTAAAATCAAGGAGTCTTATTTTTTCCCAAGTATTTTAACACATATTCAAATGCATAGAAAATAATTATAGAAGCAGCATTTTGATTGTGAAGGACAAAATTTGTACATGTATACATGTGTGTTTCTATGACATGGTATCATTGAATGGAAATCTATCTCAGAAGTCACATTATCAGTGATAGTCAATATTTTTTCTAGCTCCATTCCCTCTATTGTTAGATGCTTGTAGGATCTAGGATACTTTGTTTTTGACGGTTCTCAGAATTTACTAACGTTGAAACCAACTTGAATCCCAGGTCACTGAAGGACTGGCAGTTTAACTGAGGCACTAATTTTGTTTAGCCCTGACAGCATATACAGAGCCCTCTGTTGTCAAGTTGGGGGAACCTTATTCTCTATAGTATACATTCCTACCCTGGAATAGCAGCTCCTTAGACTAAGGCAGTATAAGAACTCAACAACAGAAATGAAGTACTGACTTGCTAGATACTGCAGAGTCGAGGTTTCTCAGAAGACCAAATTCTGTTAACTACTTGCTTTTCAGTGCATGTGGAGGTCAAGGCTATAGGGTCATAGTAGCATAGAATTTAGCACTGGAAAGGACATTAGAGGCCGTTGAGTTTAATCCTTTTATTTATTTTATTTCTTAACTTTCATTTTACTTAGTTTTACTTTTTTTCAATTAATCAGTGTTGATTTTTCTCTCTCAACTCCCCCTCCTTAACTGGGGAATCAAAACAAAATAAGACTTGTATGTGTGTGTGTGTGTGTGTGTGTGTGTGTGTGTGTGTGTGTGTGTGTGTGTGTGTGTATATATATATATATATATATATATAGTTAAGTAAAATTGTATAGATACATAGTTAAGTAAAAGAGATTCCTGTATGGGCCATGTACAAAAATGTATCTTATTCTGTATTTTGAGTGCATCTCTCTGTTAGGAGGTGGTCAGTTTGCTTCATTATTGATTCTCTGGAATTTAGGTTACTTTTTGCTTTACTCATTTTATAGATGAGGAAACTGAGATATATAAATGACTTGCTGTAACAGCAAGCATCCTAGCATATGCAGGAGGGCTGCTAGCACAAGTTCTTAGATCTGCTTTTCTAAAGGAAAGCGACTCAAAAAGGGTTAACAATCTTACTTTAATCAATCAAACATATAATTTACCTAGTTCAGGGGAAAAAGTCAGCACCCTGAACTTCAGAGAATACAAGCAGAAGTTACAAGAGAAAATAACACAATTCAGCAGTTAGGGCTTCTAGCTATCTGACCATTATATCCATACCTGGTTAGTCACCAGAGAGAGAAGCACCAACATCTGGGTTTTCAAAGCCAGGGGACTCAATGGCTGCCCAGAGTCTCATCAGGTCAAATCTCACAACTCTTCCCATAAGAGAGCCCCAAAGCAAAACCTCTCCTCATAGGTATATATAGCCTTCTCCCGGGTCAAAGAAATGTCACAACCCTCATGACCCACTTGACTACAAAGTAATAAAAAAAAAATGTGCCTTCCTGAAAAACAAGCCTCCCTCAAAGCCTGCTTCTGTGGGCTCTGCTCCACTCTTTAGTAAACTCTTCCTGCCACAGACTCCATGTAACCACATTTGGCCTATTAAGGGGCAGAGTTTATTTTCAAATCAGGAAAGGTCCTCATGTTCAATTTAGGCTTATTAAGGGGCAGGGAATATCTTCAAATTACCATTACCATTACACTTGCCCAGAGCCACACAGCTTGGGGTGGGGTTTGAACCTAGGTCTATCAGACTTGATGTCTAGTGTTCTATAGAGTTGGCTGGTGAGTTTAACATGCCAAATAGATGTATGGAATCAAGAAATAATTGGGAGAGGCGGCTAGGTGGCACAGTGAATAGGGCACCCACCCTGGAGTCAGGAGGACCTGAATTCAAATCTGGCCTCAGACACTTAACACAAAACTGGCCGTGTGACCTTGGGCAAGTCACTTAACCCCAATTGCCCCTACAAAAAGCAAAAAAAAAAAATAATTTGGACTTCCAGTTTGCATCTTTTAAGAAGAAATAATTGGGGTCCACTGTAGATGTATTTTTAAAAGAAATACAAAGCTATATGTTAGTAACATAAGATATTGAACTATAACATCTTCCATATTTAAACTTATTCTTTGAGATAATTCAAAAAGCAATAGGAAATAAATAAACTAAAATAATTTTTAATAGGAGAAAAGTTATCTTAGTATTCAACTTAAATAATATGTGAAAGTATTCATTTTAAAGCTAATTTCTACCAAGTTTAAACCTTTTCATTCTTTTTTTAAAAATTAAACAAATGCTTTATTAACTTCTGATTTACATCATTCATTTCCCCCAGATTATGAGTTACATTTTTCCCCCATTTTTCCCTCCCACCACCCCAGAATAGCAGTCCCACTAGATATCCCCTCATCCAATCTGCTCTCTCCCATATCTTCTCCCATATCCCCTTCGATTTTGCCTAATATTAGGGCAAGGTGAATCTCTGAGCCCCAATGCCTGGACATCTTATGAAACATTTAATTTTAAAACTTCGATTTTCAGATCCATTCCCTTCCTCCCTTGTCACCCACTCCCTCTGAGAAGATAAGCAATTCAGTATGTGTTGTACATGTATAGCTATGCAAAACATTACCATAGTAGATATATTGTAAAAGACTGCTTATATTTCCCTCCCACCTGTCTCAACCTCCCACCTGGTCCATTCCCTACTTTGATCCTGTCCCTCTTTGATAGTGGGTACTTCCAACCTCCCCCCACCCAGAATGCCCTCCCCTCCATCATCCCCCCTCTCATCCCCCTTTCCCCTACTCAGGAGAGTGAGTGAGGGTGAGATATTCCATTTAGTATGTTTGTGATTCTCTCCTTGAGCCAACTTCAATGAGAATATGGTTTTGCCTTTTTGCCTTCCTGTTCTTCCCCTCCCCTGTAACTACTTCCCCTTGCCTCTTCTACATGAGATAGTTTACCCTACCCTGTCTCTCTCCATCTCCTCTTGCCACTTTCCTCTCTCACCTCTTGACTTCACCCCTTAAGAATCATCCCTTCCTTGGGGTGGCTAGGTGGTGCAGCAAGCAGAGCACCGGCCCCGGAGCCAGAAGGGCCTGAGCTCGGATCCGGCCCCAGACACCCAATACACAAACAAAAACCCAGCCGTGTGACCCCGGGCAAGTCACCCAACCCCGATTGCCCAAAAAAAAAAAAAAAAGAATCATCCCTTCCCATCAAATTCAACCTGTGCCCTCTATCCATGTATACCTATGAACATATGCCATGTACCCTTCTTCAAATATTTTCACAATGAGAAAGGTTTCATCAAACACAGTTATTGTTTTTCCATGTAGGAATGTAAATAGTCCAACTTTGATAAGTTCCTTTTGATTTCTTTTCCTTGATTACCTTCTCAGGCATCTCTTGCTTCTTGTGTCTGATTGTCAAATTTTCTATTCAACTCTGGTTTTTTCCTCAAGAATGCTTGAAAGTCCTCTATTCCACTGAATGACCATATTTTTCCCTGAAACAAGATACTCAGTTTTGCTGGGTAGGTAACCCTTGGGTTCATTCCCAGCTCTTTTGCCCTCTGGAATATCATATTCTATGCCCTTCGATCCCTCAGTGTAGAAGCTGCCAGGTCCTGGGCTATTCTGATTGTGTTTCCACAATATTGAAATTGTTTCTTCCTGGCTGCTTGGAGTATTTTCTCCTTGATCTGGGGATTCTGGAACCTAGCTATAATATTCCTGGGAGTTCTCTTTTTGGGATCTTTTTCAGGAGGTGATCGGTGGATTCTTTCAACCTCTATTTCCCCCACTGGGTCTAAAACATCAGTGCAATTTTCCTTGAGGATTTCTTTAAGGATGATTTCTAGGTTCTTTCTTTGATCATGGCTTTCAGGTAGTCCAATAATTTTAAAATTATCTCTCCTGGATCTGTTTTCCAGGTCAATGGTTTTTCCCATGAGATATTTTACATTGCCTACTATTCTTTCATTTGTTTGGATCTGTTTAATAGTATCTTGATTTCTCATAAAGTCACTAGCTTCCATTTGCTCCAGTCTTACTCTGAAGGAATGAATCTCCTCAGTGAGCTTTTGAGATTCTTTTTCCATCTGGCAAATTCGACTTTTTAAGGCATTCTTCTCCTCATTGCCTTTCTGAGCCTCTTTTGCCATTTGAGTCAGTCTATTTTTTAAGGTGTTATTTTTCTCAGTCAGGCTGTTGACTGTCATTTCATACTTTTCTTGCATCTTTTTCATTTCTCTTCCCAAATTTTCCCCCACTTCTCTTATCTGCTTCTTAAGGTCCTACCTGTAGCCAGCTTGTATTTTCATTTGGGGCTTTTGGTGCAGGAGTTCTGACCTCACAGTCCTCCTCCATGCTTTGAGCCTCTTTTGCCCCCAAAATAGGAGTCTAATGTTGAACTTTTCTGTTTATTTTGTTTCATTTGCCTAGGCATGTTGCCACTTAATTACTTGATTTTTGGGTTTGTTGCCACAGTAGGACTCTGCCACCAGACAGGGGAGCTTCCGCCCAAACGTGGGGTCTTCACAACTTCGGCCATTTGGGTGGCCTCTGTAAAGCCTCCACCCACTCTGGCAAATTGGATACCCACCCCAAACGTCCCCCCCAGACCACAATCCAGATCCAGGCAGTTTAAAGCAAGAGCGATTAACCCCCAGACTAATTGCTGGATCTTCCTACAGTTCACAGACCAGGAGCTAGAGCCACTACTGATGCTGCAAAATGGCTTCTATGCCATGTTTCCTCAGCAGCTTTTCGCCCCCAGGGGAGGCAGCCGCTCATTCCCCATACTGGTCCCAAAGTCCATGGGGCACTAACCTCTTACTTTGTCCTAGGCATATCTGTGCTGATAATTCTGGAATCGCCGCAATTGCTGGTGTTTTGGGGTCCCTCCAGCCAGCTGAAGGCCCGGCCACCTTGGGGCTAAAACCACGGACCTGGGCTCAGCTCTGCTCGCTGCGCTGTCGGTTCCCAGCACGCTGTGCTGCCTGCTCTCAGAGCACTGCGCTGGCTGCTCCCTGTAGGGCTGCTGGGCTGTCCTCAGCAGGAGGTTAGCTTCTCTGTGCCGTTCTGTGGGTGCTGTGGCTCCAGAAGTTGTTCGGATACCCCTTTCACATTGTTTGAAATTTGTGTGGGGCAACCTTTTCATTCTTAAAAGAAAGTCACCCCATTTACAATTTCAGACCAGATAAGTTGTTTTCTGTTTTGGCCATTTCTGTTTGTTTACTCAAGTCCCTTTCTTGTGAATATATTTAACCAAATTATTTTAAAATTTAATTACTGATACTGATCCGTACATAGTAGTCTTTGTATTTGACTATCTTTTCTTCTACAACCAAATTGTACTGAGGAATAGTACTATAACTAGGTATTTTCATCCAGAGACAAGATTATATATTGTAGTCCTCTAA
Organism: Gymnobelideus leadbeateri; assembly: GCA_011680675.1. Classification (NCBI taxonomy): domain Eukaryota; kingdom Metazoa; phylum Chordata; class Mammalia; order Diprotodontia; family Petauridae; genus Gymnobelideus; species Gymnobelideus leadbeateri. The sequence continues at coordinate 1,245,405 of WOXC01004215.1, read as the reverse complement.
GGTAGTGATAAAATGTGTTTGGGATAGTAGAACCATGTTTTACATATGTATGTGTGTGTGTGTGTATATATATATATATATACATACACGCACACATTCATACACACACACACATATTTGTAGCCCTCAACTTCGAACACCCCAAGAAAATGCTTCACTTGGTTAGCCCTTTTAACTAATACTCTTTTGGTGTCATTATTGAACCAGTTCCAAATTCAATTAACTATTATAATCTAGCTACTATCTCTCCATCTTATCTCCAAGAAAATTTTCTCTTATACCTGACTAAAATTTAGCTGTCATACTGCTAGATCAGGAAAATGCTGAAAATATTTTATACCTAGATTTTAGCAAAGCACCTGATGAAATATTTCATATTATTTATGTGGAAGATGAGGACTAGCTATTACTATAATTACATAGATTTGTAATGTTAATTGACTAAATTCCAAGGATAGCCCTTAATGGTTTGATGTCCATTTGGCAGGAAGTCTTCAGGCAAGTGACCCAAGGTCCCATGCTTGGCTTTCTTTCTCTTACAAGGTCACATAGCCAATACATGTGTTACACTCAAAATAAGGTAAAGCAAGACACAAATTTTTGAGCATTATCAATTTATTAGTAAAGTGAGAATTTACCAGTAAATAGGATCTCAGCTTCCTCAGCAAAACTAAGACCTTAAGTGAGGGAGCCAGCTCCCTTATATAGTTTTTGGGTAGTACAGAATGAAGACAGGGCTTCATAGGTGAGGAATAAGTTGTAACTGGCTCAACATCATGAATCACTAAATCATTATGATTGACTACAGAGCAAAGGTGTGGGGGACAACATGATTGGTTGGAAATTGGGAAAGAAGGACTAGCAACAACCCCCTCCTTCTTTTCTGTGACTAAGGAATGTTCATTATTTGAGTCCACCTCTAAAGTTAGCGATAGTGGACCAGACTTCTTTGGCTAGCAAACCATAAATCCTGCAAGTATAACTTCGTGGTGTAAAGATACTAAAACAAACACCGTGGTGTCCACCCACATCCCTTAAGTATAACATTTCCTTGAAGCAAAAATAGAGCAGTTATTAGCAGAATTGGATTTCTAAACTTAACTCATTGCAGGACAGCTGAAATCTGAACTAAGTTCAGAGACAAAGAACCGTAACTCAGGCAGTAACAGGACAAAATCAACTAACTGAAAATAGGATCAATTTTTTAAAAAGATGGAGAATCAGTGTGATCATTTCACAAGTCAGAAATAGGACCTGGACAGTTTAACTTTATCCATGAATTGGATAAAAGCAAACAGGGCATGCTTATCAAGTTTTCAGATAACATTAAATTGAGGGAGAGAGTTGACACCTTGTATATCATCAGAATCTAAAAAAATCTGGCCAGGTTAAAATATTGGACTAGATCTAATAAAATAAAACTCAGTGGGGATAAATGTCAAGCCTTACTCTTGGGTTAAAAAAAGTTGACTTTACCAATATAGGATGGAGAGGTCACGATTAGATATCAGTTTGTGTGAAAAAATCTGGGGGTCTTAATGGACTGCAATCTCAGCATGAGTCAGCAGTGTGATATGGGAGCCTAAAAAGCTAACATGATCTTCGACTGCATTAGGAAAGGCATAAGTTTTAGAATAAGGAGAGGAGAATCCCTCTGTACTCTGCCTGGCTCTGTCCTCATTTAGAGTATTATGTTCACTCAATTTAAGAACTTTGATAATATGGAAATCATCCAGAATGATGAAGGGCCTTGAGAGTATGTCATATGGGGATGGATTAAAGGAACTGTATATATTTAGACTAGAGAAGACTCAAGTGGAACATGATAGTTGTCTTCAGGCATTTGAAGGGCAGCCTCATGTGGAAGAGGGATTTGACTTACTGGGAACCACCAATTACCACTCAGTTCAACTGAGTGTCTGTTATGTATTAGGTATTATACTAGGTGATAGGGATTTAAAGATAAAAAGGACACAGTCTTCAACCTTAAGAAGATTATTTTCTGTTGGAGTGATAAAACCTGTACACAGACATGTAAATACAAGGTAATTGATGAGAAAAACACCACTTATAATTAGGTGGATGAGGAGAGGCTTCCTGTAGAAGTGACAGCTGATCTGATCCTGGAAAGAAGCTAGAGAGATTTTAAGAATCAGATGCTCGGAAGAATTATAGGATTACATTCCATATGTGGAGGATAGCCTAGTCAAAGAAACCTAGACAGGAAATGGAATGTTGAGTTTTGGAAACAGGTAGTGGACCAACTTGACTTGAAAAGTAGAGTGCAGGAAAGGAAATAATATGAAAAGAATCTAGAAGGGTAAGTGAGAACCAGATTGTGGCGTTCTTTTAAATACGAAGGTGTCTTAATAAAAGAGTTTGGGTAGGAGGTCCTCAGGTGAGAAGTCCTGAATTAAGGTAGTAGCTCCGTGAGTGGAGAAAATAAGATGGATGCACAAGAGTTGAAAGGTTGGAGTTGACAGTATTTGGTAATTGATTGGATTATGTGTGGTAAGGAAGAAGGAAGAGTCAAGTATGACTCAGAGATTGTAAAACTGAGTGGCTGGAAGAATGATGAACCCCACAACTAATCTGTTTCCTAAATCTCTTTACTTCATGTTCATCCTTTCCATCTTCTGCAGCTAATGAGAATCTGGTTCCCTTCAGAAGATACAGAAGAAGTTTCTGGCCACTCTTTCTAGTCCTGGGTGAGCCATTTTTCATTCCCCTAAACCCAGCAGACGAGGAAGAGGAGTGAACATATCAATTTCAAACTATGTCTTTTTTACCATCATTCAGCATTTCTTTCTTTTGTAGTTCACTCTATCTCTCTATCACCTGGTCCAGATTTTTGTTACCAACATTTACAGGCCACCAGGTCATTTTCCCTTCTTTCTTAAGGAGTTCAGTATGAAGCTCACAGATCTCTTAATCCCAAACTGTGTTTTCCACCTTGGAAATTTCAATATATATTTGACATCCCCTCAAAAAACCATGGCCTTCCCTTCCAGTTCATCAATTTCATCATCAACTCTGAGCTACAATTTCACACAACCTCATCCACTCATGTGGATGATCATATACCTTGATCTCACTGTAATTCATTCATCAATAAACCTACTTGATTTATTGCTGTGCCTCTGTGGAAACTATTAAATTTGAAAGGTCTTTTGCCTTATTATTATAGATTCTATTCTTTTTTTTAAACAAATGCTTTATTAACTTCTGTTTTGCATCATTCATTTCCGCCAGATTTTGAGTTACAATTTTTCCCCCCGTTTTTCCCCTACCCACCATCCCAGAATAGCAGTCCCACAAGATATCGATTCCTCCAATCTGCTCTCTCCGATATCTTCTCCCATACCCCCTTCGACTTTTCCATTAGAGCAAGGTGAATCTCTGTGCCCCAATGCCTGCACATCTTATCTTCCAATTACATGCAAAAGAGTATTAATAATAGTACTTATATATATTTGAAACATTTAATTTTAAAACCTCGAATTTCAGATCCATTCCCTTCCTCCCTTGTCACCCATTATCTCTTGGGAGATAAGTAATTCAGTATATGTTATACATGTCTAGCTATGCAAAACATTACCATAGTAGATATATTGTACAAGGCTGCTTATAATTCCCTCCCACCCATCCCACCCCCCACCTGGTCCATTCCCTACTTGATCCTGTCCCTCTTCTATAGTGGGTACTTCCAACCTCCCCTCCCCCCAAGAATGCCCTCCCATCCATCATCCTTCCTCTCATCCCCCTTCCCCCTATTCTGCTGCAGGTTGAGATATCCCATTTAGTATGTATGTCATTCTCTCCCAGAACCAAATTCAGTGAGAGTGTGGTTTCGCCTTTTTGCCTTCCTATTCTTCCCCTCCCTTGCGGCCACTTCCCCTTGCTTCTTCTACATGAGATAGTTTACCCTACCCTGTCTCTCCCCATCTCCTCTTGCCACTTTCCTCTCTCACCTCATAATTTCACCCCTTAAGTATCATCCCTTCCCAACAAATTCAACCTATGCCCTCTATCCATGTATAACAATAAACATATATACACACATTCACATATGAATTCAAATGACCGTATACCCTTCTTCCATTATTTTCATACTGAGAGGTTTCATCAGTCACAGTTATTGTTTTTCCATGTAGGAATGTAAATAGGTCAACTTTGATAAGTTCCTTTTGTTTTCTTTTCCCTGATTACCTTCTCAGGCATCTCTTGCTTCTTGTGTCTAGATGTCAAATTTTCTATTCAATTCTGGTTTTTTCCTCAAGAGTGCTTGAAAGTCCTCTATTCCACTGAATGACCATATTTTCCCCTGAAACAAAATACTCAGTTTTGTTGGGTAGGTGACCATTGGGTTCATTCCCAGCTCTTTTGCCCTCTGGAATATCATATTCCATGCCCTTCCATCCCTCAGTGTAGAAGCTGCCAGGTCCTGTGCTATTCTGATTGTGTTTCCACAATATTGAAATTGTTTCTTCCTGGCTGCTTGGAGTATTTTCTCCTTGATCTGGGGATTCTAGAACCTGGCTATAATATTCCTGGGAGTTTTCTTTTTGGGATCTTTTTCAGGAGGTGATCTGTGAATTTTTTCAACCTCTATTTTGCCCTCTGGGTCTAAAACATCAGTGCAGTTTTCCTTGAGAATTTCTTGAAAGGTGATTTCTAGGTTCTTTCTTTGATCATGGCTTTCAGGTACTCCAATAATTTTAAAATTATCTCTCCTGGATCGATTTTCCAGGTCAGTGATTTTTCCCATGAGATATTTCACATTGCCTTCTAATCTTTCATTTGTTTGCCTCTGCTTAACAGCGTCTTAATTTCTCATAAAGTCATTAGCTTCCATTTGCTCCAGTCTAACTCTGAAGGAATGAATCTCCTCAGTGAGCTTTTGAGATTCTTTTACCATCTGGCAAATTCAGCTTTTTAAGGTATTCTTCTCCTCATTGCCCTTTTGGGCCTCCTTTGCCATTTGAGTTAGTCTATTTTTTAAGGTGTTGTTTTCCTCAGTCAGGCTGTTGACCCTCATTTTATACTTTTCCTGCATCCTTCTCATTTCTCTTTCCAATTTTTCCTCCACTTCCCTTATTTGATTTTTAAAATCCTCCTTAAGGTCCTCTATGGCCTGTAACCCGCTCATATTTTCCTTTGGGGCTTTTGGAGCAGGATTTCTGACCTCATACTCCTCCTGTTCTATGCTTTGATCCTCTTTGCCCCCAAAATAGGAGTCTAATGTTTCATTTTTCTGTTTATTTTGTTTCCTTTGCCTTGGCATGTTGCCACTTAATTACTTGACTTTTGGGCTTGTTGCCACAGTAGGACTCTGCCACCAGACAGGGGAGCTTCCATCCCGAATGTGTGGGGGGACAACTTCCGTTTCTGGCAAGCTGGATACCCATCCCAGGACCTCCACCCCAGACCCCAATCCAGATCCAGGCAGGTTAAAGCAAGAGCGATTACCCCGCAAGACTGATCGCTGGCCGCTGGATCTCCCTACAGTTCGCAGGCCAGGAGCTGGAGCTGCCTCTGAAAACTACAAAATGGCATGTCTCCTCAGTGGCTTCTAGCCCCCAGGGGAGGAAGCTGACGCATTCCCCAAATACTGGTCCCAAAGTCCATAGGGCACTAACCCCTCACTTTGTCCTAGGCATGTCTGTGTTGATTATTCTGGAATCACCACAGCTGCTGGTGTTCTGGGGTCCCTCCAGCCGGCTGTTGGCCCGGCCGCCCTGGGGCTAAAATCACGGCTCAGGCGGACCTAGGCTCGGCTCTCCATGCTGCGCTGCTGGCTTCCAGAGCGCTGCACTGGTCCTTCCTGCATGGCTGCTGGAGTGTCCTCATCGGGAGGTTAGCTTCTCTGTGTTGTTCTGTGGGTGCTGGGGCTCTAGAAGTTGTTCAGAGTCCCCTTTTACATAGTTTGGAGGTGGTCTGGGGGGAGAGTGCCTTGGATGTGCTGTTTCTACTCTGCCATCTTGGCTCCGCCCCTATAGATTCTATTCTTAGAGAATTTGATTACATTCATCTGCCCAGGATCCTTAAATATTCCTGCCAGATGCTAGGGCTATGATTACCAAGATGACCTTTGTCTCTGTATGCTTCTATTAGGGCTTACCAACAAATGGAGGAGAGATGCAGGCTTGCCAAGGATGGTATGCTTTTGTTTGCTGTAATTCTGCCTTCTAGACCTGAACAGCTGAGAAAATGACACACCATGAACTACATTTAATCCTTGTTTCTTCTTATATTTATCTTCCCTGGGTCTAGGAGTCTCCACATCCATTCATCTCCTTGTAGATAGCCCTGATTCTTGTCTCTTCTTGTGCACCTTCTTTTGCAATTTCTTTCTTTTAGGGTGACAACATGCAACATTGTCAACCACTGCAGCTTAATTTGTATGTCCAGTTTCTCCCTGCGACAAGTTGGAGGTGCAGTTTCCTTAGCTAAGATATGTCTTCGTGTTCTTTTCTTTTTCCTTGTCCAGTTTTGTTTTGTATCACTAAAATACTTGGACGTATCTTTATGATTGGCTTAGCTTTTTTATTTCCCTTTCGTATAAGTAGCAAAATTAAAGCAGTGTGGTGTAAAGGAAAAAGGGCTGACTTTGAGCTCAGAGGACCTGCGTTTAAATCACGCTTTAGCTACTTACTCCCTATTATGACCTTGGCAAATCACTTAACCGCTTCAGTTTCCTCATCTGTAAAATCAAGAGTTTGATTAGATAGCCTCAAACATCCCTTCTAGGTCCCAGTCTATAATCTCATGATCTTGCTTTCAATTCAGCAAGACTACTATATACACAATAAACTTGACCCATTCCCTAAAAGATGTTGCTTACATTTTACTATAGATGGGATACATCACTTATACAATTGAGAAAATGCCAGGTAATTTGAGGAGAGGGAGGGTCCTGCCTAGGGAGATCAGGAAATGCTTTCTGTAGGGGTTAGTACTTCATCTTAGCTTCAGAGGAAATTAAGGCTTCTGAAAAGCATAGGTAAGAAGGGCGTAGGCATTCTGGGAAGTCTGTACAAAAATAATGGGGCAGCATACAGGATGTCAAGTTTGAGGAAATGAAGTTAGGTTACTTTGTAAAGTGGATAAAGAGGATTAATAAGAAGGAAGTCTGGAAAGGTAGACTAGATCTAGATCCTGAAGGCCTTTAAATGCAAAACAAAGGAGTTCCTATTTTATTCTAGAGGCAAAAAGGAGCTACTGAAAAATTTTGAACAGTTGACATAGACATGGGCTCTGTGCATATTCTAGTGACAAATCTGTTAAAATTGATTGGAGAAGGGAGAGATGGGAAGAACTATTGCAGTAGTCCACATGACCATGTAAGCAGAGAGAAGGGGACACATATGAGGGATTCTGTGGAGATAGATTTGATGATACATGGCAACTGACTGGATATGGGGAATGTGGGAGAATAAAGATTTGAATAGGGTACTAGGATTGTCAACCTTGAAGATTTGAAGGATAGTTGGGAGGGATGGGTTTACAGACAAAGATCTGTTTTCTTTTGTGTATGCTGAGTGAGATTCCTATGAAATATTCAGGTGGAAGATCTTTTGAGATTAGTTTGGATTTTGGTAGACAGAATTTCTAGTCATTAAAAAAAGGATTGACTTGGTTACCACAAAAAACAAACAGAAAAACAAAAACGAACAAAACAAAACAAACTCTTTCTTATTTGGTGTTTTCATTTCTCTCTCTTTTTATCTTCCACCCAATCTCTTGGAGTATACTTTGTTGTTGTTCAGTTATTTCAGTTGTGTCTGACTTTTTGTGATGTCATTTAGGGTTTTCTTGGCAGAGATTACTAGAGTGATTTTCCATTCCCTTCTCTACCTTGTTTTACAGATAAGGAAACTGAGGCAAATAGGGTTAAATGACTAGTCCAGAGTCACATAGTTTGTCTATATTAAGTCATGTATATTGTTTTTCCATGCACTATTTAAAACAAAATTTTGGAGGTATGGTTTGCTTAATTTGGATAATATTTTCTTAACATGTTTATGAATCTTCTTTGTTTCTGTCTGACTGTCTTTCTGTCCTGTCCTATATTTCAAATGTTTGCCTTGCATAATTTGAGAAATAGGACATTTGTTCACCATTTTTGTGCATTTTGGTGTACATAATATGTTCTTGGTAATTAAGATTAATTAATTTGAGGGGTGGCTAGGTGGCACAGTGAATAGAGCCGGCCCTGGAGTCAGGAGGACCTGAGTTCAAATCCAGCCTCAGACACTAAAAACTTACTAGCCCTGTGACCTTGGGCAAGTTACTTAACCCCAACTGCCCTGCCTTCCCCCTCCAAAAAAAGCAAAAAATTAAAAAAAAATTTAAAAAGATTAATTAATTTGATTAGTCTAGAATGGACTATTCAGCCAAGATAATAAAAAAAGAATTAATCTTAAGAGTTATAAGAGTTAATGTTAAAGAGATAATTATAAGAGTTATAAAGCTGCAGGAAAATAGCCAGACTGTTAACTAGTCTAACTAACTAGTTAACTAGTCTAACCATTTTGGAAAGCAGTTTCAATTTTTTTGAATTATGCTTAACTAAATTAAACCTTTGACTTAGTAAAACCATTTCTAGGCTTGTACCCCAAAGAGATAAAAGAAGGAGAAAAGGGCACATAGGCATAAAACATTCATAGCAGCTTTTTTTGTAGTGTTGGAGAACTGGGAAACCAAGGAGGTGCCCATTAATTGTGGAATACATGAGCAAATTATGGTACATAAATGAAATGAAACTCTATTGTGCCATAAAAAAAAATGAGGAAGGGATTGTTTTAGAAAAACCAGGAAAGCCTTGTCTGAGCTTATGCAGAGTAAAATGAGCAGGGCCAGGAGAAGAATTTATACAATAACAACACTGTAAAGACCAACTTTGAAAGATTTAAGAACTCTGATCACTACAATGACCAACCAGCCACATTTCCAGAGGAGTAATGATAAATTTGTTGTCTTTTGATAGAGGGGCATTATATATACAAGAGGCTGAATTAGACATATGTTTTTAGACATGACCAATGTAGGAATTTGGTGTGCTTGGTTATGTATGTTTATTCTAAGAGTTTTGCTTTTCTTTTTCTGCTATTCGCTGGGGGTGTAGGAGTGGAAGAGAGAAAAAAATACTTATTAGTTGAAAAAAATTGAAAGAATTAACACAAAAAAATCAGTTTAAGCACTATGTTCTAATGAAGACTTTTCTGGTACTCATTCCAGTTACTAGCGCTCCCTTTTCCAAAACTTCATTGTATTCATTTTGTATTTATGCTATAAATACTTATATATGTATGTTAGAATGTAAGCTCCTTGAGCACAGGGACATTTCTCTCTTGTCTGTATATGCACATTATTTTTCACAATGCCTGGCACGTATTAGGAACTTAAGAAGTGTTGAATGATTGATTGATGAAACAGTCTATATTTTTACTATCAGCATATTAGAATATCTGTTTCCTTGTAACTTAGTAACAAGATTCTCAAGACTTATTCTAAGGGCTGAGATAAAAATTCATGATAATATTTTCTTGGTAAAAGAAACTACTTATAAGAATTTTACAAAGATTGGGCTATTATTGTTAAGTCAGCTAAATTTCCATTCTAAGTCAACTCATGGTGGTGGTGGTGTTCAGTAGTGTCCAGCTCTTTGTGACTCCATAGATCATACATGCCAAGCCCTTCTGTCCTCTACTATTCCTCAAAGTCTGGCCAAGTTCATGTTTGTTGTTTCTATCACACTTTCTCTCCATCTCATTATTGTCCACTTTTCCTTTTGCCTTCTATCTTTCCTAACATCAGGTTCTTTTCCAGTGGTCTTCTCATTATGTGACCTAACTATTTAAGTCAGTTTCAGTATTTGACCTTTCAGTGAATAGCCTGAATTAATTTAAGTATTGACTGATTTGATCTCTTTGCTGTCCAGTGGACTCTCGAAAGTCTTCTAGCATTACAGTTTGAAAGTGTCAGTTGTTCTGTGTTACTCAGCTTTCCTTATAATCCAACTCTCACAAGTCATATATTGCCGCTGGAAAAACTATAGCTGTGACTATAAGGACTTTAGTTGGTAAGGTGATGTCTCTGCTTTTTAGTAGGCTGTCCAGTTTTGCTATAGCTTTCCTCTCAAGGAGCAAGGGTCTTTTAATTTTATGGCCTTGTGAACTATCTGTAATGATCTTTAAGCTTGAGAATGTCAAATCTGACACTGCTTCCGTTTGTTCTTCCTCTGTTTGCCAGGATCTGTTGGGACTAGTTGCTAAGATCTTAATTTTTTATGTTAAGCTTTAAGCCAGCTTTCACACTCTCTCCTTTCACTCTCTTCAAGAGGCTTTTAAATACCTTTTGACTTTTTGTCATCAGAGTGATATTGTCTGCATAATTAGATTGTTGATATTTCTCCTGGCAACCTTAATTCCAGCTTTTGATTTATTTAGCCTGGCATTTTGCGTGATGTACTCTGCATGTAAGTTAAATAAATAAAGTGACAGTATACTGCCTTGTCATATTCCCTTTCCAATCTTAAATCAACCAGTTGTTCCCTGTTTGGTTCTAATTGTTGCTTCTCAGCCTGCATACAGGTTCCTCAGGTGACAAATAAGATGACCTGGTACTCCCATCTTTTTGAGGTCTTGTGATCCACACAGTCAAAGACTTTAGTGTAGTCAGTGAAGCAGAAGTAGATGTTTTAATGGAACTTTCTTGCTTTTCATAATCCAGCAAATGTTGGCAAGTTGGTTTCTACTTCCTTTGCCTGCCTACTCAAAAACCAGACTGCTCTTCTGGTAATTCTCAGTTCATATATTGCTGAAGCCCAGCTTGCAGAATCTTAGGCATAACCTTGCTGGTGTACAAAATGAGCTCAATTGTTTGGTAGTTTGAACATTTTTCAGCATTGTCCTTCTTTAGGATAAGGATGTAAACTGATCTTTTCCAATCAAGTGGCCACTATTGAGTTTTTAAAATTTGCTGGCATATTGAATGTAGCACTTTAATAGCATCATCTGTTAGGACTCTAAATAGCTCAGCTGGAATTCTGTCACCTCCACCATCCTTATATTAGCAGTGCTTCCTAAAACCTACTTGTCTTCATTCTGCAGGATGTCTGGCTCTAGATAAGTAATCTCACCATCTTGGTTGTCAGGTTATTGGTGATTAAGATCTTTCTTGTATAGTTCTTGTGTATTCTTTTTTTTTTTTTTAAGCAGTTGGGGTTAAGTAACTTGCTCAAGGTTACACGGCTAGTCATTATTTATGCGTGGGTGCTCATTTTCTGAGGCCGGATCTGATCTCGGGTCATCCAAACTCCGAGGCCGGCACTCTTGCTCACTGCGCCACCTAGCCGCCCCTTTAGGGCAATTGGGGTTAAGTAACTTGCCCAAGGTTACACGGCTAGGTTTTTGTTTGTGTGGATTAAGTGTCGGAGGCCAGCTCCGAACTCAGGTCCTTCTGATTCCAGGGCCGGCGCTCTATTCACTGCGCCACCTAGCGGCCCCCAGTTCTTGTGTATCCTTGCCACCTCTTCTTAGTTTCTTCTGCTTCTGTAAATCTCTACTATTTTTGTCTTTTATCCTGCCTGTTTTTGCATGAAACTTTTCTTTGATGTCTCTGTTGTTCTTGAAGAGACCTCTGATGTTTCCCATTCCATTTTTTTTTTTTTGCATTGCTCTTTTAAGAAAACCTTATCTCTTGCTGTTCTTTGGAATTCTGCATTTAGTTGGATATATCTTTCCCTTTCTTTTTTCCTTTTGTTTTCCTTCTTTCCTCAGCTATTTGCAAAGCCTTATGAAACAACCATTTTGATTTCTTGCTCTTTTTTTTCTTTGAAATGTTTTTTGTTGCTACCTACGGTACAGTATTTCAAATCTCTGTGCATAATTCTTCAGGAACTCTTTCTACCAGATATAATCCCTTAAATCCATTCATTTCTTCTACTTTATATTCATAAAGTATTTATTTAGGTCATACCTATACAATCTGATGCTTTTTCCTACTTTCTTCAATTTAAATCTGAATTTTGCAATAAGAAGTTCATGATCCGAGCCATAGTCAGCTCCAGGTCTTGTTTTAACTGACTGTGTAGAGCTCCTCCACCTTTAGCTCCAAAGTATATAATCAGTTTGATTTCTAGATTGACCATCTGGTGATGTCCATGTGTAGAGTTGCTTTATGGGTAGTTGAAAAAGTGTTTCTATTATGACCAGTGAGTTATCTTGACAAAACTCCATTAGTCTCTGCCCTGATTCATTTTTTTTTTTTTAAAGCAATTGGGGTTAAGTAACTTGCTCAAGGTTACACGGCTAGTCATTTGATTTATGCGTGGGTGCTCATTTTCTGAGGCCGGATCTGATCTCGGGTCATCCAAACTCCGAGGCCGGTGCTCTTACTCACTGCGCCACCTAGCCGCCCCCTGCCCTGATTCATTTTTTACTCCAAGACCAACTTTACCTATTTTTCCATTATCTTTTGATTTTCTACTGTAGCATTCTAATCACCTATAATGAATGTGATATTTTTTGGGGTTGTTTCTTGAAGATGTTGTAGGTCTTCATAGAACTGATCAACTTTGGCCTCGTCAGCATCAGTGGTTAGAACATAGACTTATATTACTGTGATGTTGAATGGTTTGCCCTAGATTCAAACAGATATTAACTTGGTAATTTTTGAGATTATCCCAGTACTACTTTTATCACCTTTTTATTGACTATGAGGACTACTCCATTTCTCCTAAGGGATTCTTACCCACATTAGTATATGTAGTGATCAGCTGAATTAAATTCACCCATTCTCATCCACTTAAAAAGTTCATTGACGTCCAAGATGTTGATGTTTTAATCTTTCCATCTACTGTTTGATCACATCCAGCATTCCTTGCTTTATAAATACATTCCAAGTTCCTATGCAGTATTGATCTTCATAGGATGACTTTCCTTTCATCACTTGGCACATCTACCTCCAGCTGAACTTCCTTTTGGCTTTGACCCAACTGTTTCATTAGTACTGGAGCTACTTATAGTTGTCCTCTACTCTTCCCTAGTAACATATTGGACACTTTTCAACCTCAAGTGCTCATTTTCTGATATCATCTCTTACCATTTTAGTACTGTGCATGAGGGGTATAGGACGTGTTCAGGGAAGACTAGTACTTCTGGTATGAGGGCTGCCGAGCCATTTTGAGGCCTTCTTTCCACCTTTGGTGTGGTATTTGATCTACCAACTCTCACCTATAGCTACAAGAAGCTATATCATGCACAACAACCATACCCCAGTAAACCATTTTGGCAGACAGGCTACAACAGATTGAGGGTAACCAGTGGGTCTCAAAATCCTTGGTGAGTTAGTGTGGTGTCTATCCCAAATACATGAAGACTTCCCCCAGTCAAATGGGCAGATGAGAACAATTTATTCCAATAGCCACGAAGGTGGCTGAAGCAGGTATTGTGGAGTGCTTAGAGTTTGGTTGGACATCAAAGACACCATGGTTATCTGCTGCATTCTGAACCATCACTGATCATCTTGACTCTGTCCTGCTATTGGACTGTGATAACTTTGGAAAAGAGAGCTAGATTGATGACTTTGTGCAACTCTACCTCACTTAAATCCAATTATACATGAATCAAAAGCCATCACCCATACTATTTTACCATTTTCACCTATCTCAAAGTCTTGTGGTGACAGACAAATGATTAAGCAGCAGGTGTAGATACACTAGGAGCTATAGTCACCTTGCACACAGGTGGCTCACACCATAGGGTCATCTTCTCACTAGAAGCAGTGGTGAGATTTGTTAGTCCCCTGGGTGTCTGAGCAGCCTGCACTGCTCTCCTGGTGTGAAGAAGTGACTAGAAAAGGTGCCCTAAAAATTGTCTACTTTACCCAACCCTGGCCTGTTTACCATGGCAGACAGAGATCTCACCTGATCAAAACCCAAAAAATTACATAAAAATTTCTGCAAAGATGATTCCACTTATGATTGATACATGGAATATACACACACCTATGGACAATGTGTATCCAGTAACCCTGAAAGATGAACAGCTCTTGTAAGAGAATGCAGTCACGTCCAAATAGCAGCCCTTAGTGACACTAGGCTGGCAAACACAGGCCGGTTTACTGAAGTTGGAGCTGGGCTACGTGTTTTTCTGGACCACCATTAAGCCAGTGTAGGTTTTGCAATCAAAACTAATCTAGTCAACAAGTTTGTATGCCTACCAAAAGGAGTGAATGACAGACTCATAACAATGTGATTACCACTTGCAGGAAAACACCACACCCCATCATCAATGCCTATGCTCCTCCCATGATGAAACCTGATGAAGTCAAAGAAAAAATTTTTAAAGAACTGGGTACTCTTATCATCAATGTGCTGAAACTGGGCAAGCTTATAATTCTGGGTAACTTTAATGCTACAGTACACACAGATTACCAGGTATGACAGGGAGTCCTTGGGAGGAATAGAGTCAGAAATAGCAATAGTAATGTCCATTTACTACTGAAGACTTGTGCATCTCATGACTTTCTCATCATTAACACCGTCTTCTGTTTACCTAAATGCAATAAAACTTCATGGATGCACCCCCACAGCAAACATTGGCATTTAATAGACAATGTCATTGTAAGGAGAAGAGAAAGACAGGATGTGAGAGTGATGAAAGTGATGAGTGCAGAGTTCTGAACTGATCATAGACTTATTCTCTCCAAGCTAAATATTCACATTCAACAAAAGTGGTGGCCCCAAGGCAAGGCAATTACCAGAAAACTTAAAAGTCAACAGATTAGAGCCTTTCTCTGAGTAGGAGTGGTTTGTTGCTAACTTGGAGAGAAGCTGACCCAACACACAGTTACCAACAGTGGAGCAGACAGAGTGGGCAGCTTTCAGAGATTTGGTGTACAGCACTGCATTTACTCTTCTGGGTCAGAACACTCATGAACATCAAGACTGGTTTGACAAAAATGATGGGAAAATTCAGAAGCTGCTAAATGAAAAATGAGAACTCCACACGGTATACCAGCAGGATAGTTCATCTGTTTCTAAAATGGTAGTGTTCAACTCCATCAAAAGTAAAGTGCAAGCAAAGCTTAGGGAGATGCAGGATTCTTGGTTCAGTAAGAAGGCAAATGAAATTCAGTTTTATGCTGATAGTAACAATCTCAAGTCCTTTTGTCATGCTCTGAAGGCTATTTATGGGTCAGAGACATATGGTGCATCTCAACTATTCAATGCTGATGGAGCTGCATTGATTAGTGGCAAGGACATGATCCTGGAGAGGTGGGCTGGACACTTCTATAGTGTTCTCAATAGCCCATCATCAATCAATGCTGAAGCCACTGATTTTTTAAAAAAATTTTTGGAAAAAATTTATTTATTATTAGTTTACAACATTCAGTTCCACCAGTTTTTGAGTTCCAGATTTTCTCCCCCCACCTTCCTGTCTCCTTCCACACCATTGTGGCATGCAATCTGATATAAGCTCTACATATATCTTCACATTAAACATTAGTCAAGTTGTAAAGAAAAATTATAACCAATGGAAAGAATAATAAGGAAGAAGAAACAAAACAAAACAAAAAAGAGAGAGATCAAATAGTTTGTGAAGCCATTGGTTGTTTATTCAGGTTGAAAGCAGTCCCTCTCTAGCCAAATTTCCAATGGAAGAATAAGTTTTGAATGCTATTTGGCATCTCTCATATGGCAAAGCACCTGGTGTTGATTCTATTTCAGCTGAAATTTACAAGGAAGGGAATCTATTGCTCATACAAAACTTGACTAAAATTTTCTGGGTTATATGGCGAGAGGAGGTTATCTCTCAGGAGTTCAAGGATGCTTCCATTATTCATCTCAATAAAGGTAAAGAAAATTTGTTGTTGACCTCACTGTTGTATGTCAGTGAAATCTGAACAATATACCAATGCCATGCCAGGAAACTGAATTGCTTCCTTTCGAATTGTCTTAGGAAGATTCTGAAGATCACCTGGCAGGATAAGATATCAGACACTGAGGTTCTTTTTTGATTCAAGCATTCAAATTCTGCTATGGAGAGAGCAACTCTGATGGGCTGGCCACATTGTTCAAATGCCAAATGTATACTTCCTTACAAAGAGTGGTCAGAATAAGGCATGCAAGGATACTTTCAGGGTCTGTCTTAAGAACTTTGGAATTGGGGCGGAGTCAAGATGGCAGAGTAGAAACAGAACTTTTTTTCCCACCTCCTCCAATTCATGTAAAAAATGACTCTAAACAAACTTTGGAGCTATAGAACCCACAAAACGACACAGAGAAGCTAACCTCCCACTGAAGACAGCCTGGCAGGCTGGCAGAAAGCAGCCAGCACAGCATGTTGGGAGCTGAGCCCAGCCCCAAGCTAGCCAGAGGTTTAGCCTCAGGGTGGCCACAACCAGCTGCTGGCTGGAAGGACTTCAGATCACCAGCAGCTGTGGTGGTTTCCAGGATTATCAACCCATAGATGTTAAGGACAAAGTGAGAGGTCAGTACATTGTGGATTTTGGGATCTGGGAGTTTGGGAGTTCAGTCTGGCCTTTGCCCCCTGGAGGGAGAAGTGGCTGAGGTGTGGTAGATATGCAGTCACTGCCACATGGATGCTTCAGAGCTCCTGGTCTGCAGATTATAGGGGGACCACATGACCAGTCGGAGGGTTAATCGCTCTTGCTTTATTAACCTGCTTGGATCTGGATCACTATCTGGGGTGGAGGTCCTGGAGTGTGTGACCAGTGTGCCAGAGCATGCAGAGGCTTCTGAGAGGACAGCCAACTAACAGCTCCAGCAGCTGAGAAAACCCCAGCAATTGGGACAAAGCTCTCCCCTCTGGTAGCAGAGTTCTACTGTTTCGAAAAGCTCAAAAGTCAAGTAATTGAGTGGCAACATGATCAAGCGAAGGAAGCAAAGCCAGTACAGTGGTCCAACTTTGGATTCCTTTTTGGGGGACAAAAAGGATTGAGGTATGGAAGAGGAGGAAGACAGCCAAGTCAGAACTCCCACACCAAAAGCTTCCAAGAAAAGAATAAGCTGCCTACACGCAGTAGAGGAGCTTAAGAAGGATTTTGAAAACCAAATAAGAGAAGTGGAGGAAAAATTGGGAAGAGAAATGAGAATGATGCAAGAAAGTTATAAAATGAGAGTCAACAACCTGACTGAAGAAAATAACACCTTAAAAAATAGACTAACTCAAATGGCAAAAGAGGCTCAAAAAGCCAATGAGGAGAAGAATGCCTTAAAAACCAAATTTGCCAGATGGAAAAAGAATCTCAAAAGCTCACTGAAGAGAATCATTCCTTCAGAATTAGACTGGAGCAAGTGGAAGCTAGTGACTTTATGAGAAATCAAGATACTATTAAACAGATCCAAACAAATGAAAGAATAGATGGCAATGTGAAATATCTCATTGAAAAAACCACTGACCTTGAAAATAGATCCAGGAGAGATAATTTAAAAATTATTGGATTACCTGAAAGCCATGATCAAAAAAAGAACCTAGAAATCATCCTTCAAGAAATTCTCAAGGAAAATTTCCCTGATGTTTTAGACCCAGAGGGCAAAATAGAGGTTGAAAGAATCTATCAGTCACCTCCTGGAAATGATCCCCAAAAGAAAACTCCTAGGAATATTATAGCCAGGTTCTGGAGTTCCCAGATCAAGGAGAAAATATTACAAGCAGCCAGGAAGAAACAATTTCAATATTGTGGAAACACAATCAGGATAACACAGGATCTGCAGCTTCTACACTGAGGGATAGAAGGGCATGGAATATGATATTCCAGAGGTCAAAGGAGCTGGGATTAAAACCAAGGATCACCTACCCAGCAAAATTGAGTATCTTGTTTCAGGGGAAAATATGGTCATTCAGTGGAATAGAGAACTTTCAAGCATTCTTGATGAAAAAACCAGAGTTGAATAGAAAATTTAACATTCAGATACAAGAAGCAAGAGATGCATGAGAAGGTAAACAGGGGAAAGAAATCAAAAGGAACTTATCAAAGTTGAACTATTTCATTCCTACATGAAATATAATATTTGACATGAATACATGAAATGATAATTGTAACTGATGAAACTTTTCTCAGTATGAGAATAGTTGAAGGGAATATATATATATATTTGCATATACATATATATCTATATCTATATCTGTATAGGACTATATGAGTGCATATGTGTGTATGTGTATATATGTGTACAGATATACATAGACAGAGGGCACAGGACCAGTTGAATAGGAAGGGATGATACTTAAAAGGGGAAATTAAGAGATGAGAGAGGAATATAATGAGAGGAGATGGGGAGAGACAGAATGGGGTAAACTATCTCATATAGAAGAGGCAAGGGAAAACTTATAATCGAGAAGAAGAACAGGAAGGCAAAAGGGAATGAGTCAACCTTATTTGCATTGAATTTGGCTTAGGGAGGGAATGACATACACACTAAATAGGGTATCTCACCCTACAGGAGAGTAGGGGGGAAGGGGATGAAAGGGGTGATGTTGGAAGGGAGGGCAGGCTGGGGGAGGAGAGAAGTTGGAAGCACCCACTTTTGAAAAGGGACAAGATCAAAATAGAGAAAAGAACAAGGGGAGGATAGGATGGAGGGAAATATAGTCAGTCTTTCACAATATATCCACTATGGAAATATTTTGCAAAGCTACACATGTTCAACCTATATTGAATTGCTTGTCTTCCCAGTAAGGGTGGGTGATGAGGGAGGTAGGGAAAAATCTGGAATTCAAAGTTTTAAAATCAAATGTTTAAAAATTTTATTATTATTATTATTTATTATTATTTTACATGTAACTGGGAAATAAGATATACAGGCACTGTGGCATAGAGATCCACTGTGCACTATTGGAAAGTCAGAGGAGGCATGGGGGAAGATATGGGAGAGAGCAGACTAGGGGAGGGGATATTCAGTGGGATCACTGTTTTGGGGTGGTGGGTAGAGGAAAAATGGGGAGAAAATTTGTATCTCAAAATCTTGTGGAAATGAATGATGTAAACTAAAAAATAATAAAAAAACACAATATATAAAAAATAAAAATAAAATAATAATAAAAAAAGAACTTTGGAATTGATTAGTGTACCCGCATTAAAGAAGGCCAAGCAGAATTGGAATAACTCAAAAGAAACATGAGATGTGCAAATTTAGAGACATCTCTACCCCAAATGTTCATAGGGATTATTTGTGCCCTTCTTGTGGTAGAACATTGGTTTGATCAGCCACAGTTGGGCACACTGTAACTTGATTCCAACATAGTGATGTCATTTTTGAGAATGAAGGACAACCAGCTGTCCATAGGGTTTTTTTGGCAAAGATACTGGAGTGGTTTCCTATTTCCTCCTTCCATGGATCACCTTTTGTACTCTTCACTATGACCTATCCTTTTTGGGTAACCCTGCCTGGAATAGTTCATAGTTTCATTGAGCTAGGCAAGCCCCTCTGCCATAAGGCTGTGATGGAGGGAGGAGGGAGAAGGGACATGATGAGTCTGTCCCATGTGGCTTCTTCTTCCCCTAGTATATGGACAGGATTCTTCCCACTGAGTTGGCATCTCACACAAGATTCTTTCTGTGGATTTAGAAAGACTTGATTTTTCCTTTGCTTATCTGACCATCTGCCTCCTCCTGGACAAATGGACTGTTATGCACATTGCTTTTGCTTTTTTTTCTCCTTGCTCTCCAAAGGGGTGGGTGGGTCCAGTCAAATACTATAGATTTGCATGGTACATGGTGCCTACAATAAGGGAGAAGATTTTTACAAATTCTACTACAGTTAAGTTCTTTTTTTTTTCTAAAAATATTTCACTTTTTAAAAAAAGCTTAGTAAATATTATTTTAACATTAATTTTATTTGCAAAATTATGTTTATGCATCCTTTTAGAAGACCTAATATTCTTATTTGAGAGTAGGCTTTTCTCCAAATAACAACATGCTAAATGGATTCCAAGTCTAACATAATCTTTATTTAACTAGCTCTGAAAACAATACAGATAACAAATAATTACTATGTGATCTATGATGCTTAGTTAATTTTTTGTATTGTGGATATTTTATAGGACAAAATCAATTGTTTTTCTTCCATTGTTAATTATAAAGTATATTAAAAGTATTGCAAGACTAATAGAGAATAATTGGGTGATTCAAATGTTATTCAAGTTTCTTTCCAGCTTTAGAGTTCTTGCTATGATCTTATTACTCTCTGTGTGGAAACTAAATTTTTGATATTGAGTAACATCAAAGAATATACTACTAGGGTATATGTGTATGTGTATTTTCTTATTACAAAATTAAAAGCATCATTGTATTCAAACATTACACAATATTCATATTTTGGTAGCATATTTATAGTCAGAAAATTTCTCTTACTAAAATGGATCTCTTGATCCCCATTTTTGAAATACAGTAACTAAAGGATTTATAGTCTATATCACACAATTTGGTATTTAATTTTATAGCATATTCTTTTGTAGTTTGTAATTTTGTAATTTGTGTAATACTTGTGTTTTGTCTTCAGTGGCTCCCTATTGCATCTAAGAGCATCCTTCAAGGTTCAGCTTAGGGGTTTTCTCCTAAGGGAAGTCTGTCTTCAACTGCCTAGTTGCTAGTGTTCTGTCCCTTCTCAGATGATCATATGTATGCATACATACATATATATCTATATTTATCTTTTTTTCTCTCATATCATTTCTTCCTTTTGAATGTAAGCTTCTTTAGGGTAGGAACTGTTCTTTGTATTTTTCCTTTGTGCTTTGTACAGAGTGAGTGCTTAACAAATGTTCATTGTTGAATTATAGTGCTTCTGCCTGAGATTTTTGCTTCTAAAAGGCAGGAACTATTTTTCGTTTTCATTTTTTTATACCCTGAATCTAGAAAAAGGGTTCTTAACCTAGGGTCCATGAATTTGTTTTTAGGAATATTTTTATAATTGCTTTTCTTTGTCATCATGTGTGCCTTATTTTATACATTTAAGAACATTCTGAGAATGAATCCGTAGATTTTACCAGACTGGCAGAGGGGTATATGACACAGAAAAAGCTTTAGAACCTGTGGTCTAACACAGTGTCTTATATGAAGGTACTTAAATGGTGGTTGTTTTTAAATTGTATTCTTGTTCCAGCTTAGATTGTAAATTTCTTAGAGGGTATTTTTCTTGTTTGTTTGTTTGTTTGTTTTTCACATTGCTGGGTACATAGAGAAGATGAATAAATACTTGATCAGTCTATAAGATTGACTTAAATTATTTATCAAGGCCAAAAGCATGAAATACAAGATACAAATTTTCTAAAAAATACAGTCCTTATAGAAAATTTTATTGCGGGGGGGGGGGCAGAGCCAAGATGGCAGAGTAGAAACAGCATTTCCAATGTGCTCTGCCCCACACAAATTTCAAACAATGTGAAAGGGAGCTCCGAACAACTTCTGGAGCCACAGCACCCACAGAACGGCACAGAGAAGCTAACCTCCTGCTGAGGACAGCCCAGCAGCCCTGCAGGGAGCAGCCAGCGCAGCACTCTGAGAGCAGGCAGCACAGTGCGATGGGAACTGACAGCGCAGCCCACAGAGCCGAGCCCAGGTCTGAGGCTTTAGCCCCAGGGCGGCCGGGCCTTCAGCCAGCTGGTGGAACCCCAGAACACCAGCAATTGTGGAGATTCCAGAATTATCAGCACAGATATGGCTAGGACAAAGTGAGAGGTTAGTGCCCTATGGACTTTGGGACCAGTATTTGGGGAACACGTGGCTTCCTCCCCTGGGGGTAAAAAGCTGCTGAAGAAACAGCTGCACAGAAGCCATTTTGCAGAGTCAGTAGTGGCTCTAGCTCCTGGTCTGCAAACTCTAGGAAGATCCAGCAATTAGTCTGGGGATTAATCGCTTTTGCTTTAAACTGCCTGGATCTGGATTGTGGTCTGGGGGGAAAGTTTGGGGTGGGTATCCAACTTGCCAGAGTGGGTGGAGGCTTTACAGAGGCCACCCAAATGGCCGAAGTTGTGAAGACCCCACGTTTGGGCGGAAGCTCCCCTGTCTGGTGGCAGAGTCCTACTATGGCAACAAGCCCCAAAATCAAGTAATTAAATGGCAACATGCCTAGGCAAATGAAACAAAATAAACAGAAAAGTTCAACCTTGGACTCCTATTTTAGGGGCAAAGAGGCTCAAAGCATGGAGGAGGACTGTGAGGTCAGAACTCCTGCACCAAAAGCCCCAAATGAAAATACAAGCTGGCTACAGGCCATAGAGGACCTTAAGAAGCAGATAAGAGAAGTGGGGGAAAATTTGGGAAGAGAAATGAAAAAGATGCAAGAAAAGTATGAAATGACAGTCAACAGCCTGACTGAGGAAAATAACACCCTAAAAAATAGACTAACTCAAATGGCAAAAGAGGCTCAGAAAGGCAATGAGGAGAAGAATGCCTTAAAAAGTCGAATTTGCCAGATGGAAAAAGAATCTCAAAAGCTCACTGAGGAGATTCATTCCTTCAGAGTTAGACTGGAGCAAATGGAAGCTAGTGACTTTATGAGAAATCAAGATACTATTAAACAGATCCAAACAAATGAAAGAATAGAAGGCAATGTGAAATATCTCATGGGAAAAACCACTGACCTGGAAAATAGATCCAGGAGAGATAATTTAAAAATTATTGGACTACCTGAAAGCTATGATCAAAGAAAGAACCTAGAAATCATCCTTAAAGAAATCCTCAAGGAAAACTACCCTGATGTTTTAGACCCAGAGGGAAAAATAGAGGTTGAAAGAATCCACAGATCACCTCCTGAAAAAGATCCCCAAAAGAAAACTCCCAGGAATATTGTAGCCAGGTTCCAGAATCCCCAGATCAAGGAGAAAATACCCCAAGCAGCCAGGAAGAAACAATTTCAATATTGTGGAAACACAATCAGAATGGCACAGGACATGGCAGCTTCTACATTGAGGGATAGAAGGGCATGGAATATGATATTCCAGAGGGCAAAAGAGCTGGGAATGAACCCAAGGGTCACCTACCCAGCAAAACTGAGTATCTTGTTTCAGGGGAAAATATGGTCATTCAGTGGAATAGAGGACTTTCAAGCATTCTTGATGAAAAAACCAGAGCTGAGTAGAAAATTTGACATTGAGACACAAGAAGGAAGAGATGCTTGAGAAGGCAATCAAGGAAAAGAAATCAAAAGGAACTTATCAAAATTGGACTATTTACAGTCCTACATGGAAAAACAATAACTGTGTTTGATGAAACCTTTCTCATTATGAAAATAATTGAAGAAGGGTACATGGCATATGTTCACAGGTATACATGGATAGAGGGCACAGGTTGAATTTGATGGGAAGGGATGATTATTTTTTTTGGAGGGCAATTGGGGTTGGGTTACTTGCCCAGGTTCACGTGGCTGGGTTTTTGTTTGTGTGTTGGGTGTCTGGGGCCAGATTCGAGCTCAGGTCCTTCTGGCTCCAGGGCTGGCTCTCTGTTCGCTTCGCCACCTAGCCGCCCCAAGGAAGGGATGACTCTTAAGGGGTGAAGTCAAGAGGTGAGGGAGGAAAGTGGCAAGAGGAGATGGAGAGAGACAGGGTAGGGCAAACTATCTCATGGAGAAGAGGCAAGGGGAAGTAGTTGCAGGGGAGGGGAAGAACAGGAAGGTAAAAAGGCAAAAGCATATTCTCATTGAAGTTGGCTCAAGGAGAGAATCACATACATACTAAATGGAATATCTTACCGTCACTCACTCTCCTGAGTAGGGGAAAGGGGGGTGAGAGGGGAGATGATGGAGGGGAGGGCATTCTGGGGAGAGGGGAGGTTAGAAGTACCCACTATCAAAGAGGGACAGGATCAAAGTAGGGAATGGACCAGGTGGGAGGTGAGACAGGTGGGAGGGAAATATAAGCAGTCTTTTACAATATATCTACTATGGTAATGTTTTGCATAGATATACATGTACAACACATACTGAATTGCTTATCTTCTGAGAGGGAGTGGGTGACAGGAGAAAGGGAATGGATCTGAAAATTGAAGTTTTAAAATTAAATGTTTCATAAGATGTCCAGGCAGTGGGGCTCAGAGATTCACCTTGCCCTAATGGCAAAGTCGAAGGGGGTATGGGAGAAGATATGGGAGAGAGCAGATTGGATGAGGGGATATCTAGTGGGACTGCTATTCTGGGGTGGTGGGTAGGGAAAGAACGGGGAAAAATGTAACTCATAATCTGGTGGAAATGAATGATGTAAACCAGAAGTTAATAAAGCATTTGTTTAAGAAAAAAAAAAAGAAAATCTTATTGCTTTGAAGACATAATATAGGAATGACATAGTACATAAATGAAAACAGATAAGGAAGGCATTTTACCCTACCTTTTACTAAAAGTATTTAAGGTTACAAAGTTGACAAAAAATAAATAAATGATATCTATCATTTGTCTGTCTATCTATCTATCTATCTATCTATCTATCTATCTATCTATCCATTCATCCGCATCAACACACACATATAAAGTTATTAAGAGGAATTAACATTACATTGTCACTGAATGTAATTTAATCTTTTATTTTAAAGATTTTATATCTTAGATAAATTTAAGAAATATCTTTTTGGAGACTGCTAATTGCTCTTTTATGTTACTCTTAAAAAAACAGATTTCAAAAATTGAAAACGTCAGCCATTTGTGTGACTTGAGAGTTTTAAACCTTGCAAGAAACTTTTTAAATGACGTTGATGATCTTAATGGCCTGAGCTCCCTGACTGAACTTAATCTGCGCCACAATCAAATCACTTCTGTGGTAAGTACCTTGTTTTTTTTTTTTCCCTTGCCAATTGTGGAATAAAGATTAGGAGAGAGAAAACAATAACTTTTTGTTAATTTTTTAAAAATTAAAGAAATTTAGGGCGGCTAGGTGGCACAGTGAATGGAGCACTGGCCCTGGAGTCAGGAGGACCTGAGTTCAAATCTGGATTCAGACATTTAACATTTACTAGCTGTGAGACCTTAGGCAAGTCTCTTAATCCCAATTGCCTTGCCTCTCCCCCTCCAAAAAAAAAATTAAAGAAATTTAAAGAAGAAAATGATCTATGATTTTTTTTTTATGTAAAGCAAGACTTTTAGGCCATTTAGGCATTTCTTCAATTAGTTTATGGTTATACTTTATTTTTTAAAAAATATTTTAATTTGTATCATGTAGTGTGGATAGAGAGCTAGCCTTAGAGTTAGGAAGATCTGGGTTCATTTCCTGCCTCTGACATATACTGTATTTGTGACCCTAGACAAGTCTCTCTTTTTTTTTTCCACTCAGAATACACTTTTAATGCACATTTAAAAAAAAGGATTCATCTTACAAATTGTTTTGCAATCCAAATATACAATAGCTTGGAAAACAAATAGTTTAGAAAACAAAAGCCACTGTAAAAAGACTGATTAAAACAACTAAAACAGTACAGGTTTCATATGGCTCTGATTTTACAGTTTTTTTACTGCATCATCAATATCAGAAATCTGTTCCTTCAGCTGGCTCCACTGTTCTGGATTTAAAGAAATACCTTTTCTACCAGGTTTCATTTCACCTTCCTGATCCATCCAATATTCTCTAATATCAATTAGGACTTTTCCTTTAAAATCCCGAACACTGACATATCTCATTTTTCCAATCTGAAACATATGATCATCTCGGCTGCTGCTTTGCTTGGATGAAGCTGGTGCTTTAGAACTTTCTCCTGTCTTTTGCTTCTTTATGGGTTTTTCTGGAAGAGCTTGCTTTTTCCTCTTTGCCTTTTTGTCGATTTCACTGTCAGAATCACTCCCAGATGAGCTTGAAGAAACAAGTTCCTTTGATTTGGGCATCGCTCCGTTCCTGCGGCCGCACACTCTGCTGTAAGCTCCCGAGTGCCCTAGACAAGTCTCTTAACCTCTTAGAGCTCTTAAGGCAATTCAACGCTATAGGCTGCAGAGAAGATACTAACTTTCCAATGGAAGAAAAAGATCTTCACTGGAAACTTCCTACTCCAATGAAATCATAGATCTAGTCTCTATCTCTACTATTAACTTGATGCAATTATATATTTTTTTCTTTTTGGAGGGCAATTGGGCTTAAGTGACTTGCCCAAGGTCACACGGCTAGTTTTTGTGTTAAGTGTCTGAGGCTGGATTTGAACTCAGGTCTTCCTGACTCCAGGGCTGGTGCTCTATTCACTGCACCACCTAGCCACCCTTGCAGTTATAATTTTCAAAGAAGATAAATAGAAAATTAGAACATCATCTGATAATAAAAGTGTAATCAGTCAGTGATTTGGCAAGTATAAATATTTGATTCTTTCCTGTCTTTAATTGGAAAAAAGGAGTATTAGAGGTCATTAGGTACCTGAAAAAGATAGTAGTAGGGACCAGAGAATTATTAGAAAGTTAAAAAGATATTGAAAATGCAGGACATTGACACAGAAAAAAACTTTCCTGACTTTATAGGTTTGCTGAGGCTCT
Organism: Gymnobelideus leadbeateri; assembly: GCA_011680675.1. Taxonomy (NCBI): domain Eukaryota; kingdom Metazoa; phylum Chordata; class Mammalia; order Diprotodontia; family Petauridae; genus Gymnobelideus; species Gymnobelideus leadbeateri. The sequence goes on along the minus strand of WOXC01004215.1, from coordinate 1,218,938 downwards.
GATTTTTTAAATTTTAAGCTGTTGGTAGGCAAATAGAAGTTGTATACTGAGATATTTTTGTCCTGGACATTCATGGAGTTTTTAGCAGGAACATTGCTTTGAGGCTTATGGTGCAAAGGAGCATTATTTTGTGTGTGTGTGTGTATTCTTATTTATACACACATATTTGTTATATATGGTATATTGCATATATAGTATATATTGTATATAATTATTATATTGTATGTATATATACATATAAATATGCCCACAATATATACATATTTATGCATATGTATTTATATATATACACATACATGTAGATATCTGTGCATATATACACATACATATAGACATATGCACACACATGTACACACACATTAACACGACTGGTTTTGTTATAAAGGAACTTTGTTGCTAGAAGATTCATTAATAGCATTGTGATATCATTGTACTTTTACAAAGCTTTCCAATAGTGTTTCTTAAATGTAATTTGTGTACTTTAAATGATATGTTGACAAGAGTCCCAGTTAAATGGTTAAATGATTAGTGATTAAATTATTAAAATGTAATTATTATTAAAACTAAATTAATGATTAAATCATAACTGGTACCATGAACAGCCTACTCTGGATGTAAATGGGAAAATACTGGAACAGATGGTGACTTACCCCTCAGTTCTAGAAAATCTGATACAGGTAATTTTCACTCCATAGGACCTCCAAGAGACTGGGACAGTTCCAGAACCTGTCCAAAGTCATTAATTTATTCTGGGATCTCAGATTGTAATTAAACTTCCACACCTTCAAGCTTTTTCTTCTTAGGGTACCTCCAGTTTGGGATTGACATAGTATAGGACTGCATCTCTAGGAAAACCTCTGCATCCAATCTTGACCCATGCCAGAACTGACATAAAATCAAACTAATTTTCTCAGGTTGGGAAATCATAAGGATTTATTTGATGCTAGCATTTGCCTGCATTTGGTTTATGCTTGTGAAGTGTGACATATATACTACATTATTTATAGACTTAGGTCCTTAGACTATTACTCCTAATCATGGCTATTTTCTTTGAGAGACTTGTCTGTCAACATTTTTTGAAATAGAAAAGAGAATTAATTTAAAATTAAATATTTTAAAATTTAGTCAATATCTCTTAGACCCTTTTATTGTTGACAGTTGGTGTTATACAGTTATACACTTTCACAGGTAGAAATTTTCTTTCTTTTTTTTTCTTTTTTTTTTTTTTTTGCTTTTTGGAGGGCAATTGGGGTTAATAACTTGCCCGAGGTTTTTTTGTGTGTGTGCATTAAGTGTCTGAGGCTGGAACCGAACTCAGGTCCTTTTGACTCCAGGGCCAACGCTCTATTCACTGCACCACCTAGCCGCCCCCACAGGTAGAAATTTTCTACCTCTGGGTTCAATGATTATACAAATGAATTTGCTTATAAGATGCTGATTTTACTCCAATTATAATAAAAGACTTGAGAGAATATTTAAGTGATTAATTCCAAAATAGTACATATCAATAAGTTGTTTATAATAAAATGTATTTGTACCACAGGACACATAGTATAAACAGGTGTTATTTCTATATTAGTAACTTTCCAATTAATGTAACAAAATATTCGATAATTTACTTCCCCCTAAGAAAATTGATTGCAATGAAATTCTCTTTTTCCAAACCGAAAGATGAAGATGTTTCTCATTTAGTTTCACTAATCAATAGAATAACAGCTAGGCCCTTCAATCAGTTGTACTAATACCTAATTACTAAGTTGTTTAGGACATAGAAAAAGATGAAATTTTAAGACTGAATAGCTTAGATTTTAAACACACAATTTGTTATAGTAGCCCAGATGTATCCTAGCCTTAGTGTATGGGCCAGGGATTTAATCTTTCATATGACTGTTCAGGCAGGCAGATGCAAAGTCTGAGTACTGATTTACCCAGTGGTTTGGGATATGGAATGATTACACATTCAGATTGAAAACAGCAAGATCTTACATACTTGCATTGTGCTCATATCTTTTACTAACCACTTGCTCTGATTATAGAAATTTGCCATGAAAGGAAAAAGCAGGATGTTATTGCACCAAATCTGACAGAATAAAATATCCTTAGCTCTATTTGAATTCAGATCAAAACATGCAGTACCATTTCCACCTCATAGCCAGGCTCAGGAATGGCCAGGTGGGAAACATTCCGTTTTAAAGGAACACAATGGGGAACCTCAGCCAGTAGGATCCCACCTTAGACTGAGGCTAAGCTTGTCCTCACGGTTTTTCCCAGATGCAGATCTACACCTATAACACATTTTCTCAGAGTAGCTTGTGGCATTTCTCCCAAATGGTAGATTATTGAGGTATTATTATGATCCATCAGACAACTACAGTCTCAGGAGCTTTTACCTTAATCAGCAAATTTCATCATTAATTTAATTTTAAGGCAGCAAGAAATTTGAGAGATTAGTCTAGCTACTTTATTTTTAAAGATAAAGAAACTGGGGCACAGACAGAAGTGAGATGTCTAAGGCTCGTATTGATCAGCTTGAAGACTGGCTAAGGTCTTCTGATGGTTTAATTCTCTTTCCACCAAATCATAGTGAGCCTCCTAAATGATTTAAATGGAATCCTTATTGCAGTAACAATGACATAATGCTTCTTGGTATTTCTAGTGCTTTTTTGTACAAAGAAGCATAAGCCTATAGTCTTTGCCCACAAAGATGGTCAGACAGGAATATGTAAAGTTTAATAACAGTATGAGATATAAGCACATGTTTCCCATGTAGGCTGTGTATCTACATATGTTTGTCTGAATGTAGCTACCAGAGAAATATAAACAAATATCTGTAGAGTCTCATTTTTCTGCCTTTCTCCAATGGAGACAGACCATAGTTCTGAGAGAGGGAGCACTAGGTTAGAATTTAATGTCTACAACCATAAATAGTGCTAATTTAGGGGAAATACTTTTTTTAGTCACCAATAAGCATTTGTTAAGCATCTGTTAGATGCCAGGTACTGTGGCAACCCCTGAGGGTACAAAGAAGCATTGGCATCTGGAGATGTAAAAAATAGTCCCTGCTCAGTTTCTGGTCACTATCCCTTGAGGAGAAAGGAGTGCCCTAACCAGGACTTTAAACTTTTTCCACTTGTTGTGGGTTTTGACCCTGTATGACCCACAGTTAAGAAGTGCTACAAGATATATGCAAAAGGAGTCTCTTCATATCAAATGTCACTTGTACAGGGACTGTTATAACACAGATAGTAAATACGTTTATCTAAGCCAGGAGAAAATAGGAATCAGAGAACTTATCTGTAGATTAGAGTATAGCAGACAACACTCAGAGTAAATGAGCTCTCCCATTGGGAGCAAGATATCTCAGCTCAACCACAAGACAAAGAATCTGTGATATTACCCAAGGGGAAAATCCTTGAAGTTTCTTGAGTGGAAAGTTGGGAAAAGAGACATTATCAAGATGCTGGTTCTACATGTTGGCTTCTTTCCAGACTCTTTCTCTCCTTCTAGGAAGTGAACCTTGAACTATGTGTATCCCTTCTTGAAGCTGGAAGCCAAAAGAACTAGGATCTTTCTGGTTCTAAGCTTTTGACCACTGTGCCCCTCATGTAGACATGGAGCATCATTCTCTACCAGTGAGGAGAATCTTAAGCAATTGGCCTTGAACCTCGGGTTATATGATACGTAATATTTTAGTATAAGAAATTCTTATGCAATGCAAACAAGGCATTGCAAAGTAAGCTGTCAAATGCAAGGTAGATATAATGAGAATTGTAGTCATTCATACAGAGAGATAAATAGGTTGGCAATGCATGGAGAAAGAATTTTAGCTGAGTATTGAAAGATGTATAGGATTTAGAAGGGCGGAGTTAAATAAGGGAAGGTTTTCTCTTTCTTTTTTACCACTAAACTTTTTGAATAAGTAATCTATATGATCTCCATTTTCTCAGCAGCCTCACTTGCTCCTTCACTCTGCTGTTCCACTCCACTTTTTTTCTAAGGAGACAACTCTTTTTAAGGTTAATGGACTGATAATCCCCAAGTTTAATAATCTCTCCTCATTCTGTACTGGGAGGCAGCTGTTTTTAAAAATTCTTTAGTCACTGCAGTTCTTTGACACTGTCCTGGCCTGGTTCTCTTAAAGACTACTGAGGTTACATCTCCTCTGTGTCCTTACCTGATTCCACTTGTTCCTCCTGCTGTTGGTCAATCAACCAATCAACCAACCACTCAACGAGCAATTATTAATCAACTAATCCTCTTCTAGGTGCCCTACATTGTACTAAGCACTGGAGACTAAAGACAGAAGTGGAATAGTTTCTTGTCTTCAAGAAGATTATATTCTTCTCCCCTCCACTTAATAGTATTTAATTTTTTCCAATTGCATTGTAAAGGTAGTTTTCAACATTCACTTTTATAAGGTTTTGAGTTCCAATTTTTTTTCTCCCTTCCTCCGCCCTTTCCCTCTTCCTAATGTCAGCCAATCTGATATAGGCTATATATGTATGATCATATTAAACATCTTTCCACGTTAGTCATGTGAAAGAAGAATCACAACAAAAGGAAAAAACCATGAGAGAGAAGAAAAAAGAGAAATCAATCTGTATTCAGACTCCATAGTTCTTCTGGATGTGGATAGCATTTTCCATTATGAGTCTTTTGGAATTGTCTTAGATCATTGTATTGCTGAGAAGAGCTCCATATGTTTGCCTGAATGTGGTTACAGAGAGACATAAACAAATATCTTGGAGAGATGGGCTGAATATTTCCATAGTCTTCTCAGAAGACCATCATCAATCAGTGCTGAGACCACTGATCGTTTACCTCAGGTTGAAGTTAGTTCCTCTCTAGCCACATTTCCAACTGAAGAATAAGTTTTGAATGCTATTTGGCATCTCTCATGTGGCAAAGCACCTTGTGCTGATTCTGTTCCAGCTGATATTTATGAGGAGGGGGTCCATTGCTTATAGAAAAGCTGACTAAAATTTTCCAGGTTATATGGCAAGAGGAGGTTGTCTCTCAGGAGTTCAAGGATGCCTCCTTTGCCCATCTCTATAAAGGTAAAGGAAATAGATTGTCCTGTGACAATCACAGAGGGGGATCTCTCTCTTAGTCATTGCTGGTAAGATTCTTGCCAGAGTCCTCCTTAATAGACTGATCCTTTGCCTGGAAGATGGTCATCTACCTGAGAGCCAGTGTGGCTTCAGAAAGGACTGAGGAATAGTCAATATGGTATTTGCTGCCTGACAACTCCAGGAGAAATGCCAGGAGCAGAACAGAGGTCTGTATACAACTTTTGTCAATCTGACCAAGGCTTCTGATACTGTCAGTTGTGAGGTCTTATGGAAAATTATGTCAAAATTTGGTTGCCTGGAGAAGTTCATCAGCATTGTACATCAGTTTCATGATGGCATACTTGCCTGGGTTCTGGATAATGGACAATTCCAGTCACCAGTGGAGTGAAACAAGGCTGTGTGCTTGCTCCCATGCTTTTTAGCATGATGTTTTCAGCCATATTGTCAAATGATGATGGTAAATTCTTCAACTTGAACAGGTTACAAGTCAAAACCAAAATGGAGGGGGTGTTGCTACATGATTTTCTGTTTGTAGATGATTGTGCACTCAATGCAGCCTCTGAAACCAAGATGCAACAAAGTATGGATCAATTCTTTGCTGTTTGTGATAATTTTAGCCTAACAATTAACACCAAGAAAACACAGGTTCTCCATCAGCCATCACCACACCATCCATACATGGAACCATCAGTTATAGCAAATGGAGAAATTTTAAATATTGTGGATAAGTTCACTTACCTTGGTAATGTACTTTCCAGGGATGTACATATTGACTCCTAAGCAAAGTATGGGAAAGAAGAAGTATTAGACTGACTACCAGACTGAAGGCCTACAGAGCTGTTTTGCTGACCTCATTGTTATATGCCTGTGAAACCTGAACAGTACGCCAGTGCCATGCCAGGAAACTGAATTGCTTCCATTTGAATTGTCTTAGGAAGATTCTGAAGATCGCCTGACAGGATAAGGTACCAGGCACGGAGGTCCTTCCTCCAACTAAACCATCAAGCATTCAAACTCTGCTTCAGAGAGCGCAACTTTGATTGTTCGATTGCAAAACATATGCTTGCCAAAAAGGCTATTTTATACACAACTCACAGAGGGCAAGCATTCACATAGCGGTCAGAAAAAGCCATACAAGGACACTCTCAAGGTCTCTCTTAAGAAATTTGGAATTGATTGTGTGACATGGGAGACGTTGGCACAGGACTGCTCAGCATGGAGAACTCACATTAGAGAAGGTGCTGTATTCTATGAGCAAAGTAGAATTGAAATAACTCAGATGTGCATAGTGTACAGATTTAGAGAATCCACCTCAAATGTTCACGTGGACTATTTGTGCTTAACCTGTGGTAGAACATTTGGGCTCATATTGATCTGATCAGCCACAGTCATACACACTGAAACTCGACTCTAGCACCAGTGATGTCATTTTGGTCTTTTTTTGAGAACGAAGGACAACAACCAACTGAGAAGAGCCAAGTCTGTCAAAGTTGATCATCACACAGTGCTGCTATTACTGTGCACAGTGTTCCCCTGGTTCTGCTCACTTCAGTCAGAATCAGTTCCTGTAAGTCTTTACAGGCTCTTCTGAAATCTGCCTGCTCCTCATTTCTTATAGCACAGTAGTATTCCATTACATTCATATACCACAACTTGTTCAGCCATCCCACAACTGATGGGCATCCCCTCATTTTCCAATTCTTTGCTACCACAAAAAGAGCTGCTGTAAATATTTTTGTACATGAGGGTCCTTTCCCCTTCTTTATGATCTATTTTGGATACAGACCTAGTAGAGTAGTATTGCTGGATCAAGGGGTATGTGCAATTTCATAGCCCTTTGGGCATAGTTCCAAATTGTTCTCCAGAATGGTTGGATCAGTTCACTACTTTACCAACAATGCATTAGTGTTCCAGTTTCACCACATAAGAAGATTAAATTCTAGCAAATGAGGTATCATGTTCATAAAATTTATACAGAATAGTTAGAAAAAAATGCAAGGTAATGTTAGAAGCTTGGTGACATCAAATTGGTAATTGGACAGGGTATTAGGAAGGTGGTGAATGCTCTGAGTCTGGAATGAAACCAGAAATTACAAGAGAAAGAGATGAAACAAAAGTGCATCTGAAATGAAACATTCTGAGGAATGTCATGTGGGCCAATTTGCCTGGAGCCTAATAATGTGTATGAATATTAGAGAGGGAGGAAGGGGCTATAGTGTAAAGAGTTTTTAAATAGAAGAGTTTATATTTTATCCTATAGGTAGCAGGGAGTGTCTTAAGTCAGATGCAGACTGGCCTCATGGTGCAAATTACTTATCTGAAGGGATTGAATCAATGGTATATATTTTTAAGAAGCAGAAAGAACAGAAACATTTTACTAAATGTAAACAAACATTAAGCAGAGTTCAGCAAAGATGTGCTGTGCAGCTGTGCAGGTCTCCTAAGTCCCATCTCTCACCCCAACCCTCCTCACATATACAACACTCATGCACCTTCCTGGGAATAAATAGGTCAGGTTAAAATAAGCTATATTTACGTCAAGTTTAGATTTGCTCAAATCATGCCTTGGTACATTTAACCTATCTTTCTTCTTGTTTCCATGCCTAAGGCAACATGTGCTTGGGCAGAATAAATACTTCTTTAGACAGGGAACCGCTGGAGTTTATTGAGTAGGATGGTGGCATGGTCAGATCTTAAGAAAAATCGTTTTAGCAGCTGTGTGGAGGATGGATCTGAGGCAGGGAGAGCAAACTGGATTCTCTTTCACTAGTGTGGGCAGAGGAGAAGGGGAGTATGCTCCACGTATCCGCCCTTGGTTTTTTGCTGTTTCCCATTATGTCCCTTGAACTCTCACCTACTTTTCTTGCTTCATTTATCACTTCCAATCTAGGAGATTCTCAAATCTACATCTCCAGTGCTGGTTTTTTCCTGAACTTGAGTCCTTTATCTCTAATTACCTGGTAAACATGTTTTTTTAAATGTCCTGCCATCCTTTCAAGTTTAAATGCATCTAAAATAAATTCATCATTTTCCTCCTAATTATAACTCATTTATATGACCTTAAATACTTTTTTCCCAGTAGTCCTGGGAGATGGGAATTCCTGTAGCACACATGCTTTGTGTCATTCTCTTAACTTTTTAGGATATGTTACTTTGAATGATTACTTATTTTTTATGTACATGTTCTTATTTTTTGAAATAGATTATAAACCCATTAAGATCATAAACAGTATTTATATTTCTAGACTCCCAGCATATGTATTGTACCTCCCATGTAATGCACTTATTTTTTATTGATTATTATAATGATAAGTGAATAGAAAGAAGATAAAGTCTTCTGATTGGAAGGAATAGGATGAGGAAAAACATGGAGGCAGGAAACCAGACTTCACTAGAGGACAATGAGTGAAACAGTTTTGTCGAAAAGGAGGAAAGAAGGCCAAAAAACATTGATTGGAGTTAGATTCATTGGATATCAGTTACTGTACAAATGACAAAACAAATAGGAGGAGGAGGAGAATTATATAGTTAGAAGAATTGGTGGAAAGAATGACACATATAGTTCTTCATATAGAAAGACTAAGATCCATATCATAATAAGTACATAAAGAAATGTTTACAGCACATAATTATTTTGAAATTTATAAATCAGTTCTTTTTGTATGATTTTAATTAAAATGATTTGATTGTTTAATTAGTTTTGTATTTGATTAAATAATCAGTTCCTATCTCACTTCCATGATGAAAAAGAAAGAGGAAAAAGGAACTATTCTCTTCCAAAGGGATATTTTAGATTTACTTTGCTGGAAGATAACTTGTGATATTATAGTCTCTAACTTTCATGATGCATGCTGCCTTCCCCACTTCTTTCTTTCCTGACTTCTCCATGGAAAGGGCTCTAAAAATAGTTACTGCACTGAATATTTTAATGGGTTAGGTTGCTGAATCATTTTGGTCCTTTATGAGTTTAGTAAAATTGAAAGAAAAACACCTGAACATATTTGAAGGGAATAACTATTCCCTTTTAAAAGACAGAATCTTTATTCTTTAAAACATAGTTTATAAAGAATTATAATTCCAAAGAAATTTTGTAGTAGTAATTTTATTTTGTAATACATATATTTCTAGATACTTTTGAAAAATGAAAAAAAACCAACAAACTTGTATCTTGCTTAAAAAAATGTTCTGAGTTAATTCCCATAACTCTTTTGTGAGATGAATTAAATCAAGACTTTGTAACAGTAATACTATTAGGGAGGCTAGAAATAGTTTGTTTCTCTGAGCAGATCCTTTATATTTGTTTTAAACCAGTTTGTTTTCTTATTGCCACTTTGGGGATGTCATCACTCTAAGCTCTTTTGATAGTTCCCCTGGCAGTGAGATGATTATTTAATGAGGAAAGTATAAATAACTTTAGATCTTAAAAAATTCTGAGGCTAAAATAAAATTGCTTATAATTTGTAGAGATAACTCTTAATTATCCACATTGATGGGAGATAATAATGAAATTGATATTCCAAAATAGTAGGAAATCCCCAAATCATTAATATATAATTTTAGAATGTCATATGATCTAGGGAAACTTATTAATTGCTGATGCTAAAAATGAAAATTAGTTGGTATTTCCTCGGCACATACTATCAGTAGGGGCAAATGACCTAGAAGCATTTCTTATTTAGTGGGAAGCTAGTCTAGGATTAAAAATTTACATGCGTAGGACATTAAAAAAACAAACAGAAGTTTAGAATTCCCAAAAGAAGTGGGCATATTTTTTTTTAAAATTCTGGTATAAGAATAAATACTCAAGTGACTACAGAATCATATACAATCTCATCGCAGTGCATTGTACAATTTAAACTGTGTATAGTTATCAAAGTGCATTGGAAATTGAAGGATAAAGGCTTACTACTAAATTGTGATAACTTTTGTTGGGATGTGCTCAAGGTCTTGTATGGAAATGGAGGGGCTCAAATTAGGATCCAAAAATGACAATTTGTGTAATAAATTTGAAAGCATAAAAGAAAAGGGAAAGTCTAGGACAGTTGTACTTTGGAATGAAGAGATGGGAGTCTTTGAGATTGGTTTTGGACTTGATAAAAGAGTAGTGTGAATACCACTCTGACCTTTTGGTATGTCTAATTTAGCATAATTATTGAACTTCAAGGCTTATGTTTACAAAATATGTTTAGGTGATATATCTATGAGCACTAGAGGTGAACTAAAGTTCTAAGAAATAGATTATGTTGCAGTGTGTTATGGACATTAATTTTTATGTTGTATCCATTTAAAGATTAATTGGGGTTGCTGAATTAATTGGAGTTGTTATTCCTCAATTTGTTATTTAAATTATAAAAATATATGTGTATATATAATATACTCATCTGAATATAAACATAGATACAGATAACTAGAGAGCTAGCTAGTTATTTGGTAATGTGGTTTTAGAATTTAAAAAAGTAATATGAATTGTTCAGGGGCCTATTTCTATTTTCAGCAAACATTTTTATTAGATGCCTATTGTATGCCAACCACTTGGTTGGCAGCAAGTGCTAGAGGTGCAAATATAAAGATGAGACAGTCCCTAACCTCAAGGAGCTTACATTTTACTTGGAAATGGATTGGGGAGAGACACAATATGTGTACATGTAAGCACACATATATGTATGTATAGAAATACATGTATAAATACATGTGTTTGTATAAATACACAGAATAATAGTGAGGGGTTCAAAACTGCAGATTTTTTTTTAAGTTCTCTTAAAGAAAGTGGTACTTTTTAACTGAACTTCATGAAAAGAATTTAGGGATAGTGCAAGAAGTGGAAGTAAAGAACAAGAAAATTCTAAGAATGATATAATCTGTACAAGGGCACAAAAATGGGAGATAAACTACTATGCAAGAGAAATACATCAATTGGACTGGAATATGGAGTGTCTGAGAGTAATGTGTTATCAGCCTAATATGTAAACTGGAGCCATATTATGAAAGATTTTAAATGCCAAATAGGGGAAGGAGTTTGTATTTTAGCAGGAAGTGATGTGGTCAGAACTCTGCTTTAGGAGTTTCAATATGGCAGCTGTTTAGAGGATGAATTAGATAGGGGGAGATTTGAGGCAGAGAGACCAGTTAGAAGGCAACTTATTTCAGTTGTCTAGGCAAAAGGTGAGAGATATGGTGGAGGTAAAATTGACAAGATTTGGCAATTGATAGAATGTGAGAGTGTGCCTGAAGAATTGGGGGTGACTTCTAAATTGTAAACCTGGATATCTAAAAGAATGGTGGTGTCCTTTATAGAAATAGAGTTTTTAGGAGAAGAGTTGTTGACTTCTTCATCTAAGTGAATCAGAAGTAAAGGGCAATTTAGCATTAAGATATTCTGGTTACCAGTCTCAGGGAATACTGGATTCATTTAATACAAAATAGCAGAAACTAATTTGGTGAAGGGCTGTACTTGCTAGAGGAAGGTGATAGTCACTAGTACTATGTTTTAACCTCTGACATGGTTAAAAAAAGATAAACAGGGAAATGACATTTTTCCTTAAAGATACAACAGACAATAATTTTAATACTTAATATGGATAGCATATTAATATAGTACTCCATCTCCCTTCTCTGTGCCTAGAATCAGGAAGATCTGAGTTCAAATATGGCCTCAGACACATAGTAGCTGTGTGATCCTCAGCAAGTCACTTAACCTTGTTTGTCTCAGGTTCCTTGTCTGTAAAATGAGCTGGATAAGGTGATGATAAACCACCCTAGTATCTTTGTGAAGAAAACCCCAAATGGGGTCATGAAGGGTAGGACACAACTGAAAGGACTGAAAAACAAAATTGCTTTCCAAAATGGTTTCTTTTAAACCAATTTACAGTTCCAACAACAGTTCATTAGTGTGCCATATTTCCTCCAACACTTAACTATTGCCATCTTTTATCATCTTTGCCAGTTTGCTGAGGGGGAGGTAAAACTTCAGAGATGATTTGCCTTTCATTTCTCTTATTAATTATTTATAGCATTCTTTCATGTAGTTGTTAATGGTTTTCAGTTTTTCTTTCGAGAACAACTTGTGGGGAACTGACTGATTATAGTGATTTTTGACAAATTATATTCCCCTTAAATAATTGGGAAACATTTATCTTTTATGTGAGAAACATTAATAAGAGACAATTTTGATATTAATGGATTGAAAGTCAGCTTTAAAACCAGGAAGACCTAGGTTCTAGTACTGTTTCTTGTCCATACTATATATGTGACCATGAGTAAATCACGGAAATTCCTGGTGCCCTAAGCACTTGTTTATGACTGTTGATTACAGAGGAATTGCTGCTTTCCACTGGTGGAGGTAGTTTCTACTATGGGAGTTCCCTATGCTATTGAAATCATTAGTCAGGACAAAAAAGAAAAGGGAAACAGTCTGGTGTAATAGAAAGACCATTGGTCTTAGAGTCAAGAGACCTGGGTTCTTTTCTAACTATATTTAATGATCACTAATTAATTTTATTTGGACAAGTTATTTTACCTCCTTGTTGACTAACCTTTAAAATGAAAGGGTTTGACCCAATGACCTCCAAACTCCTTTCTAAGGCTTCGAGATTTTATAATTCTTAGGGTTTTTACTTTTAGGAAGGTATTATCTTTTTACTTAGTGAATAGAAGTCATTCCATGTAAGCTTATTTCTGGCTTTTGGAGCATCATTAGCCACTAAAACATGAAGCATTTACAAGTGGTAATTATACTAAAATAGCAGAATTTCTCATTATTGCATTTAAGCATAGAACAGAATCCATTTTTGATTGTTTGACCTTTCCAGTAATTGTTTAGACTGTAGATTTTTATTTGTAAAGGTTGCTGGTGACACAGAGGATTTAACACACACACAACACACACACACATAAACATACATATTTATATCTACACACATGTGGGTGTGGGTGTGGGTGTGCTGCTTCATTTGTGATTGGGTGACACATTCGTATGGTCCAAAATTAGTGGGACTGATGACTTAAGAATTCCCAAGATTTTGAATACAGAAACTACTATTTGGAATACTTGAAATTAAGCTTTAGTGCAGCCTCCTTACAAAGTCTTTTTCCCCCCTCTGTTGGGTTCTCCTATCTGTGCTCCAGCTGAAATGCTGAAGAAGCATTCTGGCCTCTTTCCCAGCAGCATGCTCAGAGAAGCAGCAGCAGCAGCAGCAGCAGTATCTCTCTCTGTTCTCTTCAGTGCTATTTACCTTGCAAGTGGTGCAGCTCGTTCTGCAGATATTCTGAAGCCCTCCCCTATAATCTGCAGTGGAAGAGAATGGAGCCAAATGTCTGATAGAAATCACTGATGCAGCAAGGTTGCAGTATATTGAAAGCAGCATATATTTCAACAAATGAGAGAGTAGACATTTCAAAGATTTTTTTTTGCCTTTCAGCTGGTAAATTTTTGCTTCTTTATTTCCTTCTAGAGAGATGTGGATAATTTGCCCTGCCTCCAACGTCTGTTTCTCAGCTACAACAATATCTCTTGGTAAGTAGACATTTTAATTAGTTTGTTATTGATGATGTGAATTTACTGTTGACACTACTGTTTTGAATTTAGAATGCAAATAATTTAGGGTATTTTTTGATATGTCATGTTGAAAATGTAAAGATGACAGGGCAGTTTAACAACAAAGTTCTTGTGTTGAAAAGACAATACTTTTATTTATATTTTACTGATGAAGTTTGTGTCCTACTTTTAATGCCAAAATGTAGACATAAGTATATGACATTTCTTTTTTTATTTAATTATTAATCTAACAACATTTATAGTTGCCATTTTGTAAAATGTATGTATATGGAAATTTCCACATATGATTTTATATCCTTTATATGACATTTACTTTAGCATGAAATTATATTTGTTTGATGAATTATCACAAGGAATTTATGTTGTTACTGATTGGTTTTCATATAGAGGGTTACAATCTGTATTTACTATGCCTCTTTCACATTAGGCCATGAAGCCTTGGCATCTTCATTTAGAAGTAATAATGTGTTACAGAATTTTAAAACATAGATATTTTGTTTTTCAAAGGTGTTGTTTATATCATTATATTGCAATGTTTTCTCACCGACTGGTGACCTGAAAGCATTCAAAGCTGGAGCCTGGGACTCTACAGTCAGGCTTGACTTTGCAAAAGTATCCCCTATTCCTTCCTTTCTTTGCCTCCTCCCCCTGGATAGTAATGACTAGCCATAATAACTCCTCATTTCTCCTTTGTTTTTTTTCTTGACATGATTAAGAAGAAATGAAATATTCAGGTAAGCATAGAGAGGGATAGTTTTCCCTGAACTCTTAAGTCTGGGCTTCCAGGAGTTAAAATCTAGTCTATTCTTTGAGAGTTTTAAAATTTGAGTTTTCTGTTGTTTATCTAGGCATAGGTGCTGTTCTTACTTTACAGTACTTTTAAAGGCTAGGGGCTTCTTCTAGACTTATAAGCATGACGTTATCAGCAGTACTCCCAGAGAAGAATACATTTTCCTCCTCCCTAAGACCTTTCTCTTTCTTCCCTGCTTTAAAAAAATACTGATAATAATACAAATTAAAACCCTACAAGTAACTTGATTTTTTGAGACCTTTACATTTCCCCTTCATTTAGTAGGGAGGCAGTGTTCCAGTTATTGAACCCTTTTCTAGTTTATGGGGGATGTGGAGCCCTTTCCTCCTTAAAGAATTTCCCCTTTTGTGTTACTAGGAAATATTTTGGAAAAGCACAGTTTCAAATGGTTAATAAGTCTGCAGTTTACCTCTAGATTCCAAATCAGGGCTGTTTACTGGTATATGACCAATAAAGAAACAACCTGTGGGAGAGAGAACGAAAGAGTAAAGAAAAATGCCTTCCTAAGTCAAGGTCTAGAGTCTGACTTTGAGCACTAATCTTCATCCTGCTTGTGGTTGCTTCTCTCTTTTTCATGCCTGGTTCTATTTACCCTAATTTCAGATTTTCCACCTTTAGGGATTGAAGAGTATTCTAAACAGTGGTAAAAATTGTTACTTTTTGTGCAGAATATGAAAATACTCAAACCAGATGGAAAGTACATTGAATCCTGTTCTCCTTGCTTGCTGCTGTTTCTTCTTCTTCTTCTTCTTCTTCTTCTTCTTCTTCTTCTTCTTCTTCTTCTTCTTCTTCTTCTTCTTCTTCTTCTTCTCTTCTTCTTCTTCTTCTTCTTCTTCTTCTTCTTCTTCTTCTTCTTCTTCTTCTTCTTCTTCTTCTTCTTCTTCTTCTTCTTCTTCTTCTTCTTCTTCTCCTTCTTCTTCTTCTCCTTCTTCTTCTCCTTCTTCTCCTTCTTCTGCTTCTGCTTCTGCTTCTGCTTCTTCCTGCTTCTTCGTGCTTCTCTAGTTAGATGCAACTAGGTAGGTCAGTGAATAGAGGGCTAGACTTGTAGTCAGTAAGACTTGAGTTCAGATCCTATATCAGAAACTTACTTGCTGTGTCATCTTGGTCAAGTCACTTAAACTTTCTTAGGCTCAGTTTCCCAGTTTCCTCATCTGTAAAATGGTGATATTAATAGGATCCACTTCAGAAGGCTGCTGTGAGGATCAAATGAGATGATATATGTAAAACACTGAAAAAATTTAAAGCCCTTTATAAATGTTATCTATTATTATTTTTAATCATTCTAGATCTGACAGGGAAGTTGACTTCTATAGGTGTTTTATTTAGGAAGTTTACCGCTTCTGAAAAGTTGCTTCCTCCCCTCCCATAGTGTAAAAACATTTTTAAAATTAATTTTTCTTTAAAAAGCAGTGATTTCTCAAGAGGTTATGACATGGAACTGTGAGTAAACAGTTTCAAACCTTTCCTGCTTTTAATAATTTCTTTCTCTATGTTTTTACACAGGCTTAGCCCTATGCCTTCCTCGAGTGTTTCCAGATGATCTGCTTCTGAGGGTAAGTACATTTTCTGCTCTGCTCCTGTTGATTCTAATGGTCCAGGAGACAGTGCAGGAAATGTATTGGGTCCAAGGGGCAAAAATAAGAGCCATAGGTAGATAGCTAGCCCCTACCCTCTTTTTACCAGAGGCCAGACTTACTGGATCTACAAATTACCAGATGCCACCATACCACCCCTAAGGGATTTCAGTATCTTTTTAACTTTTATATTAGAAGCAATCAATGATTCCATTTTTCTAATTCTAGAGAAGGTTGCTGAGCCTTTATAGTAATCAGTTTTGTCATAGCCTAGATAATATGACTAGATAATTGGCACAGGGAATTTTTTTGAAAGGCCTAACAGTGGTCAGGGAAAATATATTTGAGGATTATTACTCTTTTTACAGCAATTAAAACAAATTATCAATTTTAATTTAATTAGCTAAACTGGAAAAAACCCTAAAGTCAGTATGCTTCCACTAAAAAGATACCACATAGCTTCTACGTGTAGAAGAACTGATAGTTATATACTTTGATTGTAGTTTTATTTCTAAAATTACTGATAAGCTTCACCAGATTCAGGGTAGTTCAGATAAATATTCATGAAATTCTCTGAGATGGATAGTTTTAGTTGGGACTGTGTGAAATATTTATTACTAGGGAAAGCTTTTCCTTGGATCTTATTTCAAAAAGGCTGGTGGACACTGATGATCATTATATTCTGTGTGGGCCTCTGTGGTATCTGGTATATGGAGTCTTATGTAAATCAAGAAAATTTATCAGTTTATTTTAAAATGAGGATATTCCAGATCCCTAGGGGGCATAATAGATACGGAGCTCTGCTTGGAGTTAGGAATGCGTGAATACAAATCCTGACTCATTTACTTAGCTTCGTGATCCAGGGCAAGTCACTTAACCTCTCCCAGCCTCTATTTCTTCCTCTGTTAAATTGAGATGATGATAACACCTACTTCTCAGAATTGTTGTGACGATCAAATGAAATAATTTATGTAAAGCCCTTTGTAAAACTTAAAACACATATAAATCCTAGTTATTATTATTATCATTACTATTTACTGGAGCAGAAAGCCACAAATACTTCTGGGAATGGTTATTTTTATCTGTAACACCAACAACAATGATAGATAGCATTTATATAGCAGTTACACGTTTGACAAGCGCTTTAAAAATATTATCTCATTTGATCCTCACAACAACCCTGGGAGGTAAATGCAGTTGTTCTCTGTCTACTCTGTCATCTAGCACCCAACCCAAATGAACCATAATGCTTATTACCACAGCTGGCTTCTGAGGATTTTTTTTGTCAATTTAATTCAATTCAACAAATATTTATTTAATACCTACGACGTGCAAGAAACTTTTCTAGGTGCTAACAGGGGAAAGAGAAGAAAACCATATATCTTATATTGAGTTACAGTAGTACCAAAGTCCCAGAGGATTGCTTTAAAACTTTGACTGTCCTTTCTTCCTATACTCTGTACCAAAACAGGAGTCAGGAAAACTAAAATTAAACATAAACTGATATCTGACAAGTGAGACAGCCAAGGACTTCAGGGAATCAGTCAATCTATAGGCAATCAAGGACCTACTATGTGCCAGGCAGTATGCTGTATTCTAGGGATACAAAGAGGAAAGTGAAGAAGTCTTTGTTCTCATAGAGCTTTCATTCTCATGGGAAAAGAAACATGCACATAAATAGGTATATGCAAAGTATATTCAAAGCAGGTAACCTTGGTAGGAGAATTCATGAGCAGCTGGGTGAACAGGAAAGCTCTCCTGAGCAAGATGACCTGGAGCTAGTGTTGAAGGAAGCCAGGAGGCAGAGGTGAGGGGGGAGGACAGTGAAAAGGCATAGAGATGGGAGTGGAAAGGAATAATGTATGATAAAATGTGTGTGTGTGTGTATTTGTGTGTATGTGTGTGTATATATATATATTAGAAAACTAGGATAGGGCCAGATTGTGAAGAACTTTAAAGGCCAAAGGAGTTTATATTTGATCCTAAAGTTGATAGGGTGACACCTGACTTTTTTGAGTAGAGAGATGACATGGAAAATGCCATCTTTAGGAAAATGAGGAAGAAAATCATGTTGGTGGCAGTATAGAGGATGAATGGAATAGTGAGAAACTTGATGCAAAGAGTTCAATTAAGGAAGTCACTGCAGTAGTCTAGGGCGGTGGTGAAGAGGCCCTAGCCTAGGGGAGAAAAGGGGAGTGCGTATGCAAGCGCATCCAATAGGTAGAAACAATAATATTTGATAACCAGTTGCATTTGTGAGGTAAATGAAAGGGAGGGATCTGAGGAATCAAACTGTCAAATAATCACCTCATTTTTGAATCCTTAGTGAACCTTATGTCCTTTACTCAACCTATTGGAATAATTGGAATAATTCCTGAGGACCTAGAAGAGTGAACATTAAATGTTTGGATTATTTTAATGGTAAAATAAGGCCTTAGAATGAGGCTTTATTCCTTTTTTCTTTTTTGTTCAACCTAACATGTAAATTCCCATACAGTTCTACACTCATGGTCCATCCAGGCCCCCTATTCTGTCTTTGACAATGATACCAAAAGATGTATCCTGGAAAGATACGTGGTTATCTTTCTTAATATCAAATCAAGTCAGCAAGCATTCTTAAATGTCTACTATGTGCCAGGCACTGTGTGGTCAGTGCTGGAAATAGAAAGACAGAAACACTCCCTGCCATCTAGGAGCACACTATTTACTGAAGAAAACAACACATAAACAACTATGTATGTGCAAGATATATACAGAGTAAATGGGAGATGATATGAGGGGAAAGAAATTAATTTTAAGGAGGACAAGGCTTATTGTAGAAGATGGGACTTTTTCTGAGATGTGAAAGAGTCAGAGAAACCAGGAGGTAGAGATGAGGAAGGAGAGAATTCCAAGCATGGCGGACAGTCAGTGAAAATTTCCAGAGATAGGAGATGGAGTGTTTTTTGCAGCAAATAGCAAGGAAAGCAATGTCACTGAATTGTAGACTATGTGGAGGGAAATAAAGTGTAAGAAGACTGGGAATGTAGGGCTTAAACAGAGGATTTTATATTTTGTCCTAGACATAATTATGAACCATGGAGTTTATTGAATAGGAAAATAACATGGGCACACCTGTGCATTAAGAAGATAACATTGACACCTGAGTGGAGAATGGCCTGGAATGGGAAGAAACTTGAGGCAGAGAGATCAACCAACAGGCTATTGAAATGGCCAACTTGAGATGATGAGGACCTGCCCCAGGATGTTGGCAGTATCAGAGGTGAAAAGGGAGTGAATACAAGAAATGTTACTAAAATTAACAAGACTTGACAATATATTGGATGTTTGGCATGACAAGAAGTGAGGAATCAAGGATGACACTAAGTTATTGGGAAGATGGTGGTACCTTCAGCAATAATGGAAAAATCTGGAAGAGGGAAGGGTTTGGGGGGGTAATGATAATGAGTTCAGTTTGGGATATGTTAAGTTCAGGATAGAATTATGGATAGGGAGAATGTATGAATCAATTGAGGGTTTGTTAATTTGTTTTATTAGGTTGGGGAGACAGAGATATTTATAGTCAGTAGGGAAGTGACTAGTAGTTTGGGAGAAACTGAAAATTAAAGAGTAGGGATGGTAGAGGGAGAAATGTGCTAGAAAAAGAAAGGATAGAATAAGGTGATTTGTAAGGAGAAGGGCCACCTCTTCATGTCAAATAGGATGAAGGAGGAGATAATGGTGAAAAGCACTTTTGAATGCTATGAGAGAAGTAGGAGGGGAGAAGAGGGAGCTCTCAGCAAATGACCTCATTTTTTTCTGATAAAATATGAGTCAAGGTTCTCAGCTGAGAGAGTAGGTGAGGGGCAGCTGTGGGAAGGTTTGAAGTTTGTAGGATGAAAAACTTTAGAAAAGCTACTGTGGTGAGATAGTGAATCTATTTGGGAGGCAGAGAAGGTTTGCTTTGCCACAGTGAGGGCCCGGTTGAGATTATGTAAAATAAATTTGTAGTGGACCCAGTCTGCAATTAACCTTCCAAATTATGCATAGCTCTCATATTGTGGGAGTCAGAACATATACTCAAATCAATATAATGGAAACAAAATGTGACAAGTACCTTAAAATATACCAAGTACTGTGGGAATTTAGAAGGGGAATACTGAACTGAATTTACATCTGTGATGTGAAGCAGTACATGCTTTTAATTGTCATAAACTTGACTCCAGCTTCAAGTGTAGGGGTAGTTGAGAGAAGTATACTTTGGCAAATGTTGTAGGACTTGGTGAATGCCTACACTTACACTATTAGTGATTTTATAGGTTTTGTTTTTAGAAGCTGAAGAATCTTAATCTTTTCAGTTCGTCTTATAAAATGGCACCTGTTCCTCTTCCCTCTGATATTTTTGTTGCTCTTTTCTCTAGATCTTATTCATTTCAGTAATTTCTTCAAATACAACAGCTTCTACATCCACATAAATCATGATTTTGTATAAGAGTATTAGATTTTGTGTTTTGTTTTCAGGAACTTTCTGCATGACGTCCAGAATTTTCTGGTTGTTTGGATTAGCAGCAGCATAGGGAAGCTAGTTGGCCCAGAGTGCTGGGCCTGGAGTCAGGGAGACCTGAGTTCAAATCCAGCCACAGACACTTACTAGCTATGTGACCCTGGGCAAATCACTTAACCCTGTTTGCCTTAGCTTCCTCATCTGTAAAAAAAAATTACCTGGAAAAGGAAATGGCAGACCACTCTAGCATAGTGGCCAAGAAAACCCGAAATGGGGTCACAAAGAGTCAGACATGACTGAAATGACTCAACAATGACAACAAAAGCACAGGGGACTTATTTAGAAAGATTTCTGCATCCCTTTCATGAGTTGTAATTCTTAACTAAGGGCCCTCAATTTTAAAAGACTAGCTTAAAATTTTTATTATACCTGCATTTTATAGAATCCCACAGTTTCAGAGTTACAAGGGACCTCCAAGACCATCTGGTCTAACTTACACCTGAGCAAAAATCCCTTTTACAGTATGCATGATAAATAGTCAATCAAATCTTTTCTTGAAGTCATGGAAAACCAATGGCCTTGCAGGATAGCCCATTGTACTTTTGGAGAGCTATAACAGTTTGGATTTTTCCTTAAGTCAAATCTAAATTTGCTTCATTCCAGTTTCAATCTACTGTTCCTAATTCTGCCCTTTTTCTTGTACTTGCCCACATTGAAACTTATCTGCTATCTTTTTCCTCAGTTATACCACTTTGTAAGATCTTTAATTTATCCTAATCTACTTGTTATTTTACGACGTGGGGGAAAAAACCTTCCTTGGTGTCACTTAATTCAACAAATGTTTATTAAATATCAAATATGTGTAAGATGAAAGACAGTGTAGCATGGGGAAGAAAGGGACTCAGAATGACCCAAATTCAAGCCTTGCCCTTTACATATACATGTGACCATGTGAACCTGTTCAAGTCCCTTAGCTTTTCAGTGTTCTAGGCAACCCTCTAAGACTGTAAGTTTTGGAGGAATTTTTGATCTGTATCTGGGGAGCTTGTTTCCATACCAGGAATTGCCCATCCTAATGAAGTCACAAATCCAGATAAAAAATGTATAAGATACTATGCTAGGCACTGGAAATAATATTAAGAAAAAAAATGGAACAGTTTCTGCCCTGGTTAGAGCTTATAGTCTCCTGAAGGATAGCACATGTACACAAGTAAATATAAGATCTTTTGAAGAAAGAGTGAGCACTGACTGTTATGGTGAATTAAGGAATCCTTTGAATAGGAGGAAGCACCTGAAGCAAGACATAAAGAATATATGAAGATTCTGAGATGTGGAACTGAGAAGAAAGTCCATTCTAGACTTGCACACATGTTTGGAGGAAGCGTTAGAAGGTTGAATTCACGGAATACCTTGTAATCCAGTGTGGCTAGAACAAAGGGTACATGAAGGCAAGTAATGGGAAATGAAGCTGGAAAGTCAGGTTGGATACACAGTTTTGAAGGGCGTTATTTGCCAGACTGAAGACTATGTGTTTTATCTAAGAGACAATATGGAACTCCTAAAGTGGACTCTGGATAGGTCAGGGACTGAATCCCACTGCTCTTTTATTCCTCATACTTTTTGGCTACTTCATTACTCAGAGGAAGAGAAGATGAAATGGACTATTTTATTATTTTAAACAAATGCTTTATTAACTTCTGGTTTACATCATTCATTTCCACCAGATTTTGAGTTACAGTTATTTCCCCCCCCCCGTTTTTCCCCTACCCACCACCCTAGAATAGCAGTCCCATAAGATATCCCCTCATCCAATCTGCTCTCCCCCATATCTTCTCCCATACCCCCTTCAACTTTTCCATTAGAGCAAGGTGAGTCTCTGTGCCCCAATGCCTGCACATCTTATCTCCCAATTACATGCAAAATAGTATTAATAATAGTATTTATATATATTTGAAACATTTAATTTTAAAACCTCGAATTTCAGATCCATTCCCTTCCTTCCTTGTCACCCATTTCTTCTGGGAAGATAACTAATTCAGTATGTGTTGTACATGTCTAGCTATGCAAAACATTACCATAGTAGATATATTGTAAAAGGCTGCTTATAATTCCCTCCCAACCATCCCACCCCCCACCTGGTCCATGCCCTACTTTGATCCTGTCCCTCTTCTATAGCGGGTACTTCCAACCTCCGCTCCCCCCAGAATGTGCTCCCCTCCATCATCCCCCTTCTCATGCCCCTTCCTCCTACTCTGCTACAGGGTGAGATATCCCATTTAGTGTGTGTGTCATTCTGTCCCTGAGCCAAGTTCAATGAAAATATGGTTTTGCCTTTTTGCCTTCCTGTTCTACCCCTCCCCTGCAGCCACTTCCCCTTGCTTCTTCTACATGAGATAGTTTACCCTACCCTGTCTCTCCCCATCTCCTCTTGCCACTTTCCTCTCTCACCTCATAATTTCACCCCTTAAGTATCATCCCTTCCCAACAAATTCAACCTATGCCCTCTCTCCATGTATAACTGTAAACATATATACACACATTCACATATGTATTCATATGCCCATACACCCTTCTTCCATTATTTTCATACTGAGAAAGGTTTCATCAGTGACAGTTATTGTTTTTCCATGTAGGAATGTAAATAGGTCAACTTTGATAAGTTCCTTTTGATTTCTTTTCCCTGATTACCTTCTCAGGCATCTCTTGCTTCTTGTGTCTGGATGTCAAATTTTGTATTCAACTCTGGTTTTTTCCTCAAGAATGCTTGAAAGTCCTCTATTCCACTGAATGACCATATTTTCCCCTGAAACAAAATACTCAGTTTTGCTGGGTAGGTGACCCTTGGATTCATTCCCAGCTCTTTTGCCCTCTGGAATATCATATTCCATGCCCTTCTATCCCTCAGTGTAGAAGCTGCCAGGTCCTGTGCTATTCTGATTGTGTTTCCACAATATTGAAATTGTTTCTTCCTGGCTGCTTGGAGTATTTTCTCCTTGATCTGGGGATTCTGGAACCTGGCTATAATATTCCTGGGAGTTTTCTTTTTGGGATCTTTTTCAGGAGGTGATCTGTGGATTTTTTCAACCTCTATTTTGCCCTCTGGGTCTAAAACATCAGCGCAGTTTTCCTTGAGAATTTCTTGAAAGGTGATTTCTAGGTTCTTTCTTTGATCATGGCTTTCAGGTAGTCCAATAATTTTTAAATTGTCTCTCCTGGATCTATTTTCCAGGTCAGTGGTTTTTCCCATGAGATATTTCACATTGCCTTCTAATCTTTCATTTGTTTGGCTCTGCTTAACAGCATCTTGATTTCTCATAAAGTCATTAGCTTCCATTTGCTCCAGTCTAACTCTGAAGGAATGAATCTCCTCAGTGAACTTTTGAGATTCTTTTTCCATCTGGCAAATTCGACTTTTTAAGGCATTCTTCTCCTCATTGCCCTTTTGGGCCTCCTTTGCCATTTGAGTTAGTCTATTTTTAAGGTGTTATTTTCCTCAGGCTGTTGACCCTCATTTCATACTTTTCCTGCATCCTTCTCATTTCTCTTCCCAATTTTTCCTCCACTTCTCTTATATGATTTTTAAAATCCTTCTTAAGACCCTCTATGGCCTGTAATCCGCTCATATTTTCCTTTGGGGCTTTTGGAACAGGATTTCTGACCTCATACTCCTCCTCCTGTTCCAAGCTTCCATCCTCTTTGCCCCCCAAATAGGAGTCTAATGTTGCATTTTTCTGTTTATTTTGTTCCCTTTGCCTAGGCATGTTGCCACTTAATTACTTGACTTTTGGGCTTGTTGCCATAGTAGGACTCTGCCACCAGACAGGGGAGCTTCCATCCCGAATGTTGGGGTCTTCACAACTTCCGGTTCTGGCAAGTTGGATGCCCACCCCAGACCTCCCCCACAGATCACAATCCAGATCCAAGCAGGTTAAACCAAGAGTGATTAACCCCCAAGACTGATCGCTGGATCTCCCTACAGTTCGCAGGCCAGGGGCTGGAGCTGCCACTGCAACTGCAAAATGGTGTGTCTCCTGAGCAGCTTCTAGCCCCCAGGGGCGGAAGCTGACACATTCCCCAAATACTGTTCCCAAAGTCCATAGGGCACTAACCTCTCACTATGTCCTAGGCATATCTGTGCTGATAATTCTGGAATCGCCACAGCTGCTGGTGTTCTGGGGTGCCTCCAGCTGGCTGTTGGCCTGGCCTCCCTGGGGCTAAAACCACGGTTCATGAGGACCTGGATTTGGCTACCAGAGCGCTGCACTGGCCACTCCCTGCAGTGCTGCTGAGCTGTCCTCAGTGGCGGGTTAGCTTCTCTGTGTTGTTCTGTGGGTGCTGGGACTCCAGGAGTTGTTCAGAGTCCCCTTTTACATGGTTTGGAGGTGATCTGGGGGGAGAGCACTTTGGATGTGCTGTTTCTACTCCACCATCTTGGCTCTGCCCAACCATCTTCATTGAGATGATAATTAACTGATA
Source organism: Gymnobelideus leadbeateri (assembly GCA_011680675.1). Classification (NCBI taxonomy): domain Eukaryota; kingdom Metazoa; phylum Chordata; class Mammalia; order Diprotodontia; family Petauridae; genus Gymnobelideus; species Gymnobelideus leadbeateri. The sequence goes on along the minus strand of WOXC01004215.1, from coordinate 1,193,968 downwards.
AGCTAGCTTGCCCAAAGGGTCAGCATGGAGTGAAGAGGCCCCAGTATAAAGTCTTGTGCTATGTACCAGCAGCTAGGAGGTAGAATATATATGATGATTCAGCAGAGGAGGCTGAGGAAGGGTGATCAAACAAATGAGAGGATAATCAAGAGTAGTGAGAGAAACACCTAGCAGGCTAGGAAACTTATGGTCTCAAGGCCACACATGGCCTTCTGGGTCCTTGGGTGTGGCCTTTTAACTGAGTCCGAGTTTTCCAAACAAATCCTTTTATTAAAGGGATTTGTTCTGTGAAGTTTGGATTCAGCCAGAGGGTTATACTTGAGGACCTAGAGGCCCACATGTAGCCTTGAGGCTGCAGATTCCCCACCCTTGATAGAGAGTATCTAACAAGAAAGTGTTATTAAAATTATTTTGAGTTTGCAGAGTGGTTAAAAAGGATAGGATGAGTATTGAGAAGTTACTGAATTTGGTAATTAAGAGATTGATAATTTTGGAGAGAGCTATTTGTGGGAACATTTGAATGATGAGATCACAATCCAGATTGTAAGGGATTAAAAAGTATATGAGAAGAAAGTAAGTAGAGGCAGTAAGTGTAGACAGCTTTTTCTAAGATCATATGACTTTCATCTAGAGATGGAAAGGACTTCAGAGGCCCCTAGTTCAATTCTCTTCATTGTATAGATGAGGAAATTTAGGAACAGGTAAGATAAGTGATTTGCCCAAGGTCACAGAAGTTAGTAAGCATCTTGGGCAAGACTTAAACTCAGGTCCTCTGACTCTAGAATTCTGCACATTGTTTTCCACAATACCAGAGTTTGGCAGTAAAAGTGGGGAAAGATGCAGGATGATAACTTTAGAGAATGACAGGATCAAGTGAGAGTTTTTTAGAATGAGAGGGAGGCTTGGGCATATTTGTAAACAGAAAGGAAAGAGCTAGTAGTTAGGGAAAGATAGAAAATTAGAAAGGAAAAAGAGGATAAATTGGGGGGAGGGAACTATCTGCCAGAGGAAATAGGAAGGGATGGGATCAGGACTTCAAGTAGAAAGATTGGCCTTGTTGAAAAAAAAATGGTTGTAGCACAGAAATAATGTATAAATAGTCAGTTTGGCCTCCCCAGTTTAGGTTATGAGAACTCCCTTCAACAGAAGAGGCTGATATTTCCTGTCCCAGTTGATGACTATTTTAAGATCTTCCCTTTGTCAAAACTGTCATATAAACATTTGTGTGGGGAAAACCAGGACAGTTAAAGGACCTGATTTTTTTCCTTCTGAACTATCCTTCTCTGCTGTACTTTGGTTATTTCATGGTCTTGGAGATTTCATAATATACTCTCTCCTCCAGTTAAGGTATAACTTACACAAACAGTATAGTTCCTAATATTTGTTTCTGGAAAATCATACGTTTGTCTTAGTGAACTTACCTAAATAAACATGTGCTTACTTTTTCATATTACTCATTCCCTGGCCAGTTACATAGCTAAAACTAAACAATGCCTATGCCATGATAATTCAGTTTTTTATGGTCTCAGATGTGAATCTTTCCATAAGCCTTTTTCAATCAAAATACATTATAACTACAAGTTCTTTGGTATGGTGGAGGATGGCACTACATTGAGGGACCTGCCGGTTGCCCAGGTTTATACTAGATTAAAGAAGTCCATAAAAACAAAAAGAACAGGCAAGTACTCTGGTTTTAGGGAAATATAATTAAGGGGGTTAACTCAGACAGCAAAAATTAGATAGTTACCATGGGGCCAGGTAGACAAGTGGTTAAATTCAGAAAGGTTAGTCAAGGCATGAAGGCAAGTCCTATAGAGGTTAAAGCAGATGGAGTCTGAAAGGTCAGAGAATTGAACAAAGTGGAGCTAGTGAACAAGGTGTTTGAGTTCTGAATGCAAGGCAGAAGCTTTGTACCGCATGCCCCATTTTTACATTTCCTTTTATATATCCGAGGTTTATAATAAAGCCAGAGAATCAGGTGGGTCAGGCCCCTGACTGAGGCAGGGATAGAGGTGCTAAGATTATCTGATGTTCTACCTGTTCATATATTAATTTGTTCCCTCAGATAACCAAGTCATTTAGGTATTATTCCCTGCAAAGCAACCGCATTGCCTTTCTTCTAATAGATTATGCTTGCTTAAGTGTTCAGTAAATCAACTATTTGTTATATAGTTTACCAGCTTGCTTGTTATAGAAATAAAACTTACCCATCTATAATTTCCTAAGTCCCCTCTGGAAATTTTCTTAGGGTTGACAGTCATACAATCATAGCTCCTTGGCAGTGATTTATTTATATAATATGTTATACACTACAGTCATTAGTTCCACAAGTTTTTCCTTTATTGAATCCATTCTTACTTAATTTTTTCTTTTAGAAATAATAGAATTTCTTCCCATAAGGATTCCATAATACTTTTGGTCTGGTAACATTTTTATGCTAGTAATTTTTATTTTTTTTCTCATATTCAGGGTTGGAGTGTTTCCTGTCTATACAGTCTATCTTTCCTATAGAGTTTGCATACTGATGACATCAAATATCTGATTAACCCTTTTCTAACAGGACCAGTTTCCTTTGAGAGGTCTTGAGAGGTTAAATAACTTATTCTGGTTCATAGAGCAAGTATGTGTCATATGTCATGTCTTTGTGACTTTGAGATCAACTCTGTATCCACTAAGCCCTGTGCCTATAGAACAGAACTCCTAGAAGAGGAGTTCTTAACTTTTTTCTGTCATAGACCCTTTGGAAGTCTGGTGAAGCCTGAAGACCTCTTCTCAGATTAATGTTTTTTTAAAGTTATAGACAAAACATACAGGATTGCAAAGGAAACCAATTTTATTAAAAGAAGATTTAATTGTTTCCTCCATCCAAATTCATTGACTCCTCAGGGTTCTGTGGGCCTCATATTAAGAATCCCTCAGATCGGAGATAACTTAATCAATAATAAACAAATAAAATGTTTCTTCAGAAGATCTTTTTGCCAAGGAAGATATTTCCATGATTAAACTGGATAAAGTCATTATATGTAATCCATTTGACAAATTCTTTCTATTATATCATATATCTCCAATATAGAAAGTTTTGATAAAAGTTAAAATATATGTACTTTAACATCTGCATGTAACATGTACATTAACATCTCACCAAAGAATGGTTGGTAGGCCTTTCGGAGACTTATGAGGAATCTAGTACCATTAGAAAACGAACCACATCTTTTGACGTAAAATTTAATTCAATTTAATCCATTAAACATTTATTAAGCATATGCTATGAAGATACTGTGTTAAATTCTGGGGAAAGGTGAAAGGCAATCCCTGCCCTCAAGGAGCTTATAATCTAATGGGGGTGACAACGTGCAAATAAAGCAAGCTATATACAACATAAATAGGAAATAATGAGCAAAGGGAAGGCACTGGAGTTGAGGAAGGCTTCCTGTAAAAATGGGATTTTATTTGGGACTTAAAGGAAACCAGAAAGGTCAGTACTTGGAACAGACAGGAAGAGAGTTTCAGGCATGGAGGACAGCCAGAGAGAATCCTTCAAGCTAAGAGATACAGTGTCTTGTGTATGAAACAGCCAGGAAGATAGTGTCACTAGATCAAATGGTACACGTTAGGGAGTGAGGTGTAAGAAGACTGGGAAGGTAGGTAGGAGCCAGATTATGAAAGCTTTGAATACTGGAGCATTTAGTATTTCATCTAGGAGGCAATAGGAAGCCACTGGAATTCATTTGGTGGGAGAAGGAAGATGAGATGACATGATTAGATTTGTGTTTTAGGGAAATTATTTTAGTAGCTGAGTATAGAATGGATTGGAGTGGAGAGAGACTTAAGGCAGGCAGAAACACTGGCAGGCTATTGCAGTAATCAAGGTGTGAGGTGATGAGGACCTGCACTGGATATGTGGCAGTGTCAGAGGAGAGAAGGGGGCATATTCAGAAGATATTGCAAAGGTGAAATTGGCAAGCCTAGGCAATAGCTTGAGTTTTGGGGAGGGGGTGTGAGAGATAGTGAGGAATCTAGGTTGACTACTAGGTTTCTAGCCTGAGGGACTAGGATGATGGTGTTGCCCTGTATACTGATAGGAAAGGTAGAAGGCAGGCAAGGTTTAGGGGGAAAGATAATGAGTTCTGTTTTGGATATATTGAGTTTAAGATGTTTACTGGACATCTAGTTAGCGATTTCTGAAAGGCAGTTAGAGATATGAGATTGGAAGTTAGCAGAGAGATTGGGGCAGGAAAGGTAGATTTGAGAATCATTCGAATAAAGATGGTAATTAAATCCATGGTAGCTGGTAAGAGCACCAAGTGGAGTAATAAAGAGGAGGAAGAGAAGAGGACCCAGGACAGAACCCTGAGGTATACTTAGGGCTGGAGGGCATAATCTGGAGGAGGATCCAGTAAAGGAGACACAACATTCAGGTAGGAGGAGAACCAGGAGGTAGTGGTATCCTGAAAAACAAGAGAGAAGAGACTATCAAGGAGAGAGTGATGAACAGTGTCAAAGGCTGTAGAGAGGTCAAGGAGAATGAGAATTGAGAAAAGATAATTAGATTTGGCAACTAGGAGCTCATGAGCAACTTTGTAGAGGAGTTTCAGTGGAATGGTAAGGTTGGAAGCCAGATTGTAAGGGGTTGAGAAGAGAGTGAGAGGAATGAAAGTGGAGGCACCTATTGTAGATGACCTTTTTGGAGTTTAGCTACAAAGAGCAGAAGAGAAATAGAAAGATAGTTAGCAGGGAAGAAAGGATCAAGTAAGGGTTTTTGCAGGATAGGGGAGCTGTGGACATGTTTGTAGGTAGTAGGAAATGAGCCACTAGACAGGGAGAGATTGAAAATAAGTGAGAGTGGTGATAACAGAGGGAGAAATGTGTTGGAGGAGATGAGATAGAATGGGTTCATTTGGAGAAGTAGAGGGGTTAGCCTTGAAAAGGAATAAGGCCACTTCATCACAGGGGTGAAGGAAGAAAAATGGCAGAATGTATTTGAGTGATAGAAGATGAGGAAGAGGGGAGAAGAGAGAGTTTACAATGAATGACCTCAATTTTGTTCTGCAAAATAGTCTCAGATGTGGGGGGAGGGGTGTAAAGGGATGAAGGCAGGGAAGGAAAGCCATAGATGGTTTGAGGAGGGATGAGAAGGTACAGAAGAGCTACTGAGGAGAATGGGATAGTGAGTTGATGAGGGAGGTACTGCAGGATTGTCTGGCAGCAGGGAGAGCCCAATTGACCTTAAGACAATTGTTTTCAAACCTTGACCTCTAATGTGATGGAACTGTTGAAACGAAAATCATTAACTATTAAACTATTAAATAAAATGACAGTTTTCAGGGAATACTGTAAGAGGAAAATACAGTTTTTTCAAATGGAAGGTATCATTTAACTTCTCTGGGCTTCAGTTTCCTCATCTAATATAAGAATTTGAATTCTATTTTCCTGGGCTCATTGTGGTTTTGGCCTGCTTTTGCCACCAGGATTATAGAAGATACAATGATTCAGTCAATTGTTATTTTAATCATCTTCATCAAGATTGTTAATTTGTCAGAATAGATCTTGCTTAGGACATCCGGATACATGAAAAGTAGGTCAAATATGCATTTCTATAGCATCAAATTGAGAAGAGCCTCTAAGATTTCTTTAAGCTCCAAATCTATGATCCGTAAGTTTTCAGGAGCTGTAGCATGATGTAGTAGATACAAGAACTAGTGCCAAAGTCAGAAGACCTGGGTTCAGGTTGGAAATGGGAAAATGACTTCCTCTCTTAGAGTCTCGGGGAATTCTCTCAGATTCCAAGTCACAGAGAAGATGCTGATCTATACTGATAGAATAGGCAATTCTCTGAACTGATGATATCACAGGTATGGCCTGCAGAAACAAAAGTCTATGGAGACTCTTCCTTAATCTGGTGTATAGTAAAAAAAAAAAAGTCAAGATTTGATTTTCACAAATCTCCTGCATGTTTGGTGATCTCATGCATAGAGCTGTTTTGTTTTTCTCTCTAGTACATTTCTGAGCATTGACTCTGCTGTACAGTATTTCATTAAAGTAACATATTGTTGTATGTTGTATATTATGGCCTGCTTTAAGGGAACTAACTCCATTCATTCAATACTGATCTTTCTACCACATAGATAACCTCAATGTTAATGTTTCAGTATGAAAATGAATGCTTTATATATTTTGGAAGTGCTGTAAACCTCTAGTGCTAGTATGTGAAAGAAAATCCATCCATTTTTTTTAAGTTCACATTTTAGAGTGTTCAGAAAATCTACTTACTCTCCATTTTAAAATTTGCCAGTATATAGAATTTAATTTTGAAAGAAGGAAGGTAGGAACACATTAGTATAGAAGAAATGTATAGAAATGTGTGTGTCCATTATCACAAACATGACAAATTATTTTAATGAATTAACTTCTTCCTGAAGACCAGCTGTTATCTTTTAAAGCACTGGGGAATCCAATAATTGCAAAAGTGTGTTTAATGTGTCAGCTTTTGCAAATGTAAACAGGTAGTATTGTCACACAGTCAAAGAAAACTTTGCTCATGAAACAATAAATCATAGCCTTCCTGACTTCCAAATCTGGAAGTGTAGGGGGTTTTATTTTGATACAAATATTCAGACCCCATGTAGGTCTGCAGAGCCTATGTTACTTTTGCCCATGTCTTCCCACAGATTTTCTACAGAGGGACCACCCAAAGTTCTGGGGGCTGTCTTCTAGACATCTTAGAATTGAGGGAGATTTTGTGGGTTTAAAGTTATGAAAAATGAAGCTTTCAAAGCAACTTATGGTCCATGACTTCTATTTATAATAAATAGCATTTTTTTTTTGCTTTTTGAAGGGCAATTGGGGTTAAGTAACTTGCCCAAGGTCACACGGCTAGGTTTTTTTATTTGTGTGTGCGTTAAGTGTCTGAGATCGGATCCGAACTCAGGTCCTTGACTCCAGGGCCAACGCTCTACTCACTGCACCACCTAGCCGCCCCGATAAATAGCATTTTAATGATTTTTTTTTCCTTGTTCAAAAATGTTTGTCATTTGTAAAATTTCATTTCTTCAAATGAGGGTGCTGTGCTGCAAATGGTTGAACTTCTCTTATTCTTCCCATCCTCCACCTTAGTACAGATGAATGGTGGCCTTTTTTTAATCTGTAGGAAGAATCTTTGTTTCTTCTCATGATTTTTAAGTTTCACTTGCATAAAAGTAAATAGCACTTTTGTTCTGGAGTTCTTTTTCCTCAGGACCCTTGAATTGAAATGTTGGTTAGGATCCTGCCAGCAATTTTTACACTTTTGCTTAATCTGGGTTAAATATCTCCTTTGAAGAGAAAATGATTGAAATATATACAAATGTGTAGTGGCTATGAATTCAAAGCTGATCAGTATGCAGAACAATCAAATAGCATTTTGAAAAAGTATAGGTGATAAAAATCCTTTTTTTTTTGGATTGTTGTCAATATAAAGGGTTTAGAAGCTATAGAAAATTTGTTTTTTTAGTATGAGTGGAAAGAAGTTCTTTTTGTGTCCTATGCTGAAAACACATAAATGGCTTTTAAAGGACGGATTTGCAATTATAGATTGTGTTTTTTTAAAGTTACCTATAAATACTTTATGGGATAACATTAGTTTATATTCTTATGTGTATGAGATTTACTTGAAGTGTGTTCTTATATGCCTTTGTTGTGGGTGGGGTCTTTTTGAGGGGATACTTAGTGACATTGCAAATAGAAGCTTCAAATACAATGTGAAACAAAATTTATGTAGCAAATGAGTTTTAGTTGCCAATGAACATATTTTGCTATTCTGCATGCTATAGTTAATATAACAATTTAAATAGATATGGCACCTGTCCTTTATAAAGTATAAAATGCAGTCATTGCTTTGCTTAGTACAGTGGAAAGAACACTGGCTCTGGAATCAGAGGATCTGACCTCTGATATTTATTATCTTTGAGACTTTGGGAAAGGTCACTTAGCTTCTCTGGGATTCAGTTTCATCTGAATCATTCATTCATCAATTTCACCGTTTATTTCATAAAGTGAGGTGATTAGACTAGATTACCTCTGAGGATTCTTGCAGCTCCAGCTCCATAATCCTATGAAGTTTTATTTCATAGCAGCTTTAATAGATGGGAAATACAGCTTTTTTCTAGTATTTTGAGTAAGTTATTCTGGCTATGTATGGAGTGCTTTGTATGATGTTGCAAATCAGCAATATATTATGTTGATTTAAAATTATGCAGTCTTTCAAAAAGTAGAAGTCTAGAGCAGAGATTTTTTTAGCCTAGAATCCTTGGATAGATTTCAGAAAATCTGTAAACTTGGATGGGAAAACAAAATTACATTTTTATTTAACTAATCTCTAACTCATTAACTGAAATTTAATATTTCAGTCACTTTTTTTATTTTCACAGCAAGGTTTTGTTTATCTTTTTTTTTTACTAAAATAGTATAGTAAAAAATAGTTTTTTACAAATGATTCCCCTCAGAAAACTGTCACACCTTCCCACAAATACCGACAGCACTCATGAAATGAGTGGGTATAGCCTTAGATTATTACAAGAATGTGGCCAGTAAGTAGGGAATATGGCCAAAACTCCTTGCTTCTCTAGTCCTAGGAAGCCTCAAAGTCCTTTCTATCTTTATATGGGCCTCCTTGTTACCCAAACATTTATTGCAAGGACTAGTTTTCTTGAGTCCACAAAGGGCTTACTTCTTTTCTGCTAGAGGTTATACTCCTTGAAATTGCTTCTAGTGTCAAGTGATTATCCCCTTGTATCAGTGTCTGCCTGCGGAATATCTCCCTCAACTACTTCCAGCTCTTTTGTATTGTCTTTCTAACTATGGAAAGAATGTCTCTTTTTAGGTGCTATGGTTGGTGGTAGATAGGAAGAGAGAGAAGGTAGAAATCCCCTCTCCTTCCTCACAAGAGTGATTCCTTCTTAGGAGCCAGATTCTTCTTTTATTATTGGGTACTACCAGATCTGCCTTAGGAATGATTGTTAAACTATCTTTTGTGATCACATTGTGTCAGTCAGTAAATGGTATGGACTTTTCCATTTCAGCAGAAAAAGAAGTGGTCACACTTTTTCAAGGGATTGTTGGGTGTCAGAACCTTTTTAATATAAGAATACAGCTTCATCTCTGATTTATAAATACATGGAGGAACAACTTTTTCCATTCACTAATAATGGATTAGAAACTGAAATTCTCTAGTAGTTCTTCTGCAGACCTTTTCTGAATCATATCATGCTGAAAAAAAAAAGATAGGAATTGATAGTGAAAGCGGTTCGGTCGTTTTGTTTGTTTTTTTTTGTACAAAGTTTCCATTTTTGTTTTCTAACAGTCATTTTGAGGATGTCAACCTTATTGCGGGTGAGGGAGAGTTTTTGGCTAAAAACACATGTTCAGGAAATGAGAACATTAAATTATCCATTATCTGATCAGTCCATTATCTGATAAGTACAGTTGGGTTACATTTTTTTTTATTCCCACTTGTCCCTGATGGAACTCATTTTCTGTTTTAGCTCATTCACACAGCTCAATGAGATTTTTTTTGCAGCTGACTTCCATTCAACTTATATACTCTTTAATTGGAAGAGCTCCATGCTTGTAGAGGCAGCTATATTGTCTTTATTTGGAAATCTTCCCCTCTGGGCATGGAAAACAGTCATAGCAGCACATGGGCTCTCCCTCCTGTGGGGTTTTCCTGAATCCAGGGCCACAACTCTCATTGCACACAGCACAGGGAGTCTGACTCCAGCCCCACACTATGGCCTCTTTACAAATGATGAAATCTTGATCAAGTGGAGCACTGGGGATAAATGGTCCCACTTTCACCAGAGCTTTAGTCTTGTTTTCAAATAACAAACAGTTCATGATATCATAATGAGCCTCAGAACTTCTGGTGTCATCTTAGAACACCTGGTCATCAGATCAGCTTTGTTGTTAAACTAGATGTTTTTCAGAAAGAAGTGGAGCTGCCACATCTGGCACTGGCTTTTCCTCTTGTCTTCTTTCTTCCAGCACAGGAAGAAAAAAAATCTCTTTTGTGGCTATTTGGTTTCAGTTTAGATGAATTTGAATTTTATTTCACTTGCCCAATAAAAAAAATCAAACGTAGCTTTCTCTCATCAGCCCTTGTAGGTTCTGTGCCCCTTGGTGAAAACTGGACCTTTGAAAAAGGAAATGTTCAGAGAGAAAACCCTTTTCCTGATTTCCCCCTCCAAAACTAACTCCTGGGAGTCACCCTGCTTTTTCAGTTCCTTTACTTAACAAGCTAATATTAGAAAACCTCACACAAATGGATGCAGAGACAAATGGAACAGAGCCTTAGTGACCCAAAAAGCAAAAAGTTGAGATTAAAACTTTCTTTCATTGCTTTAATATCTCACTTGATTTGCTCACTTTATCTGACAAGAATCCTTTTGATATTTCTCTACCTGAAAATGCTAAAAATAGGCCTCAGACCCCTTTTGGGCAATCTTACACACCTCTACACCTTTACTTAAAGAGTTCCTTTCACACATACAGAGCTTAATTTATATGTAATTCCAATAACTTGAAAATAAGAATTGTAGCTTTAGAGATTCTTTCACAGATTATTGGTCCAGATTTCACTATTCAAAACACTAGTCCTGAAAGAAATTCAGGATATATTGCTAGTGCTTTGGGAGCTCACCGGCAATTGGTTTTGTAAGCTGAATATCCATAATACCCCGAATTTCCTAGGTGGCACTTTGCTGTATAAACAGGTTTTCTTCTCTTTCTTATCCCCATATAGCTTATTTGAGAGAATCTTTTTCAATTAGACACATCTACCTGACAGTCGCCTCCTTGTCAGAATGAAAATTATTTTTTAAAAGTTGCAGCACAAACACTAAAAACAAATATATAAACACATATATGCTTATTCAGATAAAATTTACTTAGCTGGTAAAAGGGAGAGTCAGATCACAGCCAGAGTCCTGACAGAGAATTCTCCTTGTAGAGAAATTCTCCACATAGGACCAGTTGAAGAGAGCTCCTTGTTAAGAATCTAGAGAAAAAAAGTTCTGATCCCTTTGTGGTTAGCCATAACTGTAATGATTAAAATAAGATTCAAGAGACATAGTTTCTGGGTAATTTAATCATTTTGGTAATAAGGCCAACAGGTTATTAATAAGAGGATGGTCATTTGGCCGTTTCTCTTAGAGCAAAGAACTCCTTCAATTATTTAAAAACATTATTCTGAGAAGGGATCCATAGGCTACAACAGCTTGCTAAAGAAGTCCGTAACACAAAAAATAGTTTAAAACACTTAATCTAGAAGTTTTCTTATTCAGTTCCTATTTCTAGTTCTTGCTTGTTTGCAAAAGTGTGCCAAAAGCTATTTTGGTGTTAATTATCCTATTAAAGAATTTAGAGAAGGAGGTTTTTGCTAATTTAGATACATGTTCTAATGTTTAGATGTTTTAACTATTAAGAAAAGTTCTTCCTTAATTCTGAGTTCTTCCTTTTCAGTTTACCCACTTTTCTTCTGACTTTATTAACAACAATCATTCTTGTTATTTGCTTAAAATTATTCTTGTATCTTTTAGGCTCAGGAGGTCAGATTCTTTAAACAACTGGTTAGTGGACAATGTGAACTGAGGATCCATTATGTACAAAGCTTTCTGAGACATTTCAGGAAGTGATAGAGGAAGAATATACTATGGTCCTTGACTCAAGATCACAGTAGACAGTATAAATCAGTATAGACATAGAAGCGTCAGAAACATACTATACACACACACACACACACACACACACACATTCAGCTTGGAAAAATGCACTTTATAATAGATATGCAGGATGGAGAGACTTTGTGTAGGAAGTGTCTTTTCAACAGAACATTGGCAGAGGAGAAGAAGACAGCTTGATAACATAGTGTAGGAAGAATTATATCAGTGAAGATAACATGTATAATGATTTAAACGTGATAGGAGCTGGTGATTTCATTTTCAAACCTTAATAATAACAAGGACATTCATATAAGACATCAAGGTTTACAAAGTGTACTTTGCATGTTATCTTCTTTGAATCTTAGAACAACCATAGAATATCTACTTCAATTGAAAGGTGGAGCTTGAATGAAATAATGTTGTATAAAGCACTGAAAACTTTATAGCTCAACATAAATGTTATCTAGTAGTAGTAGTTGTGGAATTTCCGTTTCACAGATGATGAAACTCAAGGCACAGAAATAAGCAGCGTATTCAAGGTCATACAGCTCATAAGTAAGGTGGGATTCAAATCCAGGACTTCCTGGCTTTAAGTCCAGCATTCCCTTCCCACTATCATTCATCATGAGGTCTTAAAAATTACCTAAATAATGATAGACCCTTAAAAGTCAAGTTGAGTCATGGATAATTATTTGAGAAATAGCCTGAATAGATAAGATGTTGCTTTTTGGGGAAGAACGCTCAAACTTGTAAGTTAACTGGAAGGATGGATGGCATATTGAGAGTATGTCTATCTTAGTTCAAAATCTGCCTATTCCTCTTACTAGGTTGTGATTTTGTATGAAACACTTGACATGTCTAGGCTTTAGTTTCCTCATCCTAAATATGAGAAAGTTTGGACTAGAGAACCTAAAAGCTAACTTCTCCATGCATGATTGTAGCAAGTTCATGTCTACTTAAGAGCTGATTATTAAATTTTCAGTGTGACCATTTACACCTTGGAAATATCCTCATAACTCAGGATTTACTTTATTGTTTCACTGATAGTCCAGACTTAAGAAAATAATAAAGGATAGGTTAATAATGCAGAGCGAAGTTAAAAGTATGTTTGACATTTACCAGCACACCCGTTTTTAGCTTTAAATCTATGAGTCCTCAAGATCTTATACTCACTTAAAGATAGATTTTTCTCGACACTCCAAAAAACTTTCTGTACAATGAAATTTATGCAGATTCACTGTCATTGGGGTACAAACCATGAAATTAAAAATTAAAAAGAATCTTTGAGAGAAAAATCTTTCTTTGAGACAAGAATTGATATCACTCTTCTTTCCTTTATTTCACCTCCCTCCCCATTTTTCTAGCTCCCCTTATACTGCCCTACTTCTTTCTCCCTAACCAATAGTGATATTCTCTCAGCAGAAATACATACATTTATTCAATTCTCTTTGAAATTAAATTGAATCTTGTGAACTCTTTTTTGATCCAAATACTTTGCAGTTGTATTCTATCCCTTGCCTTTTTGCTTCAAAGAAGCTCCTTTGTAGGCATTTTTCTCTAAATATTGCACTTATTTTTAATTGGCCAAGACTATGATTATCTTTATCTCAGCTGCAGAAGCAATGCCTCTTTTTATGAAAAACAAACAAGCAAATGAGCAAAAATCCTTTATTCTCTGTATCTTTTTATTAACTCAAAGCATCACTAAGATAGTACTGATCTATTTTCTCTTAGTCAGCTACTATGTCTGTTTTTTGTTCTACTTCAGAATAAATCCTTAAACGGTAACCAGGTTTAGCTTTTTTGATTATATTGCATCTAGTTTTTTTTTTCTTGACCTATAAACATTTGCTTCACATGATTGCTCACTCTTTTTCTTCTACAGCTTAGTTGCAGTCATTGTCAGTTGCTGAACATAGTGGCCTTGTTTAATAAACCTTGCACTGAGAAAAGCTTTAGCTCTCAATAAAATTGGTCATTTGCTGATAACCTTTTTCAAATATTTTCCTTTAATTTTTTTTCCAAATTTAAATATTTTTGAGTTAATTTTTTTAGCCTGAACTTAATTTCCAAATAAAAGGAGCATTCCCATCTACAAAACAAAAAAAGAGTGTTGTGCATGAAACTATACACCTCTCTTTTTTATTGCTGGCTTTTTCCTCTTAAGCAAGTAATAAATTCAAATTCAATATAACTTTGAAAGATGTTCTGTTTCTGTTTCCATCTCTTCTTCCTTCTTTCCTCTGCATTTAAAAATAATTCATTGACTCTCTCTTTTTTTGTTGTTTTTTTTTTTTATCTTAACAAATGCTTTATTAACTTCTGGTTTACATCATTCATTTCAGCCAGATTTTGAGTTACAGATTTTTCCCCATTTTTCCCCTACCCACCACCCCAGAACAGCAGTCCCACAAGATATCCCCTCATCCAATCTGCTCTCTCCCATCTTCTCCCATACCCCCTTTGACTTTGCCAGGGCAAGGTGAATCTCTGTGCCCCACTGCCTGCACATCTTATCTCCCAATAACATGTAAAATAATATTAATAATAGTATTTATATACATTTGAAACATTTAATTTTAAAACTTCAGATTTTAGATCCATTCCCTTCCTCCCTTGTCACCCACTCCCTCTGGGAAGATAAGCAATTCAGTATGTGTTGTACATGTATAGCTATGCAAAACATTACCATAGTAGATATATTTTAAAAGACTGCTTATATTTCCCTCCCAACCTTCCCACCCCCCACCTGGTCCATTCCCTTTGATCCTGTCCCTCTTTGATAGTGGGTATTTCCAACCTCCCCTCCCTCTAGAATGCCCTCTCCTCCACCATCCCCCCTCTCATTCATCCCCCTTCCTCCTACTCTCCTGCAGGGTGAGATATCCCATTTAGTATGTATGTGATTCTCTCCCTGAGCCAAATTCAGTGAGAATAGGGTGTTGCCTTTTTGCCTTCCTGTTCTTCCCCTCCCCTGCAACTACTTCCCCTTGCCTCTTCTACATGAGATAGTTTACCCTACCCTGTCTCTCCCCATCTCCTCTTGCCACTTTCCTCTATCACCTCTTAACTTCACCGCTTAAGTATCATCCCTATCCTCCAAGTTCAACTTGTGCCCTCTATCCATGTATACCGTAAACATATATACACACATTCACATATGTATTCATATGCCCATATATCCATCTTCAACGATTTTCATAATGAGGAAGGTTTCATCAGTCACAGTTATTGTTTTTCCATGTAGGAATGTAAATAGATCAACTTTGATAAGTTCCTTTTGATTTCTTTTCCCTGATTACCTTCTCAAGCATCTCTTGCTTCTTGTGTCTGGATGTCAAATTTTCTATTCAACTCTGGTTTTTTTTCTCAAGGATGCTTGAAAGTCCTCTGTTCCACTGAATGACCATATTTTCCCCTGGAACAAAATACTCAGTTTTGCTGGGTAGGTGACCCTTGGATTCATTCCCAGCTCTTTTGCCCTCTGGAATATCATATTCCATGCCCTTCAATCCCTCAGTGTAGAAGCTGCCAGGTCCTATGCTATTCTGATTGTTTCCACAATATTGAAATTGTTTCTTCCTGGCTGCTTGGAGTATTTTCTCCTTGATCTGGGGATTCTGGAACCTGGCTATAATATTCCTGGGAGTTTTCTTTTGGGGATCTTTTTCAGGAGGTGATCTGTGGATTCTTTCAACCTCTATTTCCCGTTCTGGGTCTAAAACATCAGGGCAATTTTCCTTGAGAATTTCTTGAAGGATGATTTCTAGGTTCTTTCTTTGATCATGGCTTTCAGGTAGTCCAATAATTTTTAAATTATCTCTCCTGGATCTATTTTCCTGGTAAGTGGTTTTTCCCATGAGATATTTCACATTGCCTTCTATTCTTTCATTTGTTTGGATCTGCTTAACAGCATCTTGATTTCTCATAAAGTCATTAGCTTCCATTTGCTCCAGTCTAACTCTGAAGGAATGAATCTCCTCAGTGAGCTTTTGAGATTCTTTTTCCATCTGGCAAATTCGACTTTTTAAAGCATTCTTCTCCTCATTGCCCCTTTGAGCCTCCTTTGCCATTTGAGTCACTCTGTTTTTTAAGGTGTTATTTTCCTCAGTCAGGCTGTTGACTCTCATTTCATACGTTTCCTGCATCCTTCTCATTTCTGTTCCCAATTTTTCCTCCACTTCTCTTATTTAGTTTTTAAAATCCTTCTTAAGGTCCTTTATGGCCTGTAACCCACTCATATTTTCATTTGAGGCTTTTTCTGACCTCACAGTCGTCCTCCTGTTCCATGCATCCATCCTCTTTGCCCCCCAAATAGGAGTCTAATGTTGCATTTTTCTGTTTATTTTGTTTCCTTTGCCTAGACATGTTGCCACTTAATTACTTGATTTTTGGGCTTGATGCCACAGTAGGACTCTGCCACCAGACAGGGGAGCTTTCTTCACAAATGTTGGGGTCTTCACACCTTCTGGAGGTATTAGTTGGGTGGCCTCTGTAAAGCCTCCATACGCTCTGGCAAGCTGGATACCTCCCCCAGACCTCCCCCAGACCACAATCCAGATCCAAGCAGGTTAAAGCAAGAGTGATTAACCCCCAGACTGATTGCTGGATCTCCCTACAGTTCGCAGACCAGGAGCTTAAGCTGCCACTGAAGCTGCAAAATGGCTTCTGTGCGGTGATTCCTCAGCTGCTTCTTGCCCTCAGGGGAGGAAGCCGATGGCGTTCCCCAAATACTGGTCCCAAAGTCCATAGGACACTAACCTCTCATTTGTCCTAGGCATATCTGTGTTGATAATTCTGGAATCGCCACAGCTGCTGGTGTTCTGGGGTCCCTCCAGCTGGCTGCTGGCCCGGCCACCCTGGGGCTAAAACTGCAGCTTACGAGAACCTGGATTTGGCTCCCTGGGCACTGCGCTGGATGCTCCCTGCAGGGCCGCTGGCTATCCTCAGCAGGAGATTAGCTTCTCTGTGTCGTTTTGTGGGTGCTGGAGCTCCAGAAGTTGTTCAGAGTCCACCTTTTACATTGTTTGGAAGTGGAGTGGAGGGAGCACCTTGGAAGTGCTGTTTCTTTCCCACCATCTTGGCTTCAAAGAGCGACTCTGTTTATTTTTTTTAATAAACTAGGTTGCCTCCTTCTCTTTCCCTCCTCCCTTCCCCTCATGAAAAAAAGAAAAGATATACATAGTCAAGCAAAACAAATTCCTACATTGGCTTTGTCTTGTTTTCCCGTGAATGCTCTTCATTCTGAGAATGGCCACCTCATTCACATGTGAATGAGTGAGGGGGGGGCGGAGCCAAGATGGCTGAGTAGAAACAGCATTTCCAATGTGCTCTGCCCCACACAAATTTCAAACAATGTGAAAGGGAGCTCCAAACAACTTCTGGAGCTACAGCACCCACAGAACGGCACAGAGAAGCTAACCTCCTGCTGAGGACAGCCCAGCAGCCCTGCAGGGAGCAGCCAGCGCAGCACTCTGAGAGCAGGCAGCACAGCGCGCTGGGAACCGACAGTGCAGCCCGCAGAGCCGAGCCCAGGTCCACCGTTTTAGCCCCAGGGTGGCCGGGCCTTCAGCTGGCTGGTGGAACCCCAGAACACCAGCACCTGTGGCGATTCCAGAATTATCAGCACAGATATGCCTAGGACAAAGTGAGAGGTTAGTTCCCTATGGACTTTGGGACCAGTATTTGGGGAACATGTGGCTTCTTCCCCTGGGGGCAAAAAGCTGCTGAAGAAACAGCTGCACAGAAGCCATTTTGCAGCGTCAGTAGTGGCTCTAGCTCCTGGTCTGCGAACTGTAGGAAGATCCAGCAATCAGTCTGGGGGTTAATCGCTCTTGCTTTAAACTGCCTGGATCTGGATTGTGGTCTGGGGGGGGGGAGTTTGGGGTGGGTATCCAACTTGCCAGAGTGGGTGGAGGCTTTACAGAGGCCACACAACTGGTGGAAGTTGTGAAGACCCCACGTTTGGGCGGAAGCTCCCCTGTCTGGTGGCAGAGTCCTACTGTGGCAACAAGCCCAAAAAATCAAGTAATTAAGTGGCAACATGCCTAGGCAAATGAAACAAAATAAACAGAAAAGTTCAACATTGGACTCCTATTTTAGGGGCATAGAGGCTCAAAGCATGGAGGAGGACTGTGAGGTCAGAACTCCTGCACCAAAAGCCCCAAATGAAAATACAAGCTGACTACAGGCCATAGAGGACCTTAAGAAGCAGATAAGAGAAGTGGGGGAAAATTTGGGAAGAGAAATGAAAAAGATGCAAGAAAAGTTTGAAATGACAGTCAACAGCCTGACTGAGGAAAATAACACCTTACAAAATAGACTAACTCAAATGGCAAAAGAGGCTCAGAAAGGCAATGAGGAGAAGAATGCCTTAAAAAGTCGAATTTGCCAGATGGAAAAAGAATCTCAAAAGCTCACTGAGGAGATTCATTCCTTCAGAGTTAGACTGAGCAAATGGAAGCTAATGACTTTATGAGAAATCAAGATGCTGTTAAGCAGATCCAAACAAATGAAAGATTGGAAGGCAATGTGAAATATCTCATGGGAAAAACCACTGACCTGGAAAATAGATCCAGGAGAGATAATTTAAAATTATTGGACTACCTGAAAGCCATGATCAAAGAAAGAACCTAGAAATCATCCTTAAAGAAATTCTCAAGGAAAATTGCCCTGATGTTTTAGACCCAGAGGGAGAAATAGAGGTTGAAAGAATCCACCAATCACCTCCTGAAAAAGATCCCAAAAAGAAACTCCCAGGAATATTATAGCCAGGTTCCAGAATCCCCAGATCAAGGAGAAAATACTCCACGCAGCCAGGAAGAAACAATTTCAATATTGTGGAAACACAATCAGAATAGCACAGGACCTGGCAGCTTCTACACTGAGGGATAGAAGGGCATGGAACATGATATTCCAGAGGGCAAAAGAGCTGGGAATGAACCCAAGGGTCACCTACCCAGCAAAACTGAGTATTTTGTTTCAGGGGAAAATATGGTCTTTCAGTGGAATAGAGGACTTTCAAGCTTTCTTGATGAAAAAACCAGAGTTGAATAGAAAATTTGACATTCAGACACAAGAAGGAAGAGATGCTTGAGAAGGCAATCAAGGAAAAGAAATCAAAAGGAACTTATCAAAGTTGAACTATTTACAGTCCTACATGGAAAAACAATAACTGTGTTTGAAGAAACCTTTCTCATTATGAAAATAATTGAAGAAGGGTACATGGCATATGTCCACAGGTATATATGGATAGAGGGCACAGGTTGAATTTGATGGGAAGGGATGATTATTTTTTTTGGAGGGCAATTGGGGTTGGGTGACTTGCCCAGGTTCACATGGCTGGGTTTTTGTTTATGTATTGGGTGTCTGGGGCCAGATCCGAGCTCGGGTCCTTCCGGGTCCGGCGCTGGCTCTCTGCTCGCTGCGCCATCTAGCCGCCCCAAGGAAGGAATGATTCTTAAGGGGTGAAGTCAAGAGGTGAGAGAGGGAAGTGGCAAGAGGAGATGGAGAGAGACGGGGTAGGGCAAACCATCTCATGTAGAAGAGGCAAGGGGAAGTAGTTGCAGGGGAGCGGAAGAACAGGAAGGCAAAAAGGCAAAAGCATATTCTCATTGAAGTTGGCTCAAGGAGAGAATCACATACATACTAAATGGAATAGCTTACCATCACTCACTCTCCTGAGTAGGGGAAAAGGGGATGAGAGGGGGGATGATGGAGGGGAGGGCATTCTGGGGAGAGGGGAGGTTAGAAGTACCCACTATCAAAGAGGGACAGGATCAAAGTAGGGAATGGACCAGGTGGGAGGTGAGATAGGTGGGAGGGAAATATAAGCAGTCTTTTACAATATATCTACTATGGTAATGTTTTGCATAGATATACATGTACAACACATACTGAATTGCTTATCTTCTCAGAGGGAGTGGGTGACGGGAGAAAGGGAATGGATCTGAAAATCGAAGTTTTAAAATTAAATGTTTCATAAGATGTCCAGGTAGTGGGGCTCAGAGATTCACCTTGCCCTAATGGCAGAGTCAAAGGGGGTATGGGAGAAGATGTGGGAGAGAGCAGATTGGATGAGGGGATATCTGGTGGGACTGCTATTCTGGGGTGGTGGGTAGGGAAAAAATGGGGGAAAAATTTAACTCATAATCTGGTGGAAATGAATGATGTAAACCAGAAGTTAAAGCATTTGTGTAATTAAAAAAATAAAAAAAATTAAAAAATAAATGAGAATAAAAAAATAAAATAAAATGAGTGAGAATAAAGGCTTTTCTTAGAAATCTTGACTGAAAAAAAGTAGATGTTGCACTTTTTCAGCTTCCATGGTCTAGCCTCTCAGAGTCTAGGGTTTATTGTCCCCAAATACCTCTCTTCCTGTTCCTAGAGTAATAACTTGTTCCTTTGTAAGCAGGTAGGGCAGATCTTTTCTGGAAGGCACTGTCTGCCAATAAATATCAGAGCCAAGCCTCACAGTGAGTAATAACCTGGACATTAGCTTTTATCATTCTTTCTCAGAATTCTCTTAGAGATTATTGTATTCTGTTATGGCCAGTTAGAAACTTGCCTCCCATCTCATGTAGCTCCAACTTTTTAGTATCATACATAAAGATCCCCTCGAACATCAGCTTTTTTATTCCACTTCAATAATGCCCATCATCTTCTACTGAGAAAGAATGAACCTGAGCAGGATTTCTACCCCCATTCGGTTTTACTACTATTCTATTGCCACCATACTTCTGTATTTTGATTGAATACCCATGTATGATCATGATTTACTTTTAAATTCAGTTAACCTCTATTTGACTATATCTCAATCATCTTGTGCCTTTTATTATTACCAGTTGGTGTTCAGTTAGCTTGTGTATATAGTATTATAAGTTCTGTATTTTTACAGTATTCATTACAGACATTTATTTATGTTCATCTTCTGAATCAATAATTCCTCTATTTTCTTTGCCCTTCTTCCATGGATGCTTAGGTCAGTCTGACCTTGGAATCAAGTATCAATCTTTGGAAGGCCCTTTTTCTTATTCCTTGAATTTATTTGTCTGTCTTCCTCCCTCTTTCTTCTCTCACCTCCAAATAGTAATCACTGGTCATATCAGAAAGCGAGGGGCCCCCCTTTTTGTTAATATTTTGTATAGTGGAGACATTTATGAATAAATCAGTTGAAAAACATTAAGTGCTTACTATGTGCCAAGCACTGTGCTAAGTGCTGTAGCTGCAAATGGTAAAAACGAGGTAGTTTTTACTCAAGGAACTCACACTCTAATTGGGAGAGACAACACGTAAAATAAATTCAGTTTTAGGTAAGATAGAAAGGTCTGAATGTCCAAAGGGTTCAGTGGTGGTGTATATGGTAAGGGCCAGAGGGCTTCCTACAGAGGTAATTAGGATGGGACTCCTAAAACCTAGGGTATCTTAGGAGGCAATGGCAGGGAAGACAGTAAAACCAGGCAGTACTCCATCTCATAAGAAGGGATGGATTTGTTTTTCTTTTTTAAATTAATTTATATTTAGTTTTAAAATTCACTTTTATGAGATTTTGAGCTTGAAATTCTTCCCTCTGCTTCCCTTTCCTCCCCTCCACAAGATGGCATGCAATCTGATATAGAATATAGATGTACAATCATATTAAACATATTTCCACATTAATAATGTTATAACTAATGAACAAAAGAGAAAAAATCACAAGAAAGAAAGAACAAAAACAAAAAAGAGAAAGTAATATGCTTCTGTTTGCATTCAAATTCCATACTTCTTTCTCTGGGTATGGATAGCATTTTCTATTATGAGTCTTTTGGAATTGTCTTAGATCATTGAATTGCTGAGGAGAACTAAATCTATCAAAACTGGTCATTGCACAGTGTTGCTGTTACTGTGTACAATGTTCTTCTGGTTCTGCTCACTTCACTCAGCATCAGTTCATATAAGTCTTTCCAGGTAGGAATGGCTTTGTTGATTACAATCTCATCTTGGTCCTGTGAGAAGTCAAGCAGTCTGAACAAAGAATTGGGTGGAGTACTCCCAGCTCTGCTGGGAGTGGGAGACGGGAGGGCAGACAAGCTGGTTAGGGCACTCTTCAGTGGTAGCAGCCCTTCCTAAAGCCCAAGTCATCTCTTACCCCTCAGTGGAAGTGGCTCAAAATATTCTTGACCTAATCTGGAACCAGGAATGAAAGAAAGTTCTGAGTGTGGGGTCACTTCCCCTTAAATAACCACTGAATCATCATTTCTTCCTATTCAGTGGCTAAAAGGGTCCTATTTCATTGTTTTATAGCACCAACTCCACTCACTGCTTAGGAATAGCTTTGCCTATCTCTAGAAATGACCCAAGGTACCCTATTCCTCCTGGTAAACATTTCCTTCCCTTTGCAAATCAGCCAGAGTTTATTTTGAACATTTGTCCATATCCCTAATTCTGGAGAGTTTTCTAGGGTTCTAGGAAGATTCCTTACACTAAAATGTCTCAAAAGGTTCATATAGTTATAGTTCTTAAGAGTTCCATGTTAAAAGTATGAGCAGTCCATTGTGCATACTCCCAATATAGTCTCAAACTTAATCTTTAAGGAAGGCTCAGGTCCAGCACATCTAATGGCAATCATAATCAGTTCAAATATGAAGTTATGTAAATTCACAAATTATATTTTATAAAACTTACCAAAGATTACTGCTTGCTTTGTACTTAAAAAGGACTTGTCCCAACCAAAGAAGATAAAGAATATTGAAAATTTGAACAAATCAAATTAATAAAAGGAAAAATAGAGAAAAGTAAAAGGAAAAAGTTGAATTTTCCCTTTCAGAGGTGATTACTAGTTCCAAAGGAGCTCCCAGAATACATTGATGTCTCCTCAAAGGGATTAGGGACTTAGGGTTGACTGCCAAGTAACTCTTTTATTCTCAGGTGAGAAACCTATGGCCTCAAGGCCACATATGGCCCTCTAGGCCCTCAAGTGCAGCCCTTTTACTGAATCCAGATTTCGCGGAACAAATCCTTTGCAAATCCTCTTAATCAAAGGATTTGTTCTACAAAATTTGGACTTAGTCAAAAAGCCACACATTTGTCCTTGAGGCTGCAGGTTCCCCACCCCTAAAGCTGTCCTGGTCCCTTTAGCTTTTGGGCAACTTGTATTTTTCCCCAACGCATCCTTTGTCAGTGCAAAGGATCATCCAAATGGAGCTAGGCATTTTCATTCACCCTGGTTCCCTACCATCCAGATAACTCACAGTCAGTGTCTTCTGGTGAAAAGGGCTAGTCTTGGACTTAGCTGTTGTTGGTGGTTGCCTTCTCCAAGAATGTTGGACTAGTTGACACGATCTTCCCCAGCAAACATCAGTCAGAAGTGAACAGAAGGCCCCAGGACCTCTGAACCTCTCAAATTTACAAGGTTGCCTCCAGGCTTGGACATGTCTGTCTTGGGATAGATAATTGTTCACTTAAGATCAGAAAAGAAGAAATACAAAGGAGATAGCCAAAAGTAAGCTTGGATTTACTTAGGTAGGATATGTGCTTCATGTGCCATCTGTGCTTATAGCCTCATGGCTGCCAGGGTGTAGGGTACAGGACAAACTGACCTTTCCTCACTTCTCTTGGGAAGCAACATAATATAACTCTGACACAATCTGCAACCAGTAAGAAAGAGAGCGCCAAGAGTAGAGTTACTTTTTAATCTATCTACTGAATCACCAGTTCTTCCTTTTCATTGGCCAAAAGGGCCTCTTCATCTCAAAGCACCAAGTATGTTTAGCACTGGGTAACACAATATAATATTGGCACATGTAGTTTATAGGCAATCAAAAATCAGAATGAACAGTTGCTCACATTTTTTTTGCTGACTCAGTCAAATAAAACTGTTAAATGGAAGTACTTTTCATATCTGCTTGGAGCATCTAAAACAGGTTTCAAATGTGTGGATCTCTGTGAAACTGTCTAACCAATGAGTCACCCAGTCTCTGACCTAATACTTTGAGTGAGACATTATTTCATTGATGGGTATTCCCTCTATTGTCACATATCACAAACCCTCCATGCCTTGTTAACCTGTGTGACTCTTATTTGTGTTTTACCATCTATATCTGGGGCTAGATGTGACCCTCCTTAGAATCTGATTCCTTAGTTTTATAGATTGAAGGAGAGAGGCTAAATTACTTGCCCAAGGCCTTCTATGTAGTAACAGTTGGGATACAAATTCAGGGATCAGATTTGAATACAAAATTGTGCATTACACCACGCTATTTTCTGTAAAGAATCTATCCACTATACTAGAGGCCTTCCACTTGGATTTCTTGGGCATGTTAAAAGCCTCAGGATACTAATCAGATTGTTTTTCTTTTGTGTCTAATTATTACTTTTAATTCTCCTGCCTTCTTTTCTAGTTCTGTTTGTTCTTGAAATCTTTTAGTTTCTGTGATGTCTATCATATTTCCCTTTGCACCTGAAATTATATCATTTTTCCTCATTCTGGTGTGTTTTCTTTTCTTTTTTTTAATCTTCTTTAAAAAAGTGATATTTTTTTTATTTTGACATCACTTTCATTTCCAAATACATTCCTCTCCCTCCTCCTATACTTTGTAACAAAGAATAAAAAAAAGAGAAAATGCAAAGTTCTGCAAACCCAACCAAGTCTGCCAATAATACACAATATTCCATAGCTGTAGTCTCCTACTTCTTTCATAGAAGGGAGGGGGGTATATTTTCCCCCCAACTCTTCTGGGGCTAAGTTTGGTCATTATAATCATAGATTGTTGAGGGTGTTTTTTGTTGTTGTGGTGCTGGTGGTGCTAGTGGTGGTTCTTTCCATTTAAATTATTGTTTTCATCTTGTATATATGTTTCCTGGTTCTGCTTATTTCATTATGCATCAGTTTGTATGTTTTCTATGTTCTTTGAAGGTTTTCATTTTTATTGTTTCTTGTATCATGATAATATCCCATTATAATTATATACCACAACTTTTTTAACCACTCCCCATTCAAAGAGCACCTTTTTTTCATTTCTAGTGCTGTGCTACCATAAAAAAATTACTGCTGTTAATGTTTTGACATATATGAGAACCTTTTCAACTTTGGTCTCCTTTGATTCCTAGTAGTGAAATTTTTTAATCAAAGGGTGTGGACATTTTGAACACTTTTTAAACATAATTCCAGATTGCTTTCCATAATGATTGAACCAATTCACAGCTCCAGCAACAATTTATTACTTTGCTTATCTTTTTGCAGCCTTTCCAGCATTAACTATTTTGATCTTTGTCAACTTTGCCAACTTGTGGTTATGAAATGGAGCCTTATGGTTGCTTTAATTTGTCAAATTACTAGTAATTTGGATCAGCCTTTCATGTGGTTGTTAATAGTTTGAAGTTCTTTTGGGACTTGATTGTTTGTGTCCTTTGACTACTTTTAGTCCAATGTATTTTCTTTTTTTTTTTTTTAAGCAATTGGGGTTAAGTAACTTGCTCAAGGTTACACGGCTAGTCATTATTTATGTGTGGGTGCTCATTTTCTGAGGCCGGATTTGATCTCGGGTCATCCCAACTCTGAGGCCGGCGCTCTTACTCACTGAGCCACCTAGCCGCCCCTTTTAGGGCAGTTGGGGTTAAGTAACTTGCCCAAGGTCACACGGCTAGGTTTTTGTTTGTGTGGGTTAAGTGTCTGAGGCCGGATCCGAACTCAGTCCAATGTATTTTCACAACAGTACAGTTTTCAAACTTAGAGTATGTTTTGCAATGATTGTATTTTAGGTTGACTGTTTCTTGATAGTATATAAGAATATAAGAGACACCTTAATCCTATCAGTGTCATATTTACAAATCACATGTGAGGTGGCTTTTTCAAGGAAGATTTCTTTCTTTTTCTCTTTTTTTAAAAAAAGTTTAATTATTTATTTTTAGTTTTCAACATTCACTTCCATAAATTTTAAATTTCCCCCCTTCGTTCCTTCCTCCTTCCCCAAGACAGCATGCAATCTGATATAGGCTCTACACATACGTTCCCATTAAACATATTTTCACATTAGTCATGTATAGAAGAACCAGAATGAATAGAAGGAACCACAAAAAAGAAAAAAACAAACAAAAAAAGAAAATCGTCTGCTATGATTTGCATTCAGACTCTATAGTTTTTTCTCTGGATGTGGATGGCATTTTCCATCATGAGTTCTTTGAAATTGTTTTAGGGTACAAGGAAGATGTCTTGTTAGCTATAAGGAGTATCCGTTTTCTGATTGTTCCCAGTTTTACTGTTTTCCTAATTGTTAATGTCCTTTGTGAGGTTCATTGTATTGTGGGGCTGATAGTAGTCTATCTGCTGACTATAGCTGTGTATTAATAGAAAATCCTTCTCTAAAATTTTAGGGCTACTTTTGGATTTTTGAGTGAAAACTTCCCCTGGCCTGGCTAGGAGTTTTCCCACTGTTGCATAAATTAAATGAGAGTTTGAAAAGGCAGTAATGTTTCTGGAAAATACTTGTTTAGTCAAGAATGAGATTATTGTTTTCAAACTTTTTTTTTCTATTGAGACCAAATAATAAATAGGGGGAAAAGATCAATCAGGGCTAGTCAAGTAAAAAGTAGTTTAATTTAGTTTTTATATACATATACATTCATATACATATATTTTACATGTTTACATGTGTTCATATATATATGTGTGTGTGTATATATATATATATTTTTGGGGGGGGAAGGCATGGCAATTGGGGTTAAGTGACTTGCTCAAGGTCACAGCTAGTAAATGTGTCAAGTGTCTGAATCTGGATTTGAACTTAGGTCCTTCTGAATCCAGGGCCGGTGCTCTATTCACTGAGCCACCTAGCTGCCCCCATATTTATATATTACAAATATGTAATGAGTTTGTCTCTTAAAAAAAATATTATTAAATAAATGTAACAAATACTACCGCCCCACCCTCCCAATTTCCATACCCAATCAAAGCACAATAAAAGTGTAGTACTATCCTGTAGTTTGTTTAGGAGAGAGAAGAAGGGGAAGGATTAAGTTACAGAAAGAAGAGATTCAGGGAGAGGGAGGGCAAAAACCCAAGATAGGGAATAAGACTTGTAGTAAGACTTGCAGAAGGGAAAGAATGGCACTCAAAAGAATGCTGTGAAAGGCATTAAGAAAAGAAAGGTTTTGAATTGCTTACTCTTTGGAGTGAACAGTCTCATCATCTTGTTCATTTTGTTTAGAGATTTCCAGTGAGACCTGAATTAGCTTCATGTTCTTTATTTTTGATTATTCAGAGACTCTTAATTAAATGTAATAACTATAACTTCCACCCCCCACCCCCCACTGCACCCTCCACCTAGGGCATTACTTTTTTGGGCTTTAGCATTATCTTTTGTTCCAGATTATTACAACTTGAATCTGGCATATTGGAGTTAAACAAGATATATAGATCAAAAGAACAGATTAGTTGGTTTTTGTGGAAGATGATATAACCTATGCTATTTGATCCATATTATGTTTCATAGAATTAGGTTTGTTCTTAATATTAGGAAGATTAGATAGTTTGAATACCAAATCTTCAATCTCTCTATGTGTTACCCTGATTTATTGGACTGTTGAATTAGAAGTATTTAGTTTTCAGATGTATTGAATGGTTAGAATAAAGGAACAAATTTATCTTTTTTGTTACAGAACTGTGTTGAGATTTTGCCAGAATAATTTCTCTCTGGGATTTAAGCTTATAATTTTTTTCATTTAGAGATAGCCCTAATAGTCTTTCCTTGTGTAACAGAGTTATTTTTAAAATTGTAGATATAATGCTATTCATAATCTTTGAGGTTTAAAAGAATTATTGAAGTATAAGATTTTACTTTTGCTATAAAATCAGTAGGGCACAGTAATTAAGTTTAATTAAATCTATATACATGACATTTTTTACTAAAAGAAGAATATATTACCATTTAAAATTATAATGCTAGGACAGTTGTCATGCTATTAGATAAGTGTGGGCATTCCCTTTATAAAAGCAAAAGAAGAGTATATAGATTGCAGTTATTGATGCAGAATATATTTGGTTGGATTATAACCAGTATAGTGAGGTATTTTATCTTTGGGTCTTTGTCATATATTTCATTACAGGGACTCCCTGTCCAGAATGAATCAATGATGACCCTGGATGTTTAATAGCATGCAGTTGCTTCCCTGGGTGTTGGGGGTGCTGTTGGTTTAGAACTACAATCATGCAAAGAAGTCTGATAAGCCTAATCTGTGATCAGTTCTCATCAATGGCCATCACTTCAACCAATCTGATAGGTTGGGCCAGTTCTTTCCCACTGCCTATAAACGGACAAAGACAAGCAGGATCGGGGCAGCCAGGTAATACAGTGAATAGAGCACTGACTGTGGAGTGAGGAGGACCTGAGTTCAAATCCAGCCTCAGACACTTAACACAAAACCAGCCGTGTGACCTTGCACAAGTCACTTAATCCCAATTGCCCTACCTTCCCCCCTCCAAAAAGCAAAAAGAAAAATCTTAAAAAAAAAAGAGATAAGCAGAATCTCTTGTTCTCCCAGGAATACAACAACTGGAAAATATTTCCCTTGCAACAGTTATGTATGGGTTTACAAAAATAGATATATAAAACCAATATAAAAGATGAATTGGGGGAGAGAAGAGGGTAAATTCCACAGAGCATATAGTCTTCCAGTTGTATTTTGGCTTTTTAATCACAAAGATTCTGCTCTGCTACATCATCTCTCACTGTGCTGAGAAGTATCATCACCAAGTGTCAGAGTATATAGGGCTCAGTGATTGAGGAGAGTATTCCTAACACTGGGTATAATGAGTGCTTTAGAGTTGCTTAGTACTATGACTGTGGGATGGAGACAAGTGTGCATATGCTTCCCTCTTGTGGAAATTTTTAGACACAGCTTTTATTGCTGGAGAATATATGGGGAAGGGAGTGATTTATTCTAGTTCTTTTTTTTAAATTTTTAAATTTTTAAATTTTTTGATTTTTTTTTTATTTATTCTAGTTCTGTGGAGGGAAACTGACATATTGCAAGTATTTGGGTAAAGGTAGTGTATGTGAAGAATGGCTTTGGTGCAGAGTGTTAGCTTATGCTGGGAACCAGTGGTTGTGATGATCTGTCTGCTATTTGAGGTGAAAGAATTAAGTATCTAGAGAGGACAAGAAAGTCTCAGAGGCATGGCAGTGTCATGGATCTCTTTCCTCCTCCCCCCATTGTCATCACAGTGAAGTATATTAGTTATTTATTCCAGGCTTGGTTTGTGGCATGGTTACTACAGCATAGCCACACAACATCAAACATGGTGGAGCAAATTTTAACAATAGTTGTAAGACCAGATTTGTTCTGTTATTGCTTATATCAGTTATTATCTTACTCATCTTACAGATGACCTTGCTTCTGATTCCTGTTACTGGAGGAGAGGCAACATACAGCCTTACACCCAAGATACTTCTGCTACATTTGTACTCTAGGAAGCATTTGGTGTATTTTTGTCACAGCATAGTAATATCCCATTGTGTTGCAGCTATGTGGCACAGTGGATAGAATGCAGGGCCTGCAACTAGGAAGACTTATCTTCCTGGGTTCAAATCCAGCCTCACACACTTATTAGCTATGCGACTCTGGGCAAGTCACTTAACCCTGTTTGCCTTAGTTTCTTCATCTATGAAATGAGCTATAAAAGGAAATGGCAAACCACTCCAGTATCTTTGCCAAGAAAACCCCAAATGGGGTCATGGAGAGTCAGATAAAACTGAAAAATGACTAGAAAAAATATTCCTTTGTATTCTTGTACCACAATTTGTTTAGCCATTCCCCAGTTGCTGGGCATCTATTTTGTTCATCATTCTTTGCTATCATAAAAAGGGCTGCTATAAATATTTTGGTATATATGGAGACTTTGTTTTTTTGTCAATGAATGGCTTTCTTAGGATATATGACTAGCAATGGAATTGGTGGCTCAAAGGGAATTGAGATTTTAGTCACTTTTTGTACAACTCCAAGTTATTTTCCTAAATTGCTATAATAATGTACATCCCCACAACCAACACACACATGTGCCTATCTTTCTGTCTTTCCTTCAACAATGACCATTTCCTATCTTTGACAGTTTGGGGATATGAATGTGTGTGTGTGTGTGTGTGTGTGTGTGTGTGTGTGTGATAAAAGACTTTGAACACCAAAGAGACAATTTTGTATTTCATCCTAGAGGTGATACTGAACCTCTGGAGTTTATTGAGTAGGGGAATGACCTGATTGGATCTGAGCTTTAGGAACATCACTTTGGTGACTAAATGGAAGAGCGGAGTAGAAAGAGACTTGTGGCAGAAAGACCCCCTGGTAGGCTATTGCAATAGTCCAGGTCTGAGGTGATAGAGGCCTGATTCAGTCCCCTATGTGGTGGCAATATCAGAGACAAAGGTGTATTTGAGAGATATTACAAAAGAAAATCAATAGATCTTGGTGACAGATTGGATGTGGGAAGTGAGAGATAGTGATGTGTTGAGGATGAAATCTACGTTGTGAATTTTGGGGGACTGGGAGGGTGATAGTGCTCTGAAATTTGGAAGAGTGAATAATTTAGGGGGAAAGATAATGAGTTCCATTTTGTATGTGTTGAGTTTAAAATGTCTACTGAACATCCAGTTGGAGATGTTTGAAAGGTAGTTAGTTGGAGACTGGAGGTCAGCAGAGATTAGGGCAGGGTAGTAGATTTGAGCATAGAGATAATTAAATCATGCTCCATGATAATGAAATCAGTGGCATGGAAGCTGATGAGATGATCAAGTGAGATAATATAGAGGGAAAGGAGAAGAGGGCCCAGGACAAAGTCCTGAGGGACAATCATGGTTAGTGGGTGTGACCTAGATGAGGACCTAGCAAGGGAGACTGGGGGGGGTGGTCTGATAGAGAACTTTGAGAAAGTACTGTTTCTCATAAACCTATAGAGGATCAAGGAAAAGAGGATAATCAACTGTGTCAAAGGTTGCAGAGAGAGTGAGGAAAATGAGGATTGAGAGAAGATAATTGAATTAAGCAATCAGGAGATAAGGGTTGCTGGATGGTACAGTGAATAGAGTGCTGGGCCTGTAGTCAGGAAGACTTGAATTTAAATCCAGCCTCAGACATTTATTAGCTGTGTGAACTTGAGCAAATTACTTAGCCTCTGTTTACCTAGGAGGCAGCTAGGTAGCTCAGTGAATAGTGCTATGGACCTGGAGTCAGGAAGACTTGAGATCAAATTAGGCCTCTGAGCAAGCCAGTTAACCTCTGTTTGCTTTAATCCATTGGAGAAGGAAATGGCCAACAATTCTAGTATCTTTGCCAAGAAAATCCCATGGCTAGTATAATTCACAGGATCATAAAGAGTCAGACATGACTGAACAGCAATGACAAAATTAGGGGTCATTGATAACTTTGGAGAGAGCAATTTTTGTAGTATGATGAGTTCAGAAACCAGATTGTAGAGAATGAGGAGTGAGAGAAAAGGAAGTGGACACACCTATTGTAGATGGTTTTCTCAAACAGTTTAGTCACCTGAAGATAGTTAGATAGCAAAGAAAGGATCAGATAAGGGTTTGGTTGTTTTTTTTTTTTGTTTTGTTTTGTTTTGTTTTTTGAGGATAGAGGAGACATGAGCATGTGTATAGGCAGTAGATAGAAAGAGATTGAAGATAAGAAATGAGGGGACAATCTATTAGGGGAGACAAGATGGAATGGAATTGCTTATGTGGGTAGAAAGGTTTGCTTTAGGAAAGAATAGGGCTACTTCTTTGTGTGAGACAGGACTGAGGAGGAGATAGTGGCAGAAAGCATCTGGGTGATGTGAGAAGGGAGCTTGTAGAGAGTGACTTAAATTTTTTTCTGTAAAATATGAGTCAACATTCCCCTCTGAGAGGGTGGAGAAGAAGCTATGGGAAGGTTTGGGAAGGGATAAAAAAGGTTTGGAAGAGCCTCTGAGTTGATAAGAGAGGTGTAGAAGGATTGCCTAGGAGCAATGAGGTCCCAGTATAGATTGTAGTGGACTCATTCACAGTGGTTACATGTTTTTTTCCATCTTCGTTCAGCCATACTTTTGTAGGAGTGAAGGTAGTAGGTGATGGGAGTGATCTAAGGCTGAGGTGTGGCAGGGCACCATTGGCAATTAGATAAGACAGCCAGGGACTCTGGAGGATAGTGTAGTGGTGAACTGATTCACCAAGGGGTCAAGATGGGGAAAGAGGAAAGAATAGTTAGTTCTAACCAGATGATCTAGGGGTCAAGAGATTAGAAGGTCACAATATGGGTGAAAAGTTAGAGAAAAGTAAGGGAACGCAGAGGGAGAAGTGAAAAGATTGTGGTCAGATAAGGGAATTTTGGAATTTTTGTACATGAAAGTAGTATGTTTGTGGGTGATAGCAAGCTCAGGGGTATGATTATCTTTGTATGTAACTGAGGTAGGATGGAGTAGTAGAACATTGGAAGTAAGTAGGTTGAGGAACTGAGTAGTTACAGTATTTGAGGAAGAGTCAATATATATGTTGAATTTCCTTAGTATAGGGCTTCTTAAACTTTTTTCACTAGAGAACTCTTTTCCACAGCGTTTGTTGGTGTTGAATAGCCTGAGGGCATATGCCACTTAAAGTGCACATGTTTTGTGTTCAGAACCAAGGTTACAGTGAAATTGTGTAATGCAACATGGGCAAGTATGGCCATAAACATCTTTGATTCATTACACATTTGATTTAATTTTTGGTTGTTGTGTGTTCAGAAACCTTTTACTGTTGCCAAATTTTTCACGACCCCATATGGTGTTATGACCCACAGTTCAAGAAAATACTGCATTGTAAGGGGAACTGCATTATAAGGGATAACCTAATTGGGGAAGAAAGACTGAATCAGGTACTTAACTCATTGAGGAAGGAAGGGGAGTATAATTGGCATATATAGGGTATGACTAGGTGTGAGTATGTTAATCATTGAGTGGAAGGAACCATTCCCCTTTCCAGAGGAGGCTTAGAGTTGGGCAGGAGATACCATGAGATAGCAGGTACACATCAACAACTTGATAGCTTCATCAGACTTTTCAGTATTTTTAAGCAAAGTCTCTAATCTCCTCTTAATTTTCTTCTGATCTTCAAGAGCACATCCAATTACTATGGATTGAAATTTCTGATCAATTGGTCCAGGTGGTAGAAGGTACACATCAAATGGAGAAATTTCACTTCTCCTTCCTTCAGAGGCTGAAGATTAGGCAGCAGACCTCACAACAAGAGATAAAAGTTCTACTCCCCACAGACTTCCCTTTTTTCTCAGGGGAAAGGCACAGTAGAAGGGAGGGAAGGTAGCTTCTCTTTACACCTGGAGGCTTTCCTTAAAGGAACCTGAAGATTGAGCTGGCAGAGGCAGTAGGAGGTGGATGTTACATTGTGAATGGAAGTTGAGCCTCAGTCTGGTTAGTGCCGCCTTCCCACAGGGGACATGTGCCACAGCAGATGGTCAGATGGAAAGTATGCCTTACCTCTCCTTTTCACTGAAGGCTGGAGATCAAGAGACATTGCTGTAGGGAAAAAATAAGTTGTGAAAGCCCTCCTGTTTTCCTCTCATCACTAATGGTTTTACCATTAGATGGTGATGGATTATTTGGTCATGACAACCTATTATTTATGTCATAATTGGGCAAATCCTCTATGGAGGATTTATGGGAGCACAGGGACAAGAATTACACAGAATGACAAAGTGTGGATGGGTTGTAATCTACACCAAAAGAGAATACCCACATGATATCACGGATCCATTGAAGTTTTGACATCCTTGCTAACATAATAAAATACTAAGTTGTATAGAGTAGGTAAAAGGTAGTTTATCTTCTAGAGATGAAGGGAGCCAGCTCTTCCACTGAGCCTAATGGGAAGGAATAGAAAGTCAATATAGAGACGGAGCTATATATAATATCCTCACTTTCCCCCCATTCCTGAACCCCATAACTTCAGAGTAAGGTGAGGAGAGAACAGACAGGTTCAGTTACTGATGGGAAGGGTCAGAGGGGATATGACTTATGTTTTGGACCCAGAAACTTGAACTGAGTGCTTACTGTTAGGAATCTAACAATAAGGGAAGGGTGGGAGGAGCCGAGGAGGCAAAAATAGTAGTAGGGTAGGGAGAATTTTCTCTGTAGTCTGACTTGGCTTCCAGCAGTAGAATAGTTGAGACCAAGAAAAGTATTTTCTGCGGGATCTTCTGTGTACTCCCAGCGCTGATGGGTCCTAGTGTATGCCCTGTTTCCTGCTGAGGAGGAGCTGGGAGGTCCCAAGTTCCTGAGTTTTCATCTAAAGACTGACCCTACTGGATGTGTGAGTTGAACCTCAGTTATGAACTGTGTTCTATTGTTTATTCTTCTTTGCTCACTGATGTGGAGTAGTCATGGGGCTTATCAAACTGATCATGAAATCCTTAGAACTCCTGGGGTCAGATATGACCTGGGGCTTCCTTAGTTTGAGAGTACCAGAATGAGAGTGGGGCATAGCCAAGCAATAAATATTTTATTCTATATTTTTTGTTGCTCTTAATGATTTCTATGCCAAGAACAAAGTCTAATATACAGCAAAGCATATTTGTCTGTGCCTATGGAGAGTAATTTCATTTTTGCCCAGGAACATATGGATGAAAAATATTAAGTTCTGAGAAAAGAGAGTATTTGTCAGAGCAGGGCACTGCATCTGATTATGATTCTGTAAATCCATAATATTCTATTTCTCCTAGATAGAACAATAGAAGCTTGGCCACTCCGGGCAAGTAGGTGGCATAGTGAATAGAGCACTGGCCCTGGAGTCAGGAGGACCTGAGTTCAAATCCTGAGGACCTCAGACACTTGACACACTTGGCTAGCTGTGTGACCTTGGGCAAGTCATTTAACCCCAATTGTCCTCCAAAAAAAAGGCAAAAAAAGAAGCTTGGCCACTCAAAGGCAGAACTGGGGAATAGAAGAACATTTACTCTCTGAGAACCATAGATAGCTTGGAATTGGTATCTCCCTTCCTATCTTCCTGTCTCCCCTCACGTCTTACTAGAGTGTGCATGGGACTCTTCTTTGCTGAATATATCAGGTTAGTGGCTGCCAGCACCACCTTTCTAAATATATACTGTGGTAACATTAGGTGGGATTAGGAAGCTCAAACTGTATGGCCTTGATCTTTTCAATATCAAGTAAGAGATAGGGATCCAATGTGATCAAGAATATTGAGGGAAGTGAAATTAGAGGTCAAGGACAGAAGAGACCTGGAATTGCTCCCTCTGAGATGGGAAGCCTAGTAATGAAGAAATGAAAATAAGAACTACTGATTAGCATTTAGAGAAAAGTTTCAGTGTGCTAACATAAATTTACAAAGAGTAAAGTCTGCACAGTTCTACATCTTCTGGAAGACTTTCTTGGTCTAGAATTGTGCTACTTAAGAAACTATGCTAAATCCCTCTGTTGACTTTTAAGACTGCCCATAATTTTATGCCTCTGTACCAATTCAGACTAATTTCTTATTATTCACTATGAAACACTTGCTTGTTCAAGTCAGTATTCTTTCAGGTATAACCTTCCCCCACTAGCAAAGCTTGACTGTATAGTTCATGCCTATCCTATGCCTGTGCTCTTTTCATTTTTTTTCAATTTAAAGTCATGATCTCCTTTTTTTTGTAACTGTTAATATCTTACACCAGCATCAAGGCCAAGCTTAAGCTTTATTGTCTTCATGAAGTTTTTCCTGATGTCTTTCTTTAAAGCCTATACCAATGGCTCAGTAGTTAGAGAACTGGGCTTAGAAGATATGAGTTCAAATCCAGTCTTAGATATTTACCAAATTTGTGACCACGAACAAGGCACTTAACCTTTGTCTGCCTCAGTTTCTTCAACTGTAGAATGGGAATAGGAATAATACCTCCCTCCCAGGGTTGTTGTGAGAATCAAAGAAGATAGTATTTGTAAAGTTTATAGCATAATGCCTGGCACATAGTGATTAAAAATTTAAAAAAATTTACATCTATTTATTTTGATTAATTCCTTGAAAAAGTAATTTATTGTAAGCATTGTTTTTTAAAACTTTGTTGAGTTCCAAATTATCTCTCTCCCTCTAGCCCCTCTCTCACCCATCGAGAAGGCAAATCAATATGATATCAATCATGCATGTAAAATAATGTGAAAAAACATAGTTCCATATTAGCCATGTTGCAAAACAACAACAAAAAAACCCCAAACCCAGAAAAATAAAGTGGAAAAAATTATACTTCATTTTGTACTCAGAGTTTGTCAGCTCTCTCACTGTAGATAGCAATTATCTTCCAGTTCTCTCATATTGTAGATAGCAGTTATCTTCCAGTGAGGCCTTTGGAATTGTCTCAATCACAGTAGCTAAGTCTTTTACAGTTGATAATTGTTACAGTATTGTGGTTACTATGTATGTTGATCTCTTGGTTCTGCTCATTTCATTTTGCATCAATTCCTATATGTCTTTCCAGGTTTTTCTGAATCATCCCCCTTGTCATTGTGTTATAGCACAATAGTATTCCATCACAACCATATACCACAACTTATTTAGCTATTCCCCATTTGTTAGGCATTCCCTCAAATTCCAGTTTTGTTTTTTTTTGCTATCACAAAAAGAACTGCTATAAATATTTTTGTATGTATATATAGGTCATTTTATTTCCTTTGATATCCTTGGAATACAGACCTAGTAATGGCATTTCTGGATCAAAGGGGTATGCATAATTTTATAGGCCTCTAGTTCCAAATTGTTCTCCAGAATGCTTGGACTAGTGCATTAGACCGCTCCAGTATTTGTCATTTTCCTTTACTGTCATGTTAGTCAATCTGATAGATGTGAGATGGTATTTCAAAGTTGTTTTAATTTGCATTTCTCAAATGAATAGTATTTTAAAGCATTTTTATATGACTGTAGATAGCTTTGATTTCTTCCGAAAACTGCCTGTTTATATTTTGACCTTTTATCTATTGGGGAATATAGCTTTTATTTTTATAAATTTGACTCAGTTTCCTATATATTTGAGAAATAAAGCCTTTATCAGAGAAACTTGCTGTAAAATGTATTTTCCCAGTTTCTTGCTTTCCTTCTACTTTTAGCTGCATTGGTTTTGTTTGTGCAAAATCTTTTTAATTTCATGTAATTTAAATTATCCATTTTACTTCCCATGATTGTCTTTGTCTCTTGGCTCACCATAAACTCTTTCCTTATCCATAGATCTAACAGGTAAAATATTCCAGGTTTCCTAATTTGTTTATGATATCAGCCTTTATGCCTAAATCATTTACCCATTTTGATATTATCTTGGTATGTGGTGTGAAATGTATATCTATGCCAAATTTCTGCCAAACTGCTTCCCAGTTTTCCCAGCAATTTTTGTCATATGGTGATTTGTTGTCCCCAAATCATGGATTTTGGGGTTTGTTAAACACTAGATTATTATGGTCATTTACTGCTGTGTATTGTGTACCTAATCCATTCCACTGGTCTACCATTCTATTTCTTAGCCAGTACTAGATTGTTTTGATGATTACTGCTTTGTAATATAGTTTTAAATTTGTTACTTCTAGGCCTTTTTCACATTAAAAAAATTACTATTGGTCAGAAATCCTGCTCCAAAAGCCCCAAAGGAAAACATGAGCGGGTTACAGGCCATAGAGGACCTTAAGAAGGACTTTAAAAATCAAATAAGAGAAGTGGAGGAAAAATTGGGAGGAGAAATGAGAAGGATGCAGGAAAAGTATGAAATGAGGGTCAACAGCCTGACTAAGGAAAACAACACCTTAACAAATAGACTAACTCAAATGGCAAAGGAGGCCCAAAAGATCAATGAGGAGAAGAATGCCTTTAAAAAGTCGAATCTGCCAGATGGAAAAAGAATCTCAAAAGTTCACTGAGGAGATTCATTCCTTCAGAGTTAGACTGGAGCAAATGGAAGCTAGTGACTTTATGAGAAATCAAGATGCTGTTAAGCAGATCCAAACAAATAAAAGATTAGAAGGCAATGTGAAATATCTTATGGGAAAAACCACTGACCTGGAAAATAGATCCAGGAGAGACAATTTAAAAATTATTGGACTACCTGAAAGCCATGATCAAAGAAAGAACCTAGAAATCACCCTTCAAGAAATTCTCAAGGAAAACTGCCCTGATGTTTTAGATCCAGAGGGCAAAATAGAGGTTGAAAGAATCCACCGATCACCTCCTGAAAAAGATCCCAAAAAGAAAACTCCCAGGAATATTATAGCCAGGTTCCAGAATCCCCAGATCAAGGAGAAAATACTACAAGCAGCCAGGAAGAAACAATTTCAATATTGTGGAAACACAATCAGAATAGCCCAGGACCTGGCAGCTTCTACACTGAGGGATCGAAGGGCATGGAATATGATATTCCAGAGGGCAAAAGAGCTGGGACTGAACCCAAGGGTCACCTACCCAGCAAAACTGAGTATTTTGTTTTAGGAGAAAATATGGTCATTCAGTGGAATAGAGGACTTTCAAGCATTCTTGAGGAAAAAACCAGAGTTGAATAGAAAATTTGACATCCAGACACAAAAAGCAAGAGATGCTTGAGAAAGATATCAGGGAAAAGAAATCAAAAGGAGCTTATCAAAGTTGAACTATTTATATTCCTACATGGAAAAACAATAACTGTGACTGATGAAATCTTTCTCAGTATGAAAATAATGGAAGAACGGTGTATGGTCATATGAATACTCAGTTTTGCTGGGAGACATGGTCAGTCATCATGTTTCCAACTTAGTTTAAGACTTATCTTTAGTACCCCTTCTGGCTATAGTTTTATGATCCTATGATCCTGTTCTAAAGGAACATTAACTAAAATTTTCTAATTGGCCTCAGTTGATAATCTCTCCATTCTCAAACTGATCTTATATTTACTTCTTTATGTACATATTGTATCATTCTGACAGAATGTGAGTCCCTGGAGGACAGGTAGGGACTTGGGTTTTTATCTTTTGTATATACAATGACTAGCATGTCTTACAGATAGTTGGAGCTTAATAAATGTTTATTGAATTGAATGGGTTGGTGTTTCAAAAATCACACAGTAGAAAGCAAATAAGAAAAAAGCAAATAGGAATACTTTGAGATTGGGAAAGATTAGGACTGTGAATAAAGGAAGATAAAGAAAGTGTACTGAGGGCATTAAAGCTCTGTGATGATACTGAGAACTGAGATTGGGAGGTAGAATGGAGAGAGTGGCACATAAGTAAGATAGAGGGTTGCTGGATAAGGTAGAATTTTGTCAGTTACTTGGCCCCAAAATTCCAATCGGGTTGTTTGAGTAATGATTTGCTGTCTTGTGTTCTGTTTCTTTTATGTTTATATATCTTGCTAGATTATAAGCTTCAAGCAGAAAGGGGAAAAAAGTTTCTTTTACAAATCAATCTTACATCTTTTGAAGAATTAGCTTTTATGTAATGCTTTAAGATCTGCAGAGTGCTTTACATATATTATTTCATTTGATTCTTGCAACAGCCCTCTGAGGTAGGGGCTTTATTATCTCCATTTTACAGCTGAGGAAACTAGCTCAATGAATTAGGGGCAACACAGTAAGTGTCTGATGGACAAGTTGAACTTAGGGCTTCCTGAATTAACACTATATCCCCTGAATTTACTAGCATTGTTTAGCTACCTTTCTATTTTTTTTATAGTGCTTAACATAGTAAACTGCTTTTTCAAGGAGCATTGCAATTAATGCTTTATTTAAATGAAGGTATGAATAATTTCCACTGTTTTAAGTCAAGCTAGATGAATTTAAGTTTCATAGAGTAACACAAGGTAAACTTTCAGAGAGAAGATAGGCAATTTTAAGCATGCCAAGGTGAGCAAGATTTAAACAAAGTCTGATTGATAGGCTACAGGCAGGGTTAAGAGAAAAATGAGACCAAATCAAGACTCTGAGGTTCATATATTGTGCTGTATTTTAACTTTTACTTTGACAATGAATGCTAAACCTTTTAAGTTATTTATACAGAGTCAATCTAGGTTACTTTGGTTGGTCCCACCTAATGGGCAGAATTTCCTGGATATTAGAGATGCATAGCCCAAATAAGGTGGGTACTAAGGCTTCTGCAATTTGTATTTATCCATAGAAGATCCATGGAAGAGTAGGGTTTTACCTCATTGTTCTTGTTTATCCTTTTGTTCTTTTTAGCTAGTGTAAGGGACTGAAATATAATTCTCATCACCCTCTTCCCCTCACCTCAACTGATACAGTTAACAGAAAACTTCTAGAGCTTTTATATAACTAAGCCCAGAGAAGCTGGAGGTGGGGATGGGACCACATCCCTTCTCCATTACTACATCAAGCTTGGTTCCGGAAGGTGAAAAGACCCATTTAAGTGAGAATTTAACATGGTTGTTGAAAGGAATAAAGGAATAATTAATAAAAGTTACAGTTAACCTCTATGAGAAACAAAAGTATTATTTAAAGGTTTAAGAATGATTATATGTTGTTCTTTATTTCTGTAGTTTTGAAGATATTCTGTGCCTTGCTGACTCCACTTCTCTCTCAGACATCACTCTTGATGGCAATCCAATAGCTCAAGAGTCATGGTACAAACACACTGTTCTTCAGCATATGATGCAACTCCGCCAGCTGGATATGAAGAGAATCACGGTAAGAAAAGTTCCCTAAAATTTTAACACATTGGTTTGTTTTTTCTTGTTCTAGGTTAGAAATTGGAGTTCTGGGTCTTGGTGTGAAATGCTTCTTAATTTAGATGGACTCTGGAAAATAATATGTATTTGTATTCTTTGTAAATATTAGAGGGTTTGTTTTTTCATGCCATTTTCATTATCCTCAGTTTTCCCCCATTTTTATACAGTCCTCAATTTGCAATTTAATACTAAATTAAATCTTTATCTTTTTCAGTCCACACGAAAATATCTAACTGATAATTTGCCATAAGTATGACTTCTATTGATGCCAGCTACTTCAAAAGTAGCCATCTTTTCTTTAAAATCTTAATCATATCTGCCCTTATTTTAAGAATTTTCCTTGATTTCTACATTTTAGATATATTTCATGATCTAACATGTTACATGTTAGAACACGCATTTATTAAACTCCTGTTATGGGCTTTTCAGGCACTGTGCTAAGTGCTTGAGAGAAAAAGATAGAAGTGAAATAAAATCCTTTTCGTCTTTGAGGAAATCTTTGAGGAGGACAATATACACACACGTACACGCACACACACACGCGCACACACACACACAATAGAGGAGGAATCTATGCCATCTATGAAGAACAATTAGAAGGTTCACCTGGTTGAACTGTAGGGAATGTGAAACAGAATAATATCAGAGTTCAGAAAGGTAGATTTGGAGGCTAGGGCTAGGGCTAGGCTGTGAATACTTCAAATAAAGTTTATTTTTACTTGTGGAGGTAGTATTGTGCCACTGTAGTTTTTGAAGTAGAGTGTTGTCATTGTCAAAACTGCATATTAGGAAAGTTATGCTATCAGCTCTGTAGATGATGGGTTGGAGTGAGGAGAGATTTGGGGCAAGGAGGATAGTTAAGGAAGCTTTTGCTTTTACTGCTCTTCTCCAGGTAAGAGATGATAAAGCCCTGAACTGGAGTGGTGGCTGAATGAATGAAGATTTGAGGGTGGGAGTGAGGAAAGTGATTTTATAGAGTTAGAAATGACAAGAGTTGTTTATTGACTACATACATGAAAGGAATGTAAATAAGGAGTCAAGAATGACAAGAAGAATGGTAGTACTCTTAGCAGTAATAGTAGGCTTGTGGAAGAGGGTCTATTTGGGGGAAAACAATAAGCTCTATTTTGGGCATATCAAGTTTGAAATGCTTATGGGACATTTTATTCAAACTGTTTAGCAGGCAATTATTGATGCAGGACTGGAGCTGATCCATGATTCCTCTGCATAGAGATGATAATGAAACCCAAGGGATCTAATGAGATCATCAAGTGAGAGTATAGAAGAGAGAGAAGAGAAAATGGTTTAGGATATAGAGCCTTGGAGGTCTACCTGTAGGTAGTCTGTGCTATATAAATGATGCTAGCAAAGGAGACTATGATTGAAAGGTCAGATGGGAGATCAGTAGAAAGAAAACAAAGAGAAAGTAGTATAATAGAATTACAGGAGAGGATATTCTTTTCTTTTTTTAAATTTTTATTCATTTTGTTAAATATTTCCCAATTACATGTAAAAAAAAATTTAAGCCTTTTAAAAATTTTTTGAGTTACAAATTCTCTTCTTCTTTCCTGACACTCTCCTTTCCTTGAGAATACAAGCAGTTTTATATAGGTTATACAAGTTCAGTCATACAAAACATATTTTCATGTTAATCATTGTGAAAGAAAACACAGACAAATAAACATGATAAAAATAAAGTAAAAAAGACTATGCTTCAATCTGCATTCAGACTCCATTAGTTCTTTGGAATTTTCTTAGATCTTTGTATTACTGAGAATAGCTAAGCCATTCCCAGTTGATCATCACATAATATTGCTGTTACTGTGTATGGTGGTCTCCTGTTTCTGCTCAGTTCACTTTGCGTCCAGGTTCCTCTGAAAGCATCCTGCTTGTCATTTCTTATAGCACAGTAGTATTCTATCACAATCATACCATAGCTTTCTTAGCCATTCCCCAATTGATGGGCATCCCCTCAATTTCCAGTTATCTACCATCACACATCTGGTCAGAGTTCCAGAGCAGAAAAGAGTTCTTGTAGTCAACTGTTAACATACCGGAGCACTGGCCAGGAGAGAAGTGATAACACCTGTTCTTAAATCATATCACCTTGGAAGAAAGGAGAATTTGGAGACCCCTAGAGCTAGCTCTGAAAACCTGAAGCCCAACTTTAACATAAAGTTAAAAGTCAAGAAATAATCTGGGAAACGAGCAAACAACAACAAAAGAACCTAGCTATAGAAAGTTACTATAAAAACATAGAAGATCAAATACAAACTCAGAAGAAGAAATCAAAGGAGCTACATCTAAAGCCTAAAAGAAAAGTATGAATTGGTCTCAGGCCCTGGAAGAGCTCAAAAAGGATTTTAAAAATCAGAGATGTAGCAAAAAAATTGGCAAAAGAAATGAGAGTGATGAAAGAAAATAATGAAAAAAGTCAGTAGTTTCGTAAAGGAGGCACCAAAAATGCTGAAGAAAATAAACACTTAAAAAAGAGAATAGGCCAAATGGCAAACAAGGCACAAAAATACCTTTAGTAGAAGAACTCCTTAAAAAGAAGAGCTGGCTAAATGGAATAAAATGGATAAAAATTCACCAAAGAGAATTCCTTAAAAACCACACTTAGTCAAGTTTAAAAAAAAGTACAAAAATTTACTAAAGAAAATAACTCCTTAAAAATAGAGGTGGCCAAATGGAAAAGGGGGTACAAAAGCCACTGAAGAAAATAATTCCTCAAAAATTAGAATTGGAAGCTAATGACTCCATGAGACACCAAGAAGCAATCAAATAAAGTCAAAATAATGAAAAATAGAAGAAAATGTGAAATATCTCA
This sequence comes from Gymnobelideus leadbeateri, assembly GCA_011680675.1. Classification (NCBI taxonomy): domain Eukaryota; kingdom Metazoa; phylum Chordata; class Mammalia; order Diprotodontia; family Petauridae; genus Gymnobelideus; species Gymnobelideus leadbeateri. Next base: position 1,150,778 of record WOXC01004215.1, on the reverse strand, counting down.
TTGGAAAAAACAAATGACCATAAAAAATAGATACAGGAGAGATCATTTAAGAATTATTAGACTACTGATAAAAAAAATAGCCTAGACATCATCTTTCAAGAAATTATCATGGACGGGTGGCTAAGTGGTGCAGTGAGTAAGAGCGCCAGCCCTGGAGTTAGTACGACCTGGGATCAATCTTAGCCTCAGAAAATGAACACCCACCCATAAATAATGACTGGCCGTGTAACCTTGAGCAAGTTACTTAACCCCAATTGCTTTAAAAAAAAAAGAAAAGAAATTATCATGGAAAACTGACTCTATCCTAGAGTCATAGAGTAAAATGAAATTAAAAGAATCCACTGATCATTTCCTGAAAGAGATCCCAAAATGAAAATCCCCAGAAATGTTAAGGTCAAATACCAGAGCTTCCAGGTCAAGGAGAAAACTACTGCAAGAATTTGGAAAGAAACTACAAATATCAGGGAGCCACATTAAGGATAATCCAAGATTGAGCAGATTCATTTTACATTAGAAGTTGGAGGGCTTAGAATATGACATTCCAGAGGGCAAAGGAGCTAGAATTACAACCAAGAATCACCTGCCCAGCAAAACTGACTATAAACCTTCAGGGGAAAATGCATATTTATTGCAATAAGGGACTTTCAAGCATACCTGATGAAAAGATTAGAGCTGAATAGAAAATTTGACTTTCAAATACAAGTCTCAAGAGTTGCATAAAAAGGTAAACATGAAAAATCATAGGGGATTTGATGTGGTTAAACTGTTTACATTCCTGTATGGGAAGATGATACTTGTAACTCCTAATAACTTTTTCTTTATTATGGCAATTAGGAGAATATATAGATAAAGGGCAAAAGTGTGAGTTGACTATGATGGGATGATATCCAAAAATAACAAAATTAAGGGGTAAGAAGGAACGGTGGACTGGGAGGAGAAGGAAGGGAGAGGTAGAGTGGGGTAAATTATTTCACATAAAAGAACCATGAAAGCTTTTATAGTAGAAGGGAAGATGGAGGGTAGTAGCCACTGTTTGAACCTTACTCCCATTGGAATTGTCTCAAAGAGGGAATAGCATCCACACTCATTTGGTTATAGAAATCTATCTTATCCTACAAGGAAGTAGAAGGAGAATGGAATAAGAGATAGGATTAGTGGGAACAATAGAAGGGAGGGTAGATTAGAGGAAGCAGTGGTCAGAAGTAGAAGTTTTAATGAGGTACAGCTTGAAATGGGAGAGAAAAGGATAAATGGGAAAAATTAAAGTGGAGGGAAATATATAGCTATTAATCATAACTGTGAATGTAAATGGAATGAATTCTCCTATAAAATGGAAGCAGATAGCAGAATAGATAAAAAACCAGAATCCTACAATTTGTTGTTTATAAGAAACACACTTGAAGCAGAGGTACACACAGAATAAAGGTAAGCAACTAGAGAAGAATCTGTTATGCTTCAGCTGAAGTAAAAAAGGCAGGGGTAATAATCATGATCTCAGACAAAGCAAAAGCAAAAATAAAACTAATTAAAAGAGATAAGCAGGGAAGCTATAGTGGATTCTTTCAACCTCTATTTTGCCCTCTGGTTCTAAAACATCAGGGCAGTTTTCCTTGAAAATTTCTTGGAGGATGTTTTCTAGGTTCTTTCTTTGATCATAGCTTTCAGGTAGTCTAACAATTTCTAAATTATCTCTCCTGGATCTATTTTCCAGGTCAGTGGTTTTTCCCATGAGATACTTCCCATTGCCTTCTATTCTTTCCTTTGTTTGGATCTGTTTAACAAGCATCTTGATTTCATATAAAGTCACTAGCTTCCATTTGCTCCAGTCTAATTATGAAGGAATGATTCTCCTCATTGAGCTTTTGATATTCTTTTTCCATCTGTCAAATTCGACTTTTTAAGGCATTCTTCTCCTCATTGGTTTTTTGAGCCTCTTTTGCCATTTAAGTTAGTCTAATTTTTAAGGTGTTATTTTCCTCAGTCAGGCTGTTGACTCTCATTTCATAATTTTCTTGCATCATTCTCATTTCTCTTCCCAGTTCTTCCTCCACTACTCTTATCTGCTTTTTAAGGTCCTCTATGGGATGTAACCAGCTCATATTTTTCTTTGAAGCTTTTGGTGCAGGAGTTCTGACTTCACTGTCTTCCTCCTGTTCCATACTTTGATCCTTTTTGTCCCCCAAATAGGAATCTAATGTTTGATTCTTCTGTTTGTTTTGCTTTCTTTGCTTGGTCATGTTGCCACTCAATTACTTGACTTTTGGGCTTTTTGCCACAGTAGTACTCTGCCACCACTCAGAGGAGCTTTGTACCAAACGCTGGGGTTTTCTCTGTTGCCAGAGGTATTAGTTGGGTGCCCTCTCTGAAGTCTCTACATGCTCTGCCAAGCTGGTCACATACCCCCAGACCTCCACCCTAGACCGCAATCCAGATCCAAGAAGGTTAAAGCAAGAGCAATTACCCCTCCGACTGGTCTCTTGGTCCCCCTATACTCTACAGGCCAGGAGCTGAAGCTGCACGCCTCGGATCCTCAGCAGCTTCTCACTTAGGGGGCAAAAGCCAACACACTCCCAATTATTGGATTCCAAAGTCCACACTGCACTGACCTCTCACTTTGTCCTTGGCATCTATGTGTTGATAATTCTGGAAACCGCCACAGCTGCTGGTGATTTCAGCCTGCCACTGGTCAGGCCGCCCTGGGGCTAAAAACTCCAGCTCATGGGGTCCTGGGCTTGGCTCCCAGAGCGCTGTGCTGGCTGCCCCCTGCTGGGCTGCTGGACTGTCCTCAGCAGGAGGTTAGCTTCTCTGTGTCATGTCATTTTGTAGGATCTGTAGCTCAATCAACTTCCCTTTCACTAAAGTTAATGAAGCCAAGGCTAGAAGTGTCCTTGGTGGTTGTTGTAGATAGGGTTTTTGTGCAGGTATAATGGATGATAATCTGCCCTGTGAGATGCAGTAATGAGTTAGCCTTCATTAGGGTTATAAAATTAAAGTCTGCATGATTGTTCATTATGGATGGTGTAGGGGGATCTTTGTCAAGTATGGGTTATACTAGGTTCTAAGGATGCTTATATCTCTGAGATTATATGATTTATTATCGTTTATTGAAACATATTAACCTGGATCCCTTACCCATAAACCATAGGTGCTATACATTTTCTTCTTGTTCTTTATTTGTATGAAGCTATTTGAAGTATGTCAGGGAGGGCATTTACCCTGGCATGGAGTTGCTTTCCTTACATAGCTGATGCTACAAAACCATCTTTAAAGCTCACATAGTCAAGTATTGGGGCGGATAACTACACAGACTACTGACTACAGAATAGCTCATAACAATTTACAAAGTACTTTTCTCCCTAACATCCTCATTGCAAGGTAATTAAATATTACTGTTCTCATTTTGGTGCAGTACATAAAATACTAGGACTGAAGTCAGAAAGATGAATCTGAGTTCAAATCCAGCCTTAGATATTGTGTGACCCTGGACAAGTCACTTAACCCTATTTGTCTTAGTTTCTCATCTATGAAATATGCTGGAGAAGGAAATGGCAATCCACTCCAGTATCTCAATCAAGAAAACCCTAAATGGGGTCATGAAGAGTCAGATACAACTAAAACAATTCAACAACAAAAACAAATCTTTAGTTAAATATTAGAGTCAAGAACCAAATTCAGGTTCTGGTCATGTACTCTTTCCACTACTTCATGCTGCTTATTCAACTGGGGCTGAGGAAGCACTTTTCCCCTGTATACTCAGGCAGTGCTGATTCCTTGGAAAGATACAGAATTAGGTGATTATTACATGAAGGCTTAGCTCTTATATTGATTAATTTTATTTCAAATGCAAAGACAGTCTCAAAATGTTTTAAACAATTTATTAAAATGGATCACTGATTTTTAATTTTTTTACTTTTGAAATTATTAATTCAATGAAGTAGAGCTCCATTTTAAATATCATTAACATCTCAATAGCTTACATAGCATTTAGGAGACATTTATTAAATAATAAGGCATCGTGATGTGAGCTTTTCATTATTAATGAGAACTGTTCAATCTAAAGGAAGCCAAATTTTTTTCTGACCCTTTGTTTAAAGGACTTTTATTTAAGCTTGTAATTCAGTAAAATATAGAGAAAGGCCAAAAAAGGTGAAAAAATATGGAACTTAAATAGTGAGATAAGCTGCATTTTAAAATATGATCTTGAAAGATAACTGTGACATAACTCCATTGTGTCTTAGTCACCATGGCAAGATAAGTAACCTCATTGATTTTATCTCATGTGGGTATCCCAGTAAGTATTGTTAAGCTATCTTGTATGTTGTAGGCTGTGAAATTCCATTTTATCATGTTATGGAAAAAGCTAATATAAGATGAATAAAAATGTAACTACCTACGTTTTATTTGGCAAATCCCTTAAATTTTCTAGAAAATATTTTAAAAATTAATTGTTTACATATTTTACTTTTGTTGCTCTCTTAAAATATATATTACTGTTTTTGAAAATCGTTATCCATACCTACTAGCAAGTGACTGAGAAAGGGTAAACTAAATAGGGTTAGATTGTAGTTATGATGGGGTCCTTGTGATATATATATGTCTGTAGTATCAATCTGTAACATCAGTTTGTAAATGGGGTGCTTTGGGATCTATGTCTGTAAAATCAATTTGTAAAAGCAGTCTGTAAGATCACATTTCCACCCCCCCAGCCTCAGAGCATTGACTCTGCCCCTTCCCCCTTCCAGCACTCTGCCCAGCAACAACTCATGACCTGTTTATCTCTGCTTGAAACAATAAGTTATGTAAATGTTATCTCCCTTAGTTAGAGTGGCCAGCCCCACCATAAATTCTTCAATACCTTATCTATAGGGTAACTCCTTAGTCAATTATATACCCACACTGTCTCTGATGACCTTGGTGGGAGGCAGACTGGGCACTCTTTAGTGACGTATCAGGCCTAGAACCACACCTCCAGCTAGACCCCCTCTTGAGCTATTTCCCAGTGAATCATGGGCAATACACCTGCGCAGTTGATATTAAAAGTGTATGGTCCTTTGAGCACTGACCACTCCTTAACTCCTCCCTGATCCCACCCTTACTCACCTAGTTAGCATAATTGACCCCTTAAAACTATGCCTGCAGCCTCTGCGAGTTTGCAGGTTCCATAAGAATCTAGCCCGCTGTTCTCTACAGCGTAACAATAAACTTTACAATTTTGGCTTCAAAGTCTGCTTGAGCCTGGTGAATTCCTTCCAGACTGGATGCCAGGGAGGCATCCCTGGCAGAACCACTTACCCTCCCCCCCTCCTTATCACCCTTCCCTCTTCAGTTACATAAAGATAGAACAATTTTCCAAACCTCTTCCTGGTGTTAGAGCTTTGAATACCAATGTGCTACCAACCCTTACTTTATATGTCCCATGAATATTTTTATGATTATAAAAAGTCTGAGCTAAAAAAGCTCATTCCCAAGAGGGAGAGGTCTAAGTCCAAGAACTATCATTGAACAAATGTAAGATCCACTTTTTTAGTTAAGATTTTAAATAGCTAGTTAGGGATTACTTGAGAATTTCAGTTTAAAAAATAATGAGAAGAGAATGGGTCAGAAAATTCCAAGCTCTCAAGATTTTCCCTCACAAAGGAGAAAAAAAATAGCACCTCAGGGTGAACATAGAATGGTAAAAATAAATAAGTCTTTCTAGGACAACTGGAAAAGGTCTGAAGAAAAATCCCAGGACTAGGTTTGGTCCCTGGGAAGAGTAAATACCCCCAGGCTAGGAACCACTAAACAATAAGGGGCAAGCCCTGGGGTCAGTTGTGTTGGGAGGCTGCCTTGGCCCCAGCCACAGAAACTTTTACCCCTGAAACAGTGAGGGGAGTTGAGTGTCTGAGCCCAGGAAGACTGAGGGAACCCAAATCCCTGCCGACAGTGATGTGGCCAGGGCAAGAAGGAACCAGTGTCCAGTGAGTGCAGAAGCAGTGGAATGGGGACATCGCTGGTCGTGGGCACTTACAAGAAGCTGGAGATTGTGATTTTGGTTCCAAGCCAGAGAGGAGAACTAAAGGAGGATCTGAGGCAAGAGACACTATCCCCCATATCCGAGGACTAGAAGTGATTACAAAAATTAAGCTACTACAAAAAAAAATTGCAGAGGGAAAGGTCAAAGAATTAAACCATAGGGAATTGCTATGGGAATAGAGAAGACTGGGGTTCATCTTCAGAGGAGGATAATGAAGTAAAGAAACCCTCTTCTACCGCAAAGAGTAATGTCTCCTGCCCCAAAACAATTCATAGAAGAACTTTTAAATGACTTTAAAAATCAAATGAGAGAGATTGAGGAAAAACTTTTTTAAAAAAAGAACAATTGAAGATTAAGAAAATAAAGTCAACCAATTGGAAAAGGAGATCCAGAATCTTAAGGAAGAAAATAACTCCTTGAAAATTAGAATTTGGCAAGGGGAAGCCATTGAAGTTATAAGGGACCAAAAAATAATAAAACAAAATATAAAAATGAAAAAATAGAAGTGATATGAAATATCTCATAAGAAAAACAACTGATCTGAAGAACCAATCAAGAAGAGAAAATGTAAGAATAATTGTACTACCTTAAAGCTATGATCAATAAAAAAATCTTACACAATAATAGAAGAAATAGAGAAAATTGTCCTGAAGCATTAGAACAAGAGAAGAAAGTAGAAATAGAAAAAAAAAATCCACTGATCACCACCTGAAAGAGATACTACAAGGAAAACACAGAGGAATACTATTGTCAAATTCCAAAATCCCCAGCTCAAGGATAAAATGTCACAAGCAACAAGAGTAAAAACAAAGCAATGTAAATATGGTGGTGCCACAATTAGAATCACACAAGACCTAGCAGTGGCGACACTAAAAGACAAGTCTTGGAATGCTGTATATTGAATAGCAAAAGAACTGGGGTTCCAGCTGAAAATAAACCCAGCAAAGCCAAGCATAATCCTGAATGGAAAAAGGTGTATATTTAATGGTCAGACTTTCAGGACTTTGTTTAAAAACAAAACAAAACACAAACACAAACAAACCTGAATATTCTATTTGACATATAAGAGCCAAGAGAAATATAAGGTACGTACCAAAGGCTAATTACAAGGAACTCAATAAAGATAGACTTTTTTACCTTTTATGTATGTAAAATGTAATTGGGTAGAAAGATTGGGGTAGACTTGAATACGATATGATTTCAAAAAGTAAAACTCTTTAGGAATAGCTAAAATGAGTAATTATCTTATACAAATGAAGTATGAAAAGAAGAAGTGACACAGAAGAATTAGATGGTAGAGAAGGGTGTTAGTTCTGGTAATCTCTTTTCATTGGGAATGGGTTCAAGAGAGAACAAAACGTATATATCTAGAAGAGCATGAAAGTTGTCTAAATTCAGAAAGAAATAAAACATGAAGGGAAAGGGGAGGGGGAAGAAGATAAGGGAGGAATCTCTAGAGGGGGAGGTTAAGGGGGGATATAGAAGGGTGTTTAGTGGGAATGGGAGAATAAGGTGGGGATGGGGGTGGGTTGGTTAAGTAATGGGAAGGCAAGATAGCAGGCAGAAGAGAAGTGGAGGAGTCAGGAGGGGTAGGAAATAAGAGATGAACAAACATAAATCAGAGATCACGAGTAGAATTTGTTAGGTAAAGTATATGTTTATATATGCATGCATGCATGCATGTATATATATGTATGTATATACATATAAAATATCCATGCTTAATTGTAGCCTCCTGGAGGAGGGGGAAGGGGAAAAAGAATAAAATAAAAAGTACACAGCAGAGAAAAAAAGAAAATTTACAAGGAAGCAAAGAAAAGATGGACAACTCTCAACATAACATGCAGTATTTATTTCAAAGGCTTTCTTGAAATGGAAATTTATTGCTATGTATTTTGAATCCTCTCTTATACTCTGCTGTGCAAATGATATGTTTTTTTTCTTTTGTCTTTAAGTTTTAATATTTAAGTTTATGTTTCTTTTTCTTATTGTCTAAGTTTTAGAAAAAAAATAATGATACTTAAAAGACTACAAATGACCTTTAGATTTGGTAAACAGTGGCTTAAGTAGAGTTTTGGGGTATGAATGTACTGAATATAACTGTAAGGTAATGGGACTGATTTTCATGTGTCAGGGAAATATTTGAGTAACTATTACATATGAGGCATACTATGTTCTAAGTGCTATGGGATACACAGAGATCTAAGAGACAAAATTAGTGTCTTCCCTGGAGAAGTTTATAATCTATTGGGGAGATCAGATCTATAGATGCACAATTATAATACAAGGGGACATAATAATAATAATGACTGACGACAATGATGATAACAGTAACCAGGCATTTATGTAGCACTTTAAAGTTTGCAAAGCACTTTATATTTATTTTCTCATATAATACTAAAAACAACCTTGTAAGATAGAGTTTAAATGACTTATTCAGGATTACACAACTTGTAATTGTCTGAGGGAGGTTTTGAACTTAGGTCTTCCTGATTCCAACTCCCATATATGTCCATTGCATCAACTGGCTAACTGTTTTGTTTTGTTTTTTCACTTATTCATAAGAAGAATTCTCATTACTTCATGGTCACATTTTAAAAATAGTATACACTAGGAATTTAGATGTTATAGGAAAAAAGATTTTATAGCAGTTGTTGGAGTTTGTTGATGGATAGAGTGACTTTTAGTAAAAGTTATATGATCTGATTGTATTTGCAACCTGAGGAGGAGACAGTGAATTCTATAGTTTGTTAAAATAAAGGCTAAACGAGTGTTGTTGAAGTTACCAAAAAATAGAAAATAGAATAAATGAGCAGTTGAGCAGAATTTTCAAAAAATAGTTTATTTTTGTTAGAAGGATGAAACAGCCATCCAAAATATATGCATTTACATTATTAAGAAATTCCAGGGGCAGCTAGGTGACGAGAGTGCTGGCCCCGGAGTTGGGATGACCCGGGATCGAATCTGGCCTCAGAAAATGAGCACCCACACATAAATAATGACTAGCCATATAACCTTGAGCAAGTTACTTAACCCCAACTGCTTTAAAAAAAAGAAGTTCCTAGATATATCAAGTCCTAAAAAGGAAAAAAAAATTCTGAATTCAAACCAACAAATAAGTTGTAAGGTAATTATTATGCATTCAAAATTATTTCCTTCCACTAGGGCTATCTATCTTACTGGTTTCCCTAGTTTACTTTAGATCCCAGCTAAAATCTCACTCACAAAAAACCTTTCCTGATCCCCTTAATCTAATGCCTTTCCTCTGTTGATTATTGTCATTTTATCTTATCTATAGCTTTTTTGTACATAGTTATTGTTAATATGTTGTCTTTCTCATTAGACTGTGAACTCCTTGAAAGTAGGGACTGTCATTTACCTTTTCTCCTATCTTTTGCACTTAGCACAGTGACTGGCACATAGTAGGAACCTAATAAATTATTACTATTTAGCACTACTGCTTAGCATATAGAGCTATTGAAACTGTGGGCTTGATGCATCTTTATTTGGGCACTGTTGAGGGAATTCTTTAGAGAGAAAAAACCCTCAACCATAGAATATATCCCCATTTCTTGTCAGCCATCTCACAAATGTATGCAGTGTAGCTTCTAGGTGAAAAAGTGAGTCACTCAGTAAAAGTTGCTAGAGAAGTAACTCAGAGTTCATGACCTACTGATGTGGGTCTTGAATAATAATTTTATCTTTCCATGTGTATCACATTTAAGTAGATTGAAATCAGCATGACAGTAGAAAAAATGCGATATTAAGGTTCTAGCTCTGGCTTCACCAGTAACTACCTTCATTGTTTTAAACAAGCAGGTAATCTCTCTGGGCCTTGATTTCCCCATCTGTGAAATGGGTTGGATTAGGTGATTGCTAACTTTAATTCCAGCCCTAAGATTCCAGGAGATACTTGAATGCTATAGAGAATACATATATATATATATATATATATATATATATATATATATATATGTTTGTATGTGTGTATTATTCTTACATATACACAAAAAAGTTTTCCCTTGATGCAGGGTTTGAGAACGTGGTTGGGATCGAATAGTTGTTTACTTTTCTTTTTGAAGTTTTAATTGTATTCCTCTTCTAAGCAGCAGGTAGAAGCTGACCCTCAATACCTCCTAGGCTCTGTTTCTTCTTCCTCTTTTGTTGTTTCCCACGTCCTGTCTTTCCTGCCTATCATCAGTCCTCCTACCTCCAGGCTGGGAGAGTTAAGGTAGGGGATTAAAATTGGTAGGAAATCAGGGGGAAGAGAAGAAGAAAAACACTTCACAAAGTGCCTTGAATTCAGTATCTCTTGGCAAGTTAAGTGTGTTTCAGGGACACATCGAGCTGCTGAATCTAAGTTTATTTAAAATAAGAAGGTGATGAAACGTTTGAGGAGATATCTTTTGTTTTCTGTAGGAAGAAGAAAGGCGCATGGCATCTATTGTTGCAAGAAAAGAGGAAGAGAAGAAGCGAGAAAGTCATAAGCAAACGCTGATCAAGGTCTTGTCTCTCTCTGACGCCCCGCCCGCTGGGAAGGTTTCCCCAGCTGCTTCACTGCTCTCTTTACAAGTGCCCTGTAATGAGCTCTGCTCTCTGACATCTAAAGAGGAGTTGGGATACAGTTATGCATATCTACATGAAGTATTCCTTTATTTTCATTCTTTATTCCTGAATGGCATGGGGACTGCTCACGGGCTCACAGGCGCTTCCTCTTGTCCCTAAGCTGCTCATAAATGGCCTCTGGATCTAAACCATTTCACAGGCCAGTAGTAACTCCCCTCTTACCCCAGAATCTGTTCTCCCTACCCATCCACAACTGAAGATTCACGTACTCAGACCTGCCACAGAGTTTGTTCTGAGGAGTCTCATTCTATTACCTTTCCTTCCACTCTGAATATGGAATAACTTACAGGGAGCCACACTGAGGTGCCCTTCTTCCTTCATATCCCTTACTATTCTAAGCCAGTTTTTCTTGCATGGTATAATTGATCTATGCTCTGTGTACTCTCTCCTGCATCTCTTTTGTTCATTTTTAGTAACAGCTTCCTCTATCCCTCTCTCCCTGCCCTGTCTTCTTTCACCTGGGGTTCTTAGCCCTAATGAGGAGCTTATAAAACTTTTGAGTAATTCAAGAATTTAAATTTTTAAAAGTATTTTAAGCTGTCATCACGAGAGCTACTTAAACAGCACTTTATTTTAAACTTTTTTCCCGTCAGGAACTATAGCAAAAATAATTATAAGACAGAATCCTTCTGACTGCATTGTTTTGTTATGCATAATCTCATAGCTATTAAGAACAAAGTAGTAACTTCTTCTTTTAAAGTCAAACACAGGTCTTTGTTTAACACATTTACTAGTGTTTAAATTTTTCCCTGAATATATTAGAGATTGATTTCCATATTGAAGTATTCTAACCCCAAATTTAATTATCTTGGGGCATGTCCATAGCCCTCCTAGAATTTCCTGAGGCATGGGAGTTTATGTACAATAGTTCTGCTGGTGTTTTGGGCCACTTGGCTAGCAACTTAGAGGATAATTTTTTAATTGAATTCAATTTAGTAAACACATATTAACTAGTTAATATGTATTGAGACCATTGTATTAGGTTTTTTAAAAATAATAGTAACAGTAACAATAATAACTGTCAGAGTAGATGTAGTCTCTGTCCTCACAGAGCTTGCAACCTTGTAATTCATTTAGTTCATTCATTTAAGAAGCATTTTAAGTGTCTAGCGTGTGCCAGGCACTTTTAGAGGTAAAATCAATATAGTCCTTACTCTCATTGAGTTTATGTTCTACAAAGGGAAACAGTAAGTACACAGATAAGTCACATACAATATATGTGAAAAAAAAATACAATATAAGTTGGGAAGTGAGGGGAAGGAAGGGCACCGACAACTGGGGAGTAAGGGGATAAGGAAAGGCTTTTGGGGTAGGAGGGAACATTTTGGGGGCCATCAGATCAATTGTTTTTTGTCTTATGTGTAGTACAACTCAGCAGAATTAGATAATTATCTCAAATCCTCAGATAGCTATAGTAGACAGGACTTCCTGCAATATTGCCATTCTCCCAGGAGGGGGCTCCAGAGGTTACAGATCTCTAATAAACAGTTTGCTCAGATCTGTCCACAGATAGTTGATTGGAGGTCTGTACATTTGTGACCCATTCTTGTAAAATATGTTTGTGAAACTTTAATTATTGTCACTGCCTGTACATATTTGTCTGCCTTAGAGACAATATCCTTTGACCATAAGTCTCATCTGTAATTGATTTTTTAAATTCTAAAAAAGTATTTGGTTACAGAAAAAGGCTCATTTAACTCTTTAAATTTAGACTTAGATGAGATGGAGTTAAATGGAGCCCAAATCTCATAGACTCATTAGCTACCAGACCTAGAAAGAACCTTGGAGATCATTTTTTCCACCCCTTACATTTTATATATGAAGCAACAGAAATCCAGAGTTTGTGTCAGAAAATGAGCTAGAACCTAGTTCTCCTAACTTTTAGTCCAGTCTTTCAGCCAGGTTGTTGAAATTTAACTTCCCTTAGGATGACTAACTATTTCTTTTAAAACAGTGAATTCTTGTTTCTTGATTCAGTCTTGGCAGCTAGGAAGGTAAGGGGCTTTCAGTCCTTCCAGGCACACTGTGGCCTCAAGCTTTCTCCCTCCCTCCCCCAAAAGTTTAAGCTGGTTGGAAGAGCAAACTGTGGGAAAAGAAAGTCCTGGGGAGATTGGAGAGGCAGAGGAAGGCGGGGTCAAAAATGGTGAATTTATATATATGTGCAAAAAATTGCTTATACTTTAGAACATTAATTTATCTTAAAAAAAGATTATTTCCCATTTACATATAGTTTTGTTATTCAGCTGTTGCATTTTTACCATCCTTTTCAAAGATAATTTTCTACCTGTATAATTACTAGAAAATATTGGCATATCAATTCTTTTATCACGTAGTATCATAGGAAGGATTATCCTTTCTGTCTGCTATATTTTGCTGAAAATGTTGCAAGTAAAAACATAAAATAGTTTCTCGTTGCATGTACTTTTTTTGTAGGAGAAGAAAAGGTTAACAATTTGCAATGTGGCTCGCAAGTGGGATATGCAACAAAATCGTGTGGCCAGTGGTCCTTCATCTAGTCAAGATGGAAAAGACTCTGACTTACCGTCTCAAGATGCATGCCAGATGAATGGAAGTGGAACTAGTGTATATCCAGAGGAAACAGGGTAGGAAATACCTCTCAAAATATCTGATATTATCTAGAGTTGGAAATTAGGGTAAATTTTTAAAATGTTAATGTCTAATTAAGTAATCAGCCAATTAGTAAGCATCTTTATATAAGACTAGAAAAAATGTCATTCTTTAAAGTAGAGATTAGGAAGATAGACAATAGGAATAAGAAAAGGGAAGCTCCAGTAGTAAGTTTGTTTTTGATATTTCGTTTCTTTCTCTTTTCATTTACTAAACACCGGGCTAGGGAATCAGAAATCCCTTGAGGGTCATCTGAGCCAAATAGGTAGCGATGGGAATTTAAAAATTCTTGTTTTTATTATTTATCATCAGCTGTAGAATTCAAAAAGGAAAATCGATAGACCAGTTCCTGCTCTAAATGAGGACTAGATCACAGGAAGATGGCACTGCAAACCTGTTCCTTTAGAAAATGATGTTCAGAGACAAAGCTGCTTCACATTTTAGTTAAGGCTAAATGTTCATATTTGGAAAAATGGCAGTTTTCCAAAATGAAAATGAAAGAATCACTAGATAGCGATATAGAACTTGTTTTTTTTAATTTCTCAATAAACTTTCCTAACATTTGCTTTTTAAAATTTTTCAATGCTTTTTCTTGAATGTTCTCTGAGAAAACAAATAAAGTGAGGTCACATTTGCAGAGTTAGTGTTTTGCTTATACAAATACAAGTATATTTCATAAAATTACAAAATTTAGGAAATGTAATGGCACACCATTACTCTGAATTTTGACTTAAGGGAGGAAACGTTAATTCAATATTTCTTAAGCAAATGTCTCAATAAATCAGACAATCTTTTTTTATTTAAACAAATGCTTTATTAACTTCTGTTTTACATCATTCATTTCTGCAAGATTTTGAGTTACAATCATTCCCCCCCCCACTGTTTTTCCCCTACCCACCCTCCCAGAACAGCAGTCCCGCAAGACATCGCTTCCTCTAATCTGCTCCCTCCCCTATCCTCTCCCACACCCCCTTCGACCTCTCCATTAGAGGAAGGCGAATCTTTGTGTCCCAATGCCTGCACATCTTATCTCCCAATTACAAGCAAAAGAGTATTAATAATAGTATTTATATATATTTGAAACATTTAATTTTAAGACCTCAAATTTCAGATCCATTCCCTTCCTCCCTTGTCACCCATTCCCTCTGGGAAGATAAGTAATTCAGTATATGTTGTACATGTCTAGCTATGCAAAACATTACCATAGTAGATATATTGTACAAGGCTGCTTATAATTCCCTCCCACTCATCCCACCCCCCACCTGGTCCATTCCCCACTTGATCCTGTCCCTCTTCCATAGTGGGTACCTCCAACCTCCCCTCCCCACAAGGATGCCCTCCCATCCATCATCCCTCCTCTCCTCCCCCTTCCCCCCATTCTGCTGTAGGTTGAGATATCCCACCTAGTATGTATGTCATTCTCTCCCTGAACCAAATTCAATGAGAATGTGGTTTCGCCTTTTTGCCTTCCTATTCTTCCCCTCCCCTGCAACCACTTCTCCCTGCTTCCTCTACATGAGATAGTTTACCCCACCCTGTCTCTCCCCATCTCCTCCTGCCACTTTCCTCTCTCACCTCACAACTTCACCCCTTGAGTATCCTCCCTTCCCAACAAATTCAACCTATGCCCTCTATCCATATATAACTGTAACCATATACACACACATTTACATATGTATTCACATGACCATACACCCTTCTTCCATTATTTTCATAGTGAGAGAGATTTCCTCAGTCATAGTTATTGTTTTTCCATATAGGAATGTAAATAATTCAACTTTGATAAGTTCCTTTTGATTTCTTTTCCTTGATTACCTTCTCAGGCATCTCTTGCTTCTTGCATCTGGATGTCAGATTTTCTATTCAATTCTGGTTTTTTCCTCAAGAGTGCTTGAAGGTCCTCTATTCCACTGAATGACCATATTTTCCCCTGAAACAAAATACTCAGTTTTGCTGGGTAGGTGACCCTTGGGTTCATTCCCAGCTCTTTTTCCCTCTGGAATATCATATTCCATGCCCTTTGATCCCTCAGTGTAGAAGCTGCCAGGTCCTGTGCTATTCTGATTGGGTTTCCACAATATTGGAATTGTTTCTTCCTGGCTGCTTGTTGTAGTATTTTCTCCCTGATCTGGGGATTCTGGAACCTGGCTATAATATTCCTGGGAGTTTCCTTTTTGGGATCTTTTTTAGGAGGTGATCTGTGGATTCTTTCAACCTGTATTTCCTGCTCTGCATCTAAAACATCAGGGCAATTTTCCTTGAGAATTTCTTGAAGGGTGATTTCTAGGTTCTTTCTTTGATCATGGCTTTCAGGTAGTCCAATAATTTTTAAATTGTCTTTCCTGGATCTATTTTCCTGGTCAGTGGTTTTTCCCATGAGATATTTCACATTGCCTTCTAGTCTTTCATTTGTTTGGATCTGTTTATCAGTATCTTGATTTCTCATAAAGTCACTAGCTTCCATTTGCTTCAACCTAATACTGAAGGAATGAATCTCCTCAGTGAGCTTTTGAGATTCTTTTTCCATCTGGCAAATTCGACTTTTTAAGGCATTCTTCTCCTCATTGCCCTTTTGGGCCTCCTTTGCCATTTGAGTTAGTCTGTTTGTTAGGGTGTTGTTTTCCTCAGTCAGGCTGTTGACCCTCATTTCATACTTTTCCTGCATCCTCCTCATTTCTCTTTCCAATTTTTCCTCCACTTCTCTTATTTGATTTTTAAAGTCCTTCTTAAGGTCCTCTATGGCCTGCAACCTGCTCATGTTTTCCCCTGGGGCTTTTGGAGCAGGACTTCTGACCTCACAGTCCTCTTCCCGCTCCATGCTTTGACCCTCCTTGCCCCCAAAGTAGGAATCTAGGATTGCATTTTTCTGTTTAATTTGTTTCCTTTGCCTTGGCATGTTGCCACTTAATTACTTGACTTTTGGGCTTGTTGCCACACTATGGCTTTGCGGTCAGATAGGAGAATTTTCGTCCCAAACGTGTGTGTGTGGGGGGGGGCAACTTCTGTTTCTGGCAAGCTGGAAACCCACCCACGACCTCCACCCCATATCACAATCCAGATCCAAGGAGGTTAAACCAAGAGCAATTATCCCCCAAGACTGACCGCTGGATCTCCCTACAGTTTGCAGGCCAAGAGCTGGAGTTGCCTCTGAAAACTACAAAATGGCGTCTCTCCTCAGTGGCTTCTAGCCCCCAGGGGAGGAAGCCTAGGCGTTCCCTAAATACTGGTCCCAAAGTCCATAGGGCACTAACCTCTCACTTTGTCCTAGGCATGTCTGTGTTGATAATTCTGGAATCACTACAGCTGCTGGTGTTCTGGGGTTCCTCCAGCCGGTTGCTGGCCCTGCCGCCCTGGAGCTAAAACCACAACTCAGGTGCTCCCCGTGTTCTGCGCCCTGCACTGCCGGCTCCCAGAGTGCTGCGCTGGTCCTTCCTGCAGGGCTGCTGGGCTGTCCTCAGCGGGAGGTTAGCTTCTCTGTTAGCTTGTTCTGTGGGTGCTGGGGCTCCAGAAGTTGTTCAGAGTCCCCTTTTACATAGTTTGGAGAAAATCTGGGGGCAGAGTGGCTTGGACGTGCTGTTTCTACCCAGACAGTCTTTTAAGCTTCTTATATCACTCTGAAGTATACAACCTCTTTTATTTAAGAGTTTGGTCTGGAAATGATCACATAATGTGTTTCAAATTGAATATAACCTGAAATAAGTTGTTGCATAGTCATTTCAGTTGTGTCTTTGTGACCCTGTTTGGAGTTTTCTTGGCAGAGGTACTGGGGTGGTTTGCCATTTACTTCTCCAGGTCATTTTACAGATGAGGAAACTGAGACAAACAGGGTTAAATGGTTTACCCAGGATCACACTGCTAGGAAGTGTCTGAGGCCAGATTTGAACTCAGGAAGATGAGTCTTCTTGACTGTAGGACTGGCACTCTCTCCACTGTGCCTCTTAGCTGCCCTCAAATAAGTAGGTCAGATTTTAGATAACTTTAGCCATCTAAAACAATGGCAATAGGGAAGGGGTTTTTGTTTTGTTTTATTAAAGGAGGCTGAAAGTGGTGAGCACAAAAGCAAAAATAGCCCCAGGCTCTGAGGATTTCCAATGTGGTTTGTTGGATTCACTTGCCAGTGAATTAGATTTAAGTGAGGCAGAGTTGCACAGGTTTCAGCCTCACTCCTTCTTCCAGAACCAAAACAGCGCCTCGTGATGTTGTTGGTCCTTTTCAGAAATGAAGGATAAACAACAGCACCTTTGTTGGATTCACTACTGAAGAGGAAATACACATTTCACTTGCTGTTGATGGCTATTGAAGTCAAAGCTGACTGGTATGAAAGCTGAAAAGCACAAAAGAAGTAGCCATGAAAGAAGAGAGAAAAGGGAAAACGATGCTTCCCTCCGACCAGACCTCCTAAGGGCCTGGCCACTCTCTTACTTTCCCTATGCCCACCAAAGCATCATCCTCTTCACCAATTGCTTAAGACTCATCCACCTAGTGCATTAGAGCCTCCTTTCTGATTGCACTGGGGTCCCTATCCAGGCTGGATTTCTGTGTTCACTAACATCATTAACAGCTGAGATCACTTTGCTCCTTCTTCTTTGATAGCCTGTAAAGCTAATCTTCTCATTTAGTCTGCCTCCACATGATTCCTGCTTTGCTTTTTTCATAAATAGAAATATAATTCAATATTAAGTATACATAATCATATAGGGCAAGATAAAATAATCTAAGTATATCTTTATATTTAACCTTTATACTCTTATCAATCACAAGCCTCCTCATAACTTGTTTGACTAGAATTCTGTAGAAACCATATTTTGGAGGCAAATTCCTATCATGACATCTGTGACTCACGGACTTCAATAACTTAGAAAAGTTTTTCCTGGTAGTTAGTCCTCAACCTTCTAACTTGATAAAGTTCTTCACATTTATTGTCTTGGGATAAAGCACCTTAAGAAATAAATTCTTATGGGTATTTCTTTTGGAAGTTGACTGTTAAAGTCTTTCTCCACACTCTCTTTGAGCCTCTTCCTTTTGATAGCTTGATAAAGAAAAGAAGGATGTTAAAATAGGGAAATGATTTAGCCATGGGCACTTGCTAGCTGGATGACTCTGAGCAAGTCATTCAAACTGTCTGTTTTAGTCTCCTCACCTGTAAAATGAGGATATCAGCAACACCCCCTCCCAGGGTTTTTGTGAGGATCAGATGAGAGGATATGTGTAAAGCCCAGACTGGGCGCTATATGAATGCTAGCTGTGATAATAATGATGACTATTACCGTTACATTATTATTGTTATTAGATGTGGATTCATTTTTTACCAGTGCTTCAGGAACTTCAGCTTGCCATGATATTTAAATATAGGAAGCAAAAGGAAAACTGCCAATATATTTTTTGGGAACATCACACTTCATGATAGAATTGAAAGTGGTCTCATGAATGCCACAGGATTCACAGTAAGGATGCAAGGATGCTGGAAGAGGGCCTCTGGACACCTGAACCTCTCATTGCCAATGGTGATCACCTGGCTATCAGGAAGCTCATAGCTCTTCTCCAGGGAAGGGGAGGAAGCAACAGTGGCCATCTCCTGCTCGAAGTCCAGGGCAACATAACACAGCTTCTCCTTGATGTCACGAACAATTTACCTTTCAGCTGTGGTAGTGAAGCTGCACCCTCTTTCTGTCAGTATCTTCATGAGGTAGTCTCTCAAGTCATAGCCAGCCAAATCTAGATGAAGGATGGCATGGGGAAGGGCATAACCCTCGTAAATGGGCACAGTGTGGGTGACACCATCACCAGAGTCCATAACAGTACCAGTGGTACGACCAGAGGCACATAGAATAGCAACATACGTGGCTGGGGTGTTGAAGGTTTCAAACATAATCTGGGTCATCTTCTCTCTGTTGGCCTCAGGGTTTAAGGGAGCTTCTGTAAGCAGAACAGGGTGTTCCTCAGGAGCTACATGAAGCTCATTGTAAAAGGTATGATGCCAGATTTTCTCCATGTCATCCCAGTTGGTGACAATGCCGTGTTCAATGCGGTATTTCAGAGTCAAGATACCTCTCTTGCTCTGGGCCTCATCACCAACATAACTGTCCTTCTGTCTCATTCCTACCATGACACCCTGGTGTCGTGGGCGTCCAACAATGGAGGGGAACACAACCCAAGGAGCATCATCTCCAGCAAAGCCAGCTTTGCACATGCCAGAGCCATTGTCAATGACAAGAGCAGCAATTTCTTCTTCCATTTTTGCTTGATCTGAGGCTGGGCACTTTCCTAGTCTGAGAATTTAGAAGGGAAGGGACAAACAAAGGGGGTATGTCCAAAGTAGCCTACACGTGCTGCCGGCTCCCACTGAGTGAGCTCCACATACTTTTTTTTACTGTTATGAATATTTTGAATGGGAACATCTGAGTACATTCCTCTTCTGCAGCCTTTTGTATCTCCAATTGCCTCAGGTCACCACCAGCTCCTTTATATCATCTACTTCCAGTTTAAGATTTAATTATTTTCTCATATCACTTATATTTTCAGTGATATTCTTCAGGTTTGTCAAACCCCTTAAAATCATTCACAGCTTGGGGTTAAACTTTTCCCCCAAACCCCATTCATATTTATGTATGCTGTGCTTCATCCAAAGAGTTGCAATATTCTTCTCTGAATTTGTTGTAATCCCTCAAAAAGTATTTGCAATTTTTTCCTCTTCTTTAATCTTTTGTATTCCCAAAATTTAGTACAATGCCTGACACACATTAAATGCTTAATAATGCTTACTAACTGATTACCCAGATAAAGGTTTTATATCCTAAATAGCTTTCTAATTCTTTGGCCCATTAACTGTACCAAGTAGTGTCTACTCTGCCAATAACTATTTGTGTAACCTTGGTCTTTTATTTAGCCTCTGTGGACTTCTGTCTGTGAAATGAAGGGGCTGAATGGAATAGGTGGTCTGTCATTGAGTTATATAATTTAGATCTGGGAGTGCCATTAGAAATAATCTAGGCTGTATTTTCAGAGAGTAAGCTCTAGAAGGTTCTAGCATATGGAAAGGCTTCAGAATCAGGACCATAGAGAGACCAAAAGCCGGGGACCAGACTAGGTAAGAAACAAGAGGTTATCACCAGGAGATTGACCATCATAGCATGTCATGAAAGCACCTTCTAAATTGTAGAGAGTCTGTGGTTTCCATTAGTGAGAGAAGTAGTCATGAGAAAGAAAAAACAAAACAAAAAAAGAGAGAGCAAATAGTATGCTTCCGTCTTCATTCAGTCTCCGTATTTCTTTGTCTGGATGTGGATGGCATTTTCCATCGTGAGTCTTTTGGAATTGTTTTGGGTCTTTGCATTGCTGAGAAGAGCCAAGTCTATCAAAGTCAGCCCTCAGATAATGTGGCTGTTACTGTGTACTATGTCTATTTTAAAAATATGTTTTATTAATATCTACTGTTTTTCTGCATTATCATAGTTATCTCTAGTGTTCTTCTCCATTCTCTTCCCAGGCGTGTGACTTCTAGGAATAGAAAAAGAGGCAAAAGATATTCCCACAAACAAAAAATATGTACAAACACCCCATATACAGGGTAAATAGGAAATAATTAAGGGAGAATTAGGAAAGGCTTCCTGTAAATGATGGAATTTTAGTTGGCATTTAAAGGAATGCAGGGAACAGAGGCAAAAATGACTAAAGAGAGAACATTTGGGGCATCGGGGGTGGGGCGTAGGGATATAGTCCTAGTAGTGGTATTGCTAGGTCAAAAGGTAACAGGTCAACTTAAACTTAAATTCCCCAAAGAATTCTACTGAAACAAAAATGTTAAGGTGGTTTTTAAAAATAGCATTAAATCTAGGCATGCCATTCTCTTCCTTTGAGATATAAATTCAGTTATTTTCTAGTAAAATATAGTAGGATTGGCATTAAGCGCATGATTGATTATTTGTTACTAGTTATAACAAATGATTCAAGAAAAATTAGTTGCTGCTTATTCTCTAGCACCAGCAGTTTCAGCAGTCATCTTAATATATGTAAGTTTTTCTTAGTTTTAGAGCTATTAAACCAGTCATGACTTGCCACAAATAATTCAATGACATTAGTATTTTCACCTTATTTCTTTTTTAAATTTTCATAAGGACTAAAGCCTTCTTTTGTATCAACATGTTAACAGGTACTTTATAAAACCTGAGGTTAGTCTTCAGTCCAAAATATTAACAGTTTCTCCAGATGAGAAATAGTACTTTAGAAAATGTTACTGTGTATTATGATTGACTCCATGGACAGAGATACCTCCATACATTCTAAAATGCTATTCTTTGGTGACTATCACAATCATAGTTATTCAAACCATGCACATACCAGTCTGAGATGGCATAGATCCTTTCTCTAAATTGTATGTTATGTCTATTCCACTTCAGATCTTGTGATCTTTCTTTTTCTTGTGAATTTATTGCCAAAACTTAATAAGATGTAATTTAATCACATGTGTATATACATACAGAGAGCAAGAGAGAGAGGGGGAGGGAGAGGGAAGCAGTCCTGCATGTGGGTTCAAAAATTCCACTACATAATTCAAGATGGGAAACTGTGACAGACGATAGTTAATGGGAAAAAGATTTGAGGACTTTACTGGATGACAAGCCCGATGTGTGTCAAAAGTATGACATAGTAACCCCAAATATTTATCTCTCCTTATCCTTTATGCAATATCTATGACAAGGGGAGTTAATAATCCCACTGTAGTCTGTTTTGATCAGAGCATACCTAGAATATTGTGTTCAGTTCTGGTTGCCTCTTATTACATTGGAGAACATACAGAGGAGGGTGACCAGAATGGAGACGCATTCTCTGTGAGGTTAGATTGGAGGAACTGGTGATATTTAACTTGAAAAAAAAGAAGACAGTAGTACCTCATAGTCATCTTTAGGTTTTTGAAGGACTGATCTATAAAAGAAAATTAAATTCATTCTGCTTGATTTTAAAAAGGTAGAATAAGAAAAAAAAGTATGGAACTTAGTAAAAGATTCTGAATCAGCCTGAGAAGGGGAGCTTTCCAGAAGTTGAATGCGTTTCTTTTTGAGGGAGTAAGCTCAATGGCAGCGGAAGTCTTCTTATAGGCTTTGGTGGAGGTTGGGTGTCTACTTGCTATATGTGTTATAGCAGAAATTCCTATTCATATCTAGGTGGAACTAGAATGTGTCCTCACATCACTTACACTGTCTTCACAGATTTTCATGTTCTCAGGGCTCTGTGACTGATGGCCTTAAAGTCAGGCTCTGGGGATGGAGACTACAACACAAGTTGCATCTTCAGGAAATTGCCTGCAGTGTCCAGTCATGACCAACCTAGCCTTAAGTTCTGATTCATATTGTAAGGCTAGGAGAACTACCACTCTCTATTCCTACAAACATAGATAAGTTTTATGGGAACTCAGAAGGGGTCAGGATTCAAGGAGAGCGTGACCCAAAATGAGTGAGAGAATGAGGGCTAGAGAATTCCACAGCAAGGAACTAGACCCTCAGACTAAGGTAAAGGGCTCTAGTACCTTTCTTTCTTGTTTACAGAAGAAGTTGGATGCTGCCTAATTGAGTTGGGTAAAGTAGAGATGAGGATGGAGTGATCTGTGCTGCCTACTATAGATCAACTATCCATTGTCTATGATCTTATCAAGTACAGCCCAGCACAACTGGAGGGTTCTCATTGCCTGTAAGAGATGCTGATGCTTAGGTCCCACCTTCGGATCCAGCTATTTTTTTTATTATACTGGTACTTAGCTCTCTGTTCTGGGACCACTGCCCTTTCTACCACCACCAGTTTGATTTCTGCCTTTATAGATAGCCATGAGTTCAGTCATATCATGCTGTTTGCCATACTACTGCCATCACTTAGGTGAGGAATCTCAAAAAGATGATCTTTTATCACGGTGGCAATTCATATGTAAGCTGGCTGGTTATAGTTCAAGGGCTGCCTTAATTAATTCTGTAGGAAGACACTAATATGGAGGTCATATAGTCAGTTATAGACAGAGGGCCTGGCTTTGAATCCCAGCGTTGCCACTTACTACCTGTGTGATCGTGGACAGGTTAAAAAGTTTTGGGACATTTAGAAGAGATATGGGTTTTGGGAGAGAGATAGTGAATTCTGTTTTGGACATGTGTTTAAGGAGCATGCACTTAGAAACATAGTTTGGAGCATACAGTATGAAATGTCTAGTTAGTAGTTGGTGATATGGGCCTGGAGTTCAGGAGAAGACTAAGACTGAATATATAGAATTCATGGGAACTGATTATATCAAGTGAGATAACAGTAATGGGGGTTTGGGAGCCCCATATATATAGCCTTGTGGGATACCCACAGTTAATATGTGTAACATGAATGAAGAAGGCATTTATTAAGCACTCCTTATGTACTTATGGGCAAAGCATAGATGAAGACAATGCAAAGGAGGTGAAAGAGTGGCTAGACAGGAGGAAAACCAAGAAAGTGTCATGAAAGCCCAGAGAGGAGAAATAATCTTTGAGGGAAAGAGTTAGTTAACAGTGCCAGATGCTTCAGAGAATTCAAGAAGGAGGTCTGAGGGAAATCCATAGTATCTGACAATTAAGAAATAACAAAACTTCAGAGTAGTTGCAACTAAATGATTAGGACTGAGAAGAAATAAGTAGAGGTATCAAGTGTTGATGGCTTTTTAAGAGAATTTAGCTGAAGAGAGAAAAAGAGAGATAGGATGATGACTAGCAGGGGATTGTAAGATCTCATGAGGACTTTTTAGGGATTGGGAAGATGAACATGCTTATAGACAGTAGAGAAGGAATCAATAGGGAGAGATTTAAAAGTAGAGGGTATGGATAAGTAGGAATAGAAATCTGTTGGAGAAGATGGGAGTAAATGAGATCAAGTGAGTATTTTGAGGGTTAGGAAAAGGGCTATTTCTTTTTTTTTTTTTTTAAAGCAATTGGGGTTAAGTAACTTGCTCAAGGTTATACGGCTAGTCATTATTTATGTGTGGGTGCTCATTTTCTGAGGCCGGATTTGATCTTGGGTCATCCCAACTCCGAGGCCGGCGCTCTTACTCACTGCGCCACCTAGCCGCCCCTTTAGGGCAATTGGGGTTAAGTAACTTGCCCAAGGTTACACGGCTAGGTTTTTGTTTGTGTGGATTAAGTGTCTGAGGCCGGCTCCGAACTCAGGTCCTTCTGACTCCAGGGCCGGCGCTCTATTCACTGCGCCACCTAGCCGCCCCGAAAAGGGCTATTTCTTTATCAGAGACTGGAATAAAGCATAATGTTGGATGAGAATAAAAGTTTTAAAAAAGAATGAAAATGTTATTTTCTAGGTAAATAAGTCTAGGAATTAATATTAGATGATTTTGGAAGGTCTGTGGAATGTAACGTAGCACAATATTTTGCAAACTTCTGATTTACATTTAGTATTGTAAAGGTATTCAGGGAGTTAGTTTAAACAAAATCTCTCTATTTGATTTTGTGTTCAGTTATGGTTGCATTTTTGCCCAGAGGTAAACTTAAGCTATAAAACTCTGGCTAAGAGTTTATTTAGCTATAGACTTTCTTGCTTCCGGTTATTTTGTGTTGATGCTCTAGGACTTGTTATTTAGAAAAATCTTATTTTTATTTTTCATTTTTTTCAGGTAGGAAGTGGCATTGATTCATTTTTCTCTAATAATTTCATTAAATGAATCCCAAACAATGTCCTGAGGACCCTATAAGGAATTATTATGGAAACAGTTAATAATTGTTCTTTAAAGTTTTTTTTTATTGGTATATGTTCTTCTAAAATTAGTCTCTTATCTTTTACAGTTCAAAAGGCTTGTGGAAAATTTAATTATATTCTCAGTGTGTCATTGATACTAAGTTGATATTTAAGTTCAAACTGGACCTTTGAGTCCAGCCAGAAAAGGGGCAGGTAGGTGGCACAGTGGATAAAGTGCTAGACCTAGGGTTAGGAGAACTCTTCTTCTGAGTTCAAATATGGCCTCAGACACTTACTAGCTGTGTGACCCTGAGCAAGTCACTGAACCCTGTTTGCCTCAGTTCCTAATCTGTAAAATGCTGGGAGAAGGAAATGGCAAATCACTCTAGTACTTTTATCAAGAAAACTCCAAATGGAGTCAGAAAGAGTCAGACATGATTGAAACAACTAGACCACAACAATTACAAAGTATGTCCCTAGTCAGTATGTCCCTGTTTGAGACTTCAAGAAAGGTCTTCCTGGTTTCCGACTGCTTTTCTTGCTCAAATAGATGAAATTATAATATAATCCAGTGTTTAGTAAGAGGTACATGTATGAATAAGATATCATTTCATAAAAATTAGATTGTATCTTTGAGATGCATTTGTTTATTGTGTAGTCACTCACAAACTCAGCTCGATATCTTCCTTAAGAGTTATGCTAGTAGTTTCCCCTCATTTTTATATTCATTATTATGTTAAAATTTTCATCAGTTGTCTAGGTCTGAATTTTAAGTAATATTCAATGATTTATAATCATTTTGGTTGACTGTCTTTGTCGACTAGCAAATTCTTTATGGTTATAAGACCTTAGAACCATAGGATTTGGAAACTGAATCATCTTGGAGACTGCATATCATCTTGTCCAATTGCATCATTTTACAGATGAGGAAATTGAATCCCAGAAAAATAGAGACTTTCTTAAGGTCATGAACCTAGAAAGTAGCAGAGATGGAGTCAAACTTGAATCCTCTGACTTTAAATCCAATGCATTTTCCATAGTTATTTTTTTAATTATGATCTGTGTGTTTTTTTAAATCATTTTTCATCTATAAGGAGAATGTCTTCTTTTAAAAAAAAAAGAGAACATTTTAACAAAACAACTCACCTTTTCTTCAAATTATGGAAGATGAGTACTTTTGGGGCAGTAGATCTTAAAGTGTAAGATTTTCTTGTAAGCAGGGCATTATGCCCAACCACCGGGTTGTCTTCAGGCTTTTATTAGGAATGCTTTAGGTACGGGCTTTTCAGAGCTATTCCTCTCCAGAATTTTCTCTCAGGAATTACTAGGAAGTCTTATGGGTAAGGCATTTTTCTTCTGGCTGTCTTCTAAGCTCTTTGCCTGGACTTCTCAATTGCACTTTCCATATCGGCTTTTTGAGGAGTGGGAAATGGAAGTAATTTTAAAATTGGGAAAGAGGAAGAGAAACTCTGATTCATAATCTTTCTTTTTTTTCTGTTTAACAAATGCTTTATTAACTTCTGGTTTACATCATTCATTTCCACCAGATTTTGAGTTACAATTTTTTCCCCATTTTTTCCCCTACCCACCACCACAGAATAGCAGTCCCACTAGATATCCCCTCATCCAATCTGCTCTCTCCCATATCTTCTCCCATACTCCCTTTGGCTTTGCCATTAGGGCAAGGTGAATCTCTGAGACCCAAAGCCTGAACATCTTATCTCCCAATTACATGCAGAATAGTATTAATAATAGTATTTATATATATTTGAAACATTTAATTTCAAGACTTCGAATTTCAGATCCATTCTCTTTCTCCCTTGTCACCCACTCCCTCTGGGAAGATAAGCAATTCAGTATGTGTTGTACATGTATAGCTATGTAAAACATTACCATAGTAGATATATTGTAAAAGACTGCTTATATTTCCCTCCCATCCATCCCACCCCCCACCTGGTCCATTCCCTACTTTGATCCTGTCCCTCTTCAATAGTGGGTACTTCCAACCTCCCCTCCCCCTAAAATGCCCTCCCCTCCATCATCCCCCTCTCATCTCCCTTCCCCCTACTCTGCTGCAGGGTGAGATATCCCATTTAGTATGTATGTGATTCTCTTCCTGAGCCAAATTCAATGAGAATAGGGTGTTGCCTTTTTGCCTTCCTGGTCCTCTCCCTGCAACTACTTCCCCTTGCCTCTTCTACATGAGATAATTTACCCTACTCTGTCTCTCCCCATTTCCTCTTGTAACTTTCCTTTCTCACCTCTTAACTTCACCCCTTAAGTATCATCCCTTCCCATCAAATTCAACCTGTGCCCTCTATCCATGTATACCTGTAAACATATATACACACATTCACATATGTATTCATATGTCCACATACACTTCTTCAATTATTTTCATAATGAGAAAGGTTTCATCAGACACAGTTATTGTTTTTCCATGTAGGAATGTAAATAGTTCAACTTTGATAAGTTCCTTTTGATTTCTTTTCCCTGATTACCTTCTCAAGCATCTCTTGCTTCTTGTGTCTGGATGTCAAACTTTCTATTCAATTCTGGTTTTTTCCTCAAGAGTGCTTGAAAGTCCTCTATTCCACTGAATGACCATATTTTCCCCTGAAACAAGATACTCAGTTTTGCTGGGTAGGTGACCCTTGGCTTCAGTCCCGGCTCTTTTGCCCTCTGGGATATCATATTCCATGCTCTTTGATCCCTCAGTGTAGAAGCTGCCAAGTCCTGGGCTATTCTGATTGTGTTTCCACAATATTGGAATTGTTTCTTCCTGGCTGCTTGTAGTATTTTATCCTTGATCTGGGAGTTCTGGAACCTGGCTATAATATTCCTAGGAGTTTTCTTTTTGGGATCCTTTTCAGGAGGCCATCGGTGGATTCTTTCAACCTGTATTTCCTGCTCTGTGTCTAAAACATCCGGGCAATTTTCCTTCAGAATTTCTTGAAGGATGATTTCTAGGTTCTTTCTTTGATCATGGCTTTCAGGTAGTCCAATAATTTTTAAATTATCTCTCCTGGATCTATTTTCCAGGTCAGTGGTTTTTCCCATGAGATATTTCACATTGCCTTCTATTCTTTCAGTTGCTTGGATCTGTTTAACAGCATCTTGATTTCTCATAAAGTCACTAGCTTCCATTTGCTCCAGTCTAATTCTGAAGGAGTGATTCTCCTCAGTGAGCTTTTGAGATTCTTTTTCCATCTGGCAGATTCTACTTTTTAAGGCATTCTTTTCCTCATTGCCTTCCTGGCCCTCTTTTGCCATTTGAGTTATTCTATTTGTTAAGGTGTTGTTTTCCTCAGTCAGGCTGTTGACTGTCATTTCATACTTTTCTTGCATCTTTCTCATTTCTCTTCCCAATTTTTCCCCCACTTCTCTTATCTGCTTCTTAAAGTCCTCTATGGCCTGTAGCCAGCTTGTATTTTCATGTGGGGCTTTTTGGAACAAGATTTCTGACCTCACAGCCCTCTTCCTGTTCCATGCTTTGATCCTTTTTGCCCACAAAATAGGAGTCTAAAGTTGCATTTTTCTGTTTATTTTGTTTCCTTTGCCTGGGCATATTGCCACTTAATTACTTAATTTTGGGGCTTGTTGCCACAGTAGAACTCTGCCACCAGACAGGAGAGCTTCCGTCCCAAATGTGGGGTCTTCACAACTTCCCCAGGTTGGGTGGCCTCTGTAAAGCCTCCACACACTCTGGCAAGCTGGATACCCACCCCAAACCTCCACCCCCAGACCACAATCCAGATCCAAGCAGATTAAAGCAAGAGCGATTAACCCCCAGACTGATTGCTGGATCTCTCTACAGTTCGCAGACCAGGAGCTGGAGCTGCCACTGATGCTGCAAAATGACCTCTGTGCCGAGTTTCCTCAGCAGCTTTTTGCCCCCAGGGGAGGAGGCCAGACGCATTCCCCGAATACTGGTCCCAGTGTCCATAGGGCACTAACCTCTCACTTTGTCTAAGGCATATCTGTGCTGATAGTTCTGGAATCACCACAGCTGCTGGTGTTCTGGGGTCCCTCCAGCCGGCTGCTGGCCTGGCCGCCCTGGGGCTAAAACCAGCGGCTCATGCGGGCCTGGGCTCGGCTCCCAGAGGGCTGCGCTGTCGGTTCCCAGTGCGCTGTGCTGCCCACTCTCTGAGTGCTGTGCTGGCCACTCCCTGCAGGGCTGCTGGGCTGTCCTCAGCAGGAGGTTAGCTTCTCTGTGTCGTTCTGTGGGTGCCGGGGCTCCAGACGTTGTTCAGATTCCCCTTTCACATTGTTTGGAGGTGGTGTGGGGCAGAGCACCTTGGAAGTGCTGTTTCTACTCTGCCATCTTGGCTCCGGCCCCTCTGTAATCTTTCACTATCCTCCTCCAGAATGGACAATTTCTACTTTTCCCACTTCCTGATATAAGTTAGAAAATATTTAGTTCAATCTGTCTGAACCTCAGATTTTTTTTAAGTAGGCATGACATAATACTCATACTACCTATCTCACAAGGCCATAGTAATGATCACACAAAATAGAATCAGAGTCTGATAGGTCTAGAGCTAGAAGGAGCCTCAGAGGCCAGCTAGTGCATCACTCTCATTGTATAAATGAGGAAACTTAGGCTCAGGGCATCAGAATGACTTGCCCAAAAATCATAGAGTTAGCAAGCATCAGAGATGGAGTTGCAGCCAGGTAATTTACTTGCAGAGCACAAAGTAGACTACAAAGCAGCATATTCAATGTCAATTCTTGTTACTTTATTTGATCAACCAGCTGTATAAAATACCAATAATCTGATTAAAATTATTTTTATAATTGTTACATCTATCTATTGTGTGACCCTTGCTCCTACTACAAGCAGGGAACATTATTATTATTCTATCCTACACCAAGTTTACAAGTGTTTGTTAGTTATCTTGTTATTTCCCCATTTTCTTCTTTTCTGTCCCCAGTGCTAAGCATAGTGCTTGGCATGTAATCAGTACCTCAATGTTTGTTGATTGATTGGTTGACTAATTGAAGACAGAGGAGATGATACATGATTAAGGGCTTTAACTTTGGACTGTCCTTTTTCTTTTCGTGACATTATCATTCTCCCAGTTATCATAGGCTACAAATTTAAAAGTTCTCTTTGTCTTTGCCTTCAGATCAGTTATCCTCTGTAGTGGAAAACATAAACTAGATAAGTAAAATTTAGTCAACCTTTTAAGCACTAAGACTTTAGACATCCTTAACAAGTTTTATGGAAATCTAAGATTACATAATTTCTTTCCTTAGTAATCAGAATTTAGTATAAATAATTTAACATTTTCTTGATAACTCAGGGTCATTTTTATGACCTTACCACAGTATTGTGAAGTATTCTGAGATTGTTGCATTCTGTGACTGCTTCTATACTGAATATCCCCAGACTGTTGTGTTGTTAGTTTGGGTTCCTTCCCTCTTTTCACATTGACTTTTTTTCTAATACACTGGTATGTCTTTCTTCTGACTTCATGATTCATCATTTTGCTGTCTTTCATCATTTCTGCCATTGTTTTTGTTCTCCAGCTCTCTTTTTCTTCTTTCTAGAGTTTAAGTTCCATGAGGATAGGAACTCAATCTTTATCTTCGTAGCTTTCCTAGTGCAGTTTCAAAAGATTTATTGAATTTTATCCTTCTTTCATTTAATTTTTTCAAGTGTTTTTTCTTCTTTTGGTTTCTCCCATACTTTTTTGCTTTTACCCTCATTGACATTGACATTTCTGGTCATTACCAGCTCATTAGAATACTCTTTCCTCTTGCTTGTTAGCACACCAGTCAGTCTTCTCGACTCTTTTTATCAGTCTGTTTCTTCTCTAATTGGGGGTTAAATTAGGATCATAGGCTATTAACTGTAGAATTGAAAAGGATCTGAGAGCTCTTCTATTCCAGAAGTAGCAGACAGGAAGCTTGTGGGCTGCACTGCAGCTTGTGGCCCAAATTAGGTTAAAATATATTTGGGAAATATTTAATAAAATAAAAATAGAATAGGACATTTTTGTTGTTTAGTCGTTCAGTAAGGTCCAACTCCTCATGACCCCATGGACCCACAGCACACCAGTGCTGTGTACAACCAGTGGTTATTTTGGCAAAGATACTGGAGTGGTTTGCCATTTCCTTCTCCAGTGGATTAAGGTAAACAGAGGTTAAGTGACTTGCTCAGGGTCACACAACTAGTAAATGTCTGATGTCATATTTGAATTCAGATCCTCCGGACTCCAGACCTAGCACTCTATCCACTGAGCCACCTAAAATGTCTCTAGATAGATAACATAAATAATGCTAATATGTGGTTTTCCAAGTCAATATTTGACCTGCAGGGATCTTTATGTACAATTTAATGGCCTCATTTCTATTTGAGTTTTATATCACTGCTCTAGATCTCCTTCATTATACAAACAATGAAATTACAGACCAGAGAGATTAAGTTATTTGCCTGAGATCACACCATGTTTTTCATCCTTCTTCCCTCCCTTCCTTTTTTCCTGTGGTGCTTATATCCAAAGATTTCTTTAATTCTTCTCTTCTCCTTACAAAAAACTGAATATATAAAATATCTGAGTATTGGATACTTAGGTTACCTTACATTTCCATAAATCTTTAAGAGGAACATATACATTTAGATTAGGTATAATGAAAAATTGGAGACCAGTCTTCAGTTTATAATTATTTCCACAAATGGCTGACTAGGAGGCTAGAGTTCATTGGAGAAGGTCAGTCAGTCAGTCAACAAGGATTTATTAAACATTAACTATGTGCCAGGGATGGTCTGATTTTATTTTTAGACAGAAATGGAAATAGAAAATATTTAGTAAATATTACTCTCATTGTGTTGAACAACCAGGAATCTTAGTGAAATGACTAAGAAACTCCTTAGGAGTAAGGACTTTTAAATATTAGGATGTGTTACTGGGAGAGATTATATACTTAAGATATGTGGAAATTAAAAAAAATAGAACCATCACATATATCTATAGTATTTTAAGTATGAGCCTTCCTGTTAAAGTAGGAAAGAAAAATTATATGACCTCTCAAATTCCCATTAGTTATACTTCTGTTTCATGTATTGAAAGGTCACAAAAGATCCTCCACTTTTCACATGTACATTTATAGTTCTTAGTATTTTCAAAGTGCCAAAAAAAGTGGCTAATTCTTTCTACCTTTGCCTAAGGATGATACTTAGTGTATGGGTGTGAAACTCCATGCTTTGAAACAAGGAGCCACAGAGAAATTATTGGCACAAAACAGGAAAAAAAATTTGAAAATGCTTGTCCATCCCATTAATGGTTTCCCTATTTACCATGCTTGAGACAACTCTACTGTAATGTGACATATTGCAGGATTTTTTCCCTAGCCAGTTATGTACTTGGTGTAATGTTTTCTTTGCTTACATTGGATACAGGCTATGAGGTTGGTTTATTCTTGGTCATTTCCTGACTCTGAATACTGTGATTCCTTAGCCAAGACTACTATTATAAAATATAATGCATAAAATGAGTTTCCACACCTATGAATGTTGTAATAGAAAATTGTAAAATAAGTTATTGTAGGAATCAGCACCAGTTATTCATTGGGAAAAGAATCTTTTGAAATCCTTCAAACCATTCTGTGTTGGCTTATTCTAGAAAGCCTAAAATAACTCTATCCATTTCTCTTAAATAATCCTTTTTCTTTTAATTTTAGAGAATTCTAGGTATTCAAGAGTAAAATTTCCCCTTTGCCTAACCCTATTAACTCATTCTTTTTCATGTATTTAGTTTATCCTACTGTCTTTTTTTTTCAACTCTTCTTTTATTTGAATAGACAGAACATATTTTTGTCATCTTTTTATTCCATTGTAAAGGTAGGGTTGAGTAGTAACATTTTAGTCTTGCATTTAAAGACTAAATTCTCTAAAGAACTCAAGGAACTAAGTGATGGTAAACTGTCCAGGGATTCATGATGAATATTGCAGTATGGGAATATAGTCAGGAATGTGAGAAAACATAGCAGGAAAATCTTCCTTAATGGTGGGGAGAGGGAGAAAACTTAATAATCTTGATCTTTCATTGACAAATCATCCATTATTTTGGTGTGCTGTAAAAGTCATAAGCCAAACTTAGTTCAGTGTCCTAGAATGAGAACTGCTTGGAAGGAAGACATTCCATGAGAAAGTAGTATGGCAGAGTAAAGAGCCCTTGCTCTAGTCAGTGGACTTGGATTACAGTCCTGTCACTGACTACTTGTGTGGTCTTGGCAAGTCAAATATGCCAGTAGGAAAAATGCCTACACATAATTATGTATGGAAGGACACACACACACGGAACACATATGCCAGGACATATGAGGAGGGGAGCTTATGTAGCCAAAGGAAACATATGGGACTATTTCTGGAGAAAGGAAGGAATAAACATTTATATAGTGCCTACTATGTGCCTGGAAACATGTATATTCAGGTACATGCTTAGATTTATAACGTAGATTCTGCAGAACCACTGATTTGATTTCCACTTATACTTTGATACAGGAAATGTTCCCCACTCTGTCTTTCTCTATGTCTCCCTTTTAGCTTATTCCCAGAGATTATGCTTCAGTTTTTTTTTCCCACTATAAGATAAGAAACTCTTACACATAAAAACCTGAGCTATGTGTAGCTTTCTCTCTGTAGGAAAAAAAAATAGCTTCTGGGAGCTGCTCTTGAATACAGATTAACTTTAGCAACTATTTATCATTTAAGTTATTTCCTATTAAGATGAAAGTCTTTATACCAATTCTTTGTCTAACTCCAGGTCAGAAAAGTCTCTTTAACTTCAGTCTAGTCCTGATTATCCTAGTACTTTACTATTCAAACCACTTCTGGGGGCTGCTTCTGTGCCTTTCACCAAGTCATTGATAAAAATGATAACTAGAACAGGGGCAATGACAGATTTCTTTTGCGTTCCACCATAGGCCATCTTTCAAGGTTACATCAGCCCATTAATGGAGGCAAGACAAGACAGTGCAAAGAGCATTGGTTTTGGATTAAGATTTGTTTCTACCTTTGATCCTTATTGTCTGTGTGACTTTAGGCAAATTGCTTATCCTTTCTAAGATTCAATTTCCTCATCTGCAAAATAGGGATAATAAAATACACAGTTTATAAGGTTGTTGTGAGGATCATATTAGATAATATATGTAAATATTTGCCCATTTTATCTTATTTTTTATTATTATTTTTTAGTTTACATCATTCATTTCCACAAGATTTTGAGTTGCAAATTTTCTCCCCATTTTCCCCTTACCCACCAGCCCAAAATAGCATTCCCACAGAATATCCCCTCCCCCACTCTGCTCTCTACTATATCTTTCCCCATTCCCTCTCCTACTTTCCAGTAGGGCACAGTGGATTTTTATGCCCCAGTGCCTGTATATCTTATTTCCCAGTTACATGTAAAATAATAATAATAATAATATATTTTAAACATTTGATTTTAAACCTTTGAATTCCACTTTCTTTCCCTACCTCCCTTGTCACTCACCCTTACTGGGAAGATAAGCAGTTCAGTATAGGTTGTACATGTGTAGCTATGCAAAACATTTCCATAATGGATATATTGTGAAAGACTGACTATATTTCCCTTCATCCTATCCCACCACCTACTAGTTCTATTCTCTACTTTGATCCTGTCCCTTTTCAAAAGTGGGTGCTTCCAATTTCCCTCCCCCCACCCAGCCTACCTTCCTTTCCATCATCTCCTGTCTCATCCACTTCCCCCTACTCTCCTGTAGGATGAGATACCCTATTTAGTGTGTATGTCATTTCCCCCTAAGCCAAATTCAATGAAAATAAGGTTGACTCATTCCCTTTTACCTTCCTGTTCTTCCCCTCCAGTGTAACAGTTTTCCCTTCCCTCTTCTATATGAGATAATTTACCCCATTCTATGTCTCCCCATCTCCTCTCATTAAATTCCTCTCTCATCTCTTAATTCCACCATTTAAGTATCATCCCTTCCTAGTCAATTGGTCCTGTGCCCTCTGTCTATGTATACCTGTACACATATACACACACTCACATATGTATTCATATGCCCATATACCCTTCTATATAGACATGCATATATGTCTGTGAGTATATATGTACATGTATATATAAATATATACATATGTATATGTATATATACACACACATTTCTATTCCCTTCAACTATTCTCATACTGAGAAAAGTTTCATAAGTTACAATTTTTGTTTTTCCATGTAGGAATGTAAGTAGTTCAACTTTGATAAGTTCCTTATGATTTGTTTTCCTTGTTTACCTTCTCATGCTTCTCTTGCTTCTTGTATCTGAATGTCAAATTTTCTATTC
Source organism: Gymnobelideus leadbeateri (assembly GCA_011680675.1). Classification (NCBI taxonomy): domain Eukaryota; kingdom Metazoa; phylum Chordata; class Mammalia; order Diprotodontia; family Petauridae; genus Gymnobelideus; species Gymnobelideus leadbeateri. The sequence goes on along the minus strand of WOXC01004215.1, from coordinate 1,115,494 downwards.
AACTCTGGTATTTTTGTCAAGAATGCTCGAAAATCCTCTATTCCATTGAATAACCATATTTTCCCCTGAAATATGATACTCAGTTTTGCTGGGTAGATGATTCTTGGTTTTAATCCCATCTCCTTTGACCTCTGGAATATCATATTCCAAGCCCTTCAATCCCTCAGTGTAGAAGCTGCCAGATCCTGAGTTATCCTGATTGTGTTTCCACAATATTCAAATTGTTTCTTCCTGGTTGCTTGTAATATTCTCTCCTTGATCTGGGAATTCTGGAACCTGGCTATAATATTCCTAGGAGTTTTCTTTTTGGGGCCTTTTTCCAGGAGGTGATTGGTGGATTCTTTCAACCTATATTTTGCCCTCTGGTTCTGACATCAGGGCAATTTTCTTTGAGAATTTCTTGAAGAATGATTTCTAGGTTTATTTTTTTATCATGGCTTTCAGGTAGTCCAATGCTTTTTAAATTATCTCTCCTGGATCTGTTTTCCAGGTCAGTGGCTTTCCCAATGAGATATTTCACATTGCCTTCTATTTTTTTCATTTGTTTAGATCTGTTTAATAGTATCTTGATTTTTCATAAAGTCAGTAGCTTCCATTTGCTCCAATCTAATTCTGAAGGAATGATTATCCTCAGTGAGCTTTTGAGATTCTTTTTCCATCTTGCAAATTCAGCTTTTTAAGGCATTCTTCTCCTCATTGCCTTTTTGAGCCTCTTTTGCCATTTGAGTTAGTCTGTTTTTGATGTGTTATTTTCTTCATTCAGGTTGTTGACTCTCATTTCATACTTTTCTTGTATCATTCTCATTTCTCTTCCCAATTTTTCCTCCACTTCTCTTATTTGGTTTTCAAAATCCTTCTTAAGCTCCTCTGTGGCCTATAAGCAGCTTATTCTTTTCTTGGAAGCTTCTGGTGCAGGAGTTCTGACTTCTCTGTCTTCCTCCTGTTTAATGCCCCTATCCTCTTTGTCCCCAAAAAAGGAATCCAAAGTCAGACTGCTGTGCTTGCCTTGCTTCCCTTGCTTGCTCATGTTGCCACCCAATTACTTGACTTTTGAGCTTTTTGCCACAGTGGGACTCTGCTACCAGAGTGTCCTAATCACTGTGGTTTTCTCAGCTGCTGGAGCTATTAGTTGGCTGGCTTCTCTGAAGCCTCCACACACTCTGGCACACTGGTCACACACCCCAGGACCTCCACCCCAGATAGTGATCCAGATTCAAGCAGGTTAAAGCAAGAGCAATTACCCCTCAGACTGGTTGCTTAGTCCCCCTATAATCTGCAGGCCAGGAGCTCTGAAGCAGCCACATGGCAGTGGCTGGATGGCCGCCATACCTCAGCTGCTTCTCCTTCCAGGAGGCAAAGGCCGGACCACACTCCTGAACTCCAAGGTCCCAAAGTCCACACTTCACTGACCTCTCACTTTGTCCTTAGCATCTATGGGTTGATAATTCTGGAAACTGCCACAGCTGCTGGTGATCTGAAGTCCCTCCAGCTGGGGCTGGGCACCATGAGGCTAAAACCTCAGGCTTGTTCAGTTCTAGGCTTGGCTCCGAGATCTCTGTGCTGGCCCCTTCCTGCCGGCCTGCTGGGCTGTCTTCAGTGGGAGGTTAACGCCTCTGTGTCATTTTGTGGGTTCTGTAGCTCCAAAGTTTGTGTAGAGTCATTTTTACATGAATTGGAGGAGGTGGAAGTGGGAGCCTCTTGGAAGTCTTGTTTCTACTCTACCATCCTGACTCTGTCTGCTATGCAGACAAAGTTTTGTAAATCTTAAAAGGCTGGCTGTATAGATGCTAACTATTATTCTTTTTCTTATAATTACCATTAGCCTTATACTTCTTCATCTTATCCACAGAAGTAGCAGGGCAAACTATGGCTGAAATCTGAATAAATTACATCTATGACATTCATATGGTTTCCCTGCCTAATCACTTGGCATAAATGTAAATGAAGTTACTCTGAGCTATTCATGAAGAAGCCTTGCTGGATTTTAGTGATAACTGTTTCCTTTATAGGTGTTCACTAACTATTCCCTTAATAATAGATTCTGGAATCTTAACCAAGAATCAAAGTCAAGTATATTGGTCTGCAATTGTAGAATCCACATTCTCCCCTTTTGGGAAAATCATGAAAAATTTTACTTTTCCCCAAATTTGGTAGCAGTTCTTTTCTTCACAATCTTTGAAAGATCATTGAAAGTGGTCAATGACAGATAAGTTCACTCTTATTTTTCCTTGGATTTCTGCTTCCTATTAGTCATTCCTGTTTTGTCCTTTCTAATCCCAAGTATTTCTTTTGTTAAAGAAAACAGGCCTTCTCTTTATCATAAATATTGTGCCATTCACTGCAAGCAATGTCCTACCTTTTACTGAGCTGCTTCTTTTACCAAATTTAGCTTAAAACAAATAAAACAGAAAGAAACCCTTTGTGTTGTATTTAACTTTCTTCACCAGTCTTAATTTATAAACAAACCTATCAGTGTTACATTGTAAAATAGGTTTTTTTTAATCCATTTTCTGTTACTTTCCCTTATGTTTTCCATTTGCAATTTTAAAAAATCTAAGTTACTCAGTTCCACAACATATATCTCATTAACAATTCCCTTTGCTTTCTCATTAGAATTATTTTTGTTTCTTTTTGTATTTTCATTCTTGAGAGCTTCCTATTTTTCCTGGGCTGATTTTGTGTAATTTTAGGCCATGAGGATTCTATCTATCTTATCTTTGAACCCTTAGAAGTATATTCTCAGTTTTTTTCTCCATCATGAATTTAAGATTGATTTAACACTTAAGATTACTTTGCTTGAAAGATTTTCAGTTTTTCTGCTTCAATAGCTAATTCTTCCCTGTTGGTGAGTATCAGGTCCATTATAGTGGTTCCCTTCATTGCTTTTTCCTCCTATTGAAGTGTCAAGTTATCATAAGGCAAAGTAAGAAAGTATTAGCTGCCCTGCTTTTGGCAGAGAGGAAGCTACAAGAGATGTCCAGATAATTTGCAGATAATTTAAAAATCCTCTATCACAACAATATGCTTCTGACTTGGTTCCCGAATTACCTAGGGCAGAGGTTCTTAACTTGGAGTCTGTGAACTTATTTAAAATATTTTGATAAACTGTGTTTTAATACATAGGTTTCCTTTGTAATATTACATATTTTGTTTTATGCATATGAAACATTATTTTGAAAAAGGGATCCATAAGCTGATTCATTCTTCTGCCAAAGGAATCCATGACATAGAAAAAGGTTAAGAAACCCTAATCTAGGCAATTTAATGGATTGTAAACAGTTATGTGATATGGCAACCAAAAAAGTTAATGATCTTGAACTCCATTAAGAGAAGTTTAGCTTCCAGGGAGATGGACCCTAACTAGAGAATTTTGTTCAGTTCTAAGCTCCACAGTTTAAGAAGGATATTGATAAGTTGATGATTGTCCAGGGGATGGCAACTAGGATGGTGAAGGGCCTGTGAATAATACAAGAATTAATTGGATTAATTAATTAACTAGGATAAAAGGAAATTTGAGGGGTGAGAGGAATAAGGTAGCTGTGAAAAATAGGACTGTCACATGGAATCGGGGTTTTATGTGCTCTTTTTGCTTCCAGAGGACAGAACTAGGTACAGTAGGTGAAAGTTGCAAAGAGACAAATTTATATGATGTTAGGAAGAACTTCTTAACAGTTAGAGGGGTCCAGAAGTGTAATGGACTGTTTCTAGATGGAGCAGATGTTCACTACTTAGAGTTCTTCAAGCAGAGGCCAGAGGTTTACTTGCTGAGAATGTTACAGTAAGAATTCCAAAGAGAGAATTCTGGGAAGATGGCAGAGTAGGTAAAAAAAATCTCAAGCTCTCAAGATTTTCATCCACAAAAGAGATAAAATAGCACCTCTGGGTGAACATAGAGCAGTGAAACAAATAAGAGTAGTGGAAGAACAGGGATTCTCTTGGGATAAGCGAAGAAGACCTGAAGAAGAATCCTAGCTTGAGATTTCCTTCCTGTGAAGAGTAAATACCTCTACAATAGGGTCCACTTTTAACAACCAGTGGCAAGCCCTGGGGTTAGTTAGTTTGAGAGGCTGCCTCAGCTCCAGCCACAGGAACTTTTATCCCTGAGACAGTGACAGGAATTGAGTGTCTGACCTGGGGAAGATCTAGGGAACCTCTGTTAACAAGGAATGCCAGACCTAGCTGTGCTGTGAAGAGTGGAACCAGCACATGCCTGGTGAGTACAGAAATAGTGGCTACAGGTCTTGGCTTGAGTTCAAGGTCAAAGGGGAGAACTGAAAAGGATCAGAGGCCAGAGGCACCATCCCTCACACCCCAGGACTAGAGGTGATTATAAAAACTAAATTATTACAAAAAAAATGCACAGGCAAAGGAGAAAGAATCCAACTATAGAGAGCTACTATGAGAATAGAGAAGACTAGGGTTCATCTTCAGAGGACGATACTAAAGCAAAGAAACACTCTTCTATTCCAAAGAATAATGCTAAATGGCCACCTGCCCAAAAAGAATTCATTGAAGAACTTTAAAAAGACTTTAAAAATCAAATGAGAGAGATAAAGGGAAAATTAAAAAGAAAAATAAGAATAGTACTAGAAAAATAAGATTATGACAAAAAGTCTTCCAATTAGAAAGGGAGATATAGAATCTTAAGGAAGAAAATGACTCCTTGAAAATTAGAATTTGGCAAGGTGAAGCCAATGAAGTTATAAGATATGAAGAAATAAAAAAGCAAAATATAAAGAATGAAAAAATAGAGAATTTGAAACATCTCATAAGAACAGATCAAGAAGAGAAAATATAAGAATAATTGGACTACCTTGAAGTTCTGATAAGAAAAAAAGAATCTTGAAACAATAATACAAGAAATAATTAAAGAAAATTGGGCTGAAGCATTAGAACAAGAGGGGAAAGTAGAAATAGAAACATCCACTGATCACCACCTAAAAGAGATCCTAAGAGGAAAACTCACAGAAATATTATAGTAAAATTCTGAAGCCCCCAGATCCAGGACAAAATATTATAAGCAACAAGAAAAAAACAATTTATATATGACAGTATCACAACTAGAATCACTTGAGTTTGGCAACACTAAAAGAGTGTAGGTCTTAGAACACTGAATTGAAGAGCAGAAGAACTAGGCCTCCAGCTGAAAATATCATACCCAGCAAAGTTAAGCATAATTCTGAATGAAAAAAAATGGACATTTGATCAACTGTGAGACTTTCAGGACTCTTATAAGAAAGAATGGGGTAGAGCTGAGTATGATATGATTTCAAAAACTAAAACCATTCAAGAACAGATAAGAGTAATTACCTTATACAAATGAGGTGCAAGAGGAAGAACCAATACAGAGGAATTAGATGGGGGAGGAGGGCTGTTGATTCGGGAAACCTGCTTTCATCAGGAAGGGAAAATACATATGCATTTAGAAGAATATAAAAGTCTTCTAAATTTAGAAAGAAATAAAAATCTAAGAAGATAGGGAGGGGTGAGAGGCTAAAGGGGGGGTTTAGAGGGGATGGTGAGGGAATAGGTTAAAAGGGAGATATTGAAGGGTCTTTAGATTTAGGGGAATAGGAGAATAAGGGAGGGAGCTTTAGAGGGGAGGGAAAAATTAGCTCAAAGAGGTGTATAAAAGGGTGTTTAGATTTAAGGGAATGGGAAGATAAGGGAGGGATCACTGGAGTGGAGGTAGGTTAAGTAATAGGAGGGCAAGGTAGCAGGTAGAAGTAAAGTAGAGGAGTTGGAGAGAGAAGAAAAAAGAGATATGCATAAATATAAAAATAAGATTAGGAGTAGAATCTCTTAGGGAAAGTATATGTTTATGTATTATGTATGTGTATATATGTATGCATGTATGTATATATTAATACTTACATATAAATAGAAGTAGTGGGGTAGGGGAGAGAAGGGAGAGGAAAAGAACAAAGTAAAAAGTATACAGCAGAGAACAAAAGAAAACCTACAAGGAAGCAAAGATGGACAGTGTTCAATATAACAAACAGTATTTAATATATAGACTTTCTTGAAATGATAGATTATTGCTATATATTCTGAATCTTCTCCTATGTTCTACAGTATATGTGGCATGTTTTTTTACTTTCATTTTTAATTTTAATATTTAAATTTATAATGTTTTTTCTTTTCTTATGTATTTAAGTTTTAGTAGTTGTCTAAAATGTTTTAAAAAGAGAAAAAAATAATTCCATTCATGTATGTATTGTATTAGATGTATGCTAAGGCCCTTCCGACTTTCAAAATCTGTGTGATTCTTTGTCTCTTTTACTTCTGTTCAGTGGGCCTACAGGATATTCAAATGGTAATATCATTTCTGTTTCTCCCTATAATGATTTCCCCCTCAAGTGCTCTTCTATAATTCCATTCTCTAGTTCACTGATTTCTACAAAGAGGTTTATCACCTTAATATACATTGCTAGACTATACTTCCTCCTTTATCTTATTCCCTTTGAATAATGTAAACCCTTCCAAAACAATAATCTAGCAATGAGTTCCATCCTACTAATTCTCATTGATCCTTGTACCTCCTTGTATTATGATCTCTAGTTCATCTGGTGATTTTTACGTATGTATAAAGAAATCTTAGGACAATGTTTTCATTATTACTCTTTCCTTTAATTCTGTGGCATGTAAATTCATTCCCCTGTGACAGGGCACTTTGACTGCTCTTCTTTCTATATTATAGATACTTTCTATGATGTTTAGTTAAAAATATATATACACATAGGCAGTTTTTCGCTGCCTTTTCCTTTTAAATGTAAAACTGGTTAGATTTACAATACCACAAACGATTGTCATTTTTTAAACTAAATATCCACCTTAGTGGTTTTTACTGAGACCTGGAGTGGGGGTGAGGGGAGAGGAGGGATTTCCCTCCCCAACTCTTCCAGCTGCCTAGAACCCATCCACAAGGTTTTCTTTATAGACATCATCATTGTAGACAGTCTGGGTCCTCTTGTCCCAATGGCAGCCCTTAGGGCTACTATGTACAGCAAGGGAGCCCCAGACAAAATTGCCAGTGGCAGGGGCTGCTTACCAGTGATGCCAACCTTGAGTTGCCCCCAGATTCTATCTTGGTCCCTTTGAACTTGGCTATTGCCTGATCTGCTGATTCCATCTTCTCATAGGTGACAAAGGCACAGTTTTGGGGTGGGGCCATGGAAAGGTCAATGATGTTCCCAAAGGGTGAGAAGGCTTCATGAAGGAGGGTACATGTCATATCTGTTCCAGATACATACAGTGTGTTCCCCTTATGTGGACCTCAATACTCAGGGAATGAATCAGATCTTTGGAAAGGGCCCTCTCAACCCCAGTCTCAGTCCCTGTCCTGGTTTTGATTCCTGATCTCGATGACATTCTCTGTCCTGGGCTCCATCACAATCTCAGTCCTTGTCTCAATCCCGGTCTCTGTCTCAATCTTGATCCTGGTCCCTATCCTGATCCTGATTCCTCTCATGGCTGAGATTTTGACTTGGGCTTTGGGGTAGGGAGGCTGAAGAGGGAGGGCTATTACCACCCCCTAGACCTTCTGATTCCTCCTTACCTGGTCCTAGTTCCTGAAGCCAATCACTGGATGAAACAAAGCTGTCATATAGAGATTTCCTCTGGGGATGTCTGGATGACTCATGCAAGTCATCATCAGCTGAGATGCTTCGCTGAAATAGTTGAAAAGTAGGGGCTGGGCCCTTCTCCTGGTCCTTCAATTTTCCCTCTAGAGTCTGTGACCACTTGAAGCTGGAATTCTTGGTCTCATCTTTAATGGCATTGATGGCTCCTGGTTTTACCAGCTGTTTAGCCTGCTCTGTTGCTGTGGCTGTGTCTATCACTGGTTGCTCTGATAGAGAGCATGGATGGCTGTGCTTTTACTTTGCTTCTTAAGAGCCAAAAATGCTTTTTATCTTTTTTCATGAGTTTGCTGAATTTCTTCTCCAATGTCTTTTCTTCCTCACTCAGTCCTGGCGGCAGCACCAACATGTCAGCTCCTATCTCTGAGCAAAATCTGGCCCTCCAGAGATGCAACTGAGAAAAGGAGATGTTATCTCCTTCACAGAGTCCACATCTGCAGCTTCCTCCACCCTCCTGGGAAGACCAGATGGGTGCAGGGTGATGATGTTTACAGGGTGACATTTTTTTTCATCTGCCCTTGTTTGATGAACTACATTTCTGGACAAGAACCTATCATTTCTCTTTTTTTTAATTGTACAGCAGAAGTCCAGATCCTGTTTTGGGATACCATTTTGATCAAGTAGTCAATTCTTTTTATTATTTCCATTATTTCTACTTCAGTAGCTAATTTTTCTTGGTGAGAATCAAGTCCATTTATTCCCCAAATCTTCTTTTCTATTCCAAAGTCCAGAGTCCACTCATACATCTGTCAGAAGTAATGAAAATACTATTTGTGGTTTTATCCCAATGGCCTTCTTCTGTTTTTCAAAGAACATTATATTCTCTTTGAAAACATGGAGATAGACAAGAGTCAGTCAGTAAACATTAAGCACATGTCAGGCATCATGGTGTGTGCTGAGAATACAAAGAAAGACAAAAGACAATTTCTGCTCTAACTATGGAGACAGCATGCAATTATCCGAAAACAAGCTGCATATAGGATAAAGTGAAAATAATCTACAGAGGTAAGTCACTAGAATTAGGGAGAATTAGGAAAGGTTTCTGTAGAAGGTAGGATTTTAGCTGGAACTTAAAGGAATTCAAGGAAAGCCAGAAGGTGGAGATGAGGAGAGAGAGCATTCCTGGCATTCCTTGAGGTCATTTACTTCCTCTTATAGGGAAGAAACATGTCTGCCCTTTGAACACAGACAGATGTTACTTAGATGAGACCAAAAGATAAACATAGAAAACACTATGCTAGGATTGCAAAATTCTACTTGCTCTCCACACTTGATGAAAGTGAGATTCTCAGCTTTTATGGTAAATTCTTAGGTTATAAATTGGTTATTTCAAGCCTGATATTTGGTCAATTTGAAACTTGGGCCATATTTTCTCCTATAAAAATTTTTCTTGGGCGGCTAGGTGGCACAGTGAATAGAGCGCCGGCCCTGGAGTCAGAAGGACCTGAGTTCGGAGCCGGCCTCTGACACTTAACCCACACAAACAAAAACCTAGCCGTGTGATCTTGGGCAAGTTACTTAACCCCAATTGCCCTAAAAAGGGGCGGCTAGGTGGCACAGTGAGTAAGAGCGCCGGCCTTGGAGTTGGGATGACCCGAGATCGAATCCGGCCTCAGAAAATGAGCACCCACACATAAATAATGACTAGCCATGTAACCTTGAGCAAGTTACTTAACTCCAATTGCTTAAAAAAATTTTTTTTTCTTATGGTTGGTTAGCTTCCCATGATATCCCACAAAGCTGTTTAACCAATAACAGTTCTGAAATATGTGAAAAGTAGACTTCTGGGAGTAGCCAAGATGGCAGAGTAGAAACAGCACTTCCAAGGTACTCTCTCCCACACCACCTCAAAATCATGTAAAAGGGGACTCTGAACAATTTCTGGAGCTCCAGCACCCACAGAACGACACAGATAAGCTAACCTCCCACTGAGGACAGCTGAGCAGCCCTGCAGGGAACATCCAGCGCAGCGCTCTGAGAGCGGCCAGTGCAGCGCTCTGGGAGCCGAACCCAAGCCCACCTGAGTCGCGGTTTTAGCCCCTGGGTGGCTGGGCCAGCAGCTGGCTGGAGAGACCCCAGAACACCAGCAGCTGTGGCGATTCCAGAATTATCAACACAGACATGCCTAGGACAAAGTGAGAGGTTAGTGCCCTATGGACTTTGGGACCAGTATTTGGGGAATGCGTCAGCTTCTTCCTCTGGGGGCGAGAAGTGCCTGAGGAGACACGTCACACACACCATTTTGCAGCTTCAGTGGCAGCTTCAGCTCCAGGCCTACAAACTGTAGGGAGATCCAGCGATCAGTCTTGGGGGATAGTCACTCTTGCTTTAACCTCCCTGGATCTGGATTGCAGTCTAGGGTGGAGGTCTTGGGGTGAGTATCCAGCTTGGCAGAACGTGTGGAGGCTTCACAGAGGCCACCCAACTAATACCTCCAGAAGTTGTGAAAACCCCAATGTTTGGGACAGAAGCTCCCCTGTCTGATGGCAGAGTCCTATTGTGGCAACAAGCCCAAAAGTCAAGTAATTAAGTGAAAACATGCCTAGGCAAAGGAAACAAAATAAACAGAAAAATTCAACATTAGACTCCTATTTTGGGGGCAAAGAGGATTGAAGCATGGAACAGGAGGAGGACTGTGAGGTCAGAAATCCTGCACCAAAAGCCCCAAATGAAAATATGAGCAGGTTACAGGCCATAGAGGACCTTAAGAAGGATTTCAAAAACCAAATTAGAGAAGTAGAGGAAAAATTGGGAAGAGAAATGAGAAGGGTGCAGGAAAAGTATGAAATAAGAGTCAACAGCCTGACTGAGGAAAATAATACCTTAAAAAATAGACTAACTCAAATGGCAAAGGAGGCTCATAAGGGCAATGAGGAGAAGAATGCCTTAAAAAGCCAAATTTGCCAGATGGAAAAAGAATCTCAAAAGCTCACTGAGGAGATTCATTCCTTCAGAGTTAGACTGGAGCAAATGGAAACTAGTGACTTTATGAGAAATCAAGATGCTGTTAAACAGATCCAAACAAATGAAAGACTAGAAGGCAATGTGAAATATCTCATGGGAAAAACCACTGACCTGGAAAATAGATCCAGGAGAGATAATTTAAAAATTATTGTACTACCTGAAAGCCATGATCAAAGAAAACATAGAAATCATCCTTCAAGAAATTCTCAAGGAAAATTACCCTGATGTTTTAGACCCAGAGGGCAAAATAGAGGTTGAAAGAATCCACCAATCACCTCCTGAAAAAGATCCCAAAAAGAAACCTCCTAGGAATATTATAGCCAGGTTCCAGAATTCCCAGATCAAGGAGAAAATACTACAAGCAGCCAGGAAGAAACAATTTCAATATAGTGGAAACACAATCAGAATAGCCCAGGACCTGGCAGCTTCTACACTGAGGGATTGAAGGGCATGGAATATGATATTCCAGAGGGCAAAAGAGCTGGGATTGAAGCCAAGGGTCACCCACCCAGCAAAACTGATATTTTGTTTCAGGGGAAAATATGGTCATTCAATGGAATAGAGGACTTTCAAGCATTCTTGAGGAAAAAAAGCAGAGTTGAATAGAAAATTTGACATTCAGACACAAGAAGCTTGAGAAGGTAATCAGGGAAAAGAAATCAAAAGGAACTTATCAAAGTTGAACTATTTACATTCCTATATGGAAAAACAATAACTGTGACTGATGAAACCTTTCTCAGTATGAAAATAATTAAAGAAGGGTATATGGGCATATGAATACATATGTGAATGTGTGTATATATGTTTACAGGTATACATGGAGAGAGGGCACAGGTTGAATTTGGTGGGAAGGGATGATACTTAAGGGGTGAAGTTAAGAGCTGAGAGAGGAAAGTGGCAAGAGGAGATGGGGAGAGACAGGGTAGGGTAAACTGTCTCATGTAGAAGAAGCAAGGGGAAGTGGTTGCAGGGGAAGGGAAGAACAGGAAGGCAAAAAGGCAACACCCTATTCTCATTGAATTTGGCTCAGGGAAAGAATGACATGCATACTAAATGGTGTATCTTACGCTGCAGCAGAGTAGGAGGAAGGGGGATGAGAGGAGGGATGATGGACAGGAGGGCATTCTGCGGGGAGGGGAAGTTTGAAGTACCTACTATCAAAGAGGGACAGGATCAAAGTAGGGAATGGACCAGGTGGGGGGTGGGGTGGGTGGGAGGGAATTATAAGCAGCCTTTTACAATGTATCTACTGTGGTAATGTTTTGCATAGCTATACGTGTAGAACACATGCTGAATTGCTTATCTTCCCAGAGGGAGTAGGGGATAAGGGGGGAAGGGAATGGATCTGAAATCTGAAGTTTTAAAATTAAGTGTTTCAAATATATATAAATACTATTATTAATACTATTTTTCATGTAATGGGGAGATAAGATGTGCAGGCATTGGGGCACAGAGAGTCACCTTGCCCTAATGGTAAAGTCGAAGGTGGTATGGGAAAATATATGGAGCCGAGCCCAGGTCCGCGTGAGCCGAGGTTTTAGCCCCAGAGTGGCAGGGCCAGCAGCCAGCTGGAGGAACCCCAGAACACCAGGAGCTGTGGCGACTCCAGAATTATCAACATAGACATGCCTAGGACAAAGTAAGAGGTTAGTGTCCTATGGACTTTGGGACTTGTATTTGGGGAATGCATCAGCTCCCTCCCCTGGGGGCTAGAAGCCGCTGAGGACAAACTCCATTTTGTAGTTTTCAGAGGCAGCTCCCGCTCCCAGCCTGCAAATTTGTAGGGAGATCCAGCGATCAATCTTGGGGGGTAATTGCTCTTGCTTTAACCTCCCTGGATCTGGATTGTGATCTAGGGTGGAAGTTGTGGGTGGGTTTACAGCTTGCCAGAAACAGAAGTTGCCCCCCACAGGTTTGGGACGAAAATTCCTCTATCTGGCCTTAAAGCCATAGTGTGGCAACGAGCCCAAAAGTCAAGCAATTAAGTGGCAACATGCCAAGGCAAAGGAAACAGAAAAATGCAACCCTAGACTCCTATTTTGGGGGCATAGAGCGGGAAAAGGACTGTGAGGTCAGAAGTCCTGCTCCAAAAGCCCCAGGGGAAAACATGAGTGGGTTGCAGGCCATAGAGGACCTTAAGAAGGACTTTAAAAATCAAATAAGAGAAGTGGAGGAAAAATTGGAAAGAGAAATGAGAAGGATGCAGGAAAAGTATGAAATGAGGGTCAACAGCCTGACTGAGGAAAACAACACCTTAAAAAATAGACTAACTCAAATGGCAAAGGAGGCCCAAAAGGGCAATGAGAAGAAGAATGCCTTAAAAAGTCGAATTTGCCAGATGGAAAAAGAATCTCAAAAGTTCACTGAGGAGATTCATTCCTTCAGAGTTAGACTGGAGCAAATGGAAGCTAGTGACTTTATGAGAAATCAAGATGCTGTTAAGCAGATCCAAACAAATGAAAGATTAGAAGGCAATGTGAAATATCTCATGGGAAAAACCACTGACCTGGAGAATAGATCCAGGAGAGACAATTTAAAAATTATTGGACTACCTGAAAGCCATGATCAAGGAAAGAACCTAGAAATCACCCTTCAAGAAATTCTCAAGGAAAACTGCCCTGATGTTTTAGATCCAGAGGGCAAAATAGAGGTTGAAAGAATCCACCGATCACCTCCTGAAAAAGATCCCAAAAAGAAAACTCCCAGAAATATTATAGCCAGGTTCCAGAATCCCCAGATCAAGGAGAAAATACTACAAGAGGCCAGGAAGAAACAATTTCAATATTGTGGAAACACAATCAGAATAGCCCAGGACCTGGCAGCTTCTACACTGAGGGATAGAAGGGCATGGAATATGATATTCCAGAGGGCAAAAGAACTGGGAATGAACCCAAGGGTCACCTACCCAGCAAAACTGAGTATTTTGTTTCAGGGGAAAATATGGTCATTCAGTGGAATAGAGGACTTTCAAGCATTCTTGAGGAAAAAACCAGAATTGAATAGAAAATTTGACATCCAGACACAAGAGGGAAGAGATGCCTGAGAAGGTAATCAGGGAAAAGAAATCAAAAGGAACTTATCAAAGTTGAACTATTTACATTCCTATATGGAAAAGCAATAACTGTGACTGATGATATCTTTCTCACTATGAAAATAATGAAGAAGGGGGTGTGGTCACATGAATACATATGTGAATGTATGTGTATATGGTTACAGTTATATATGGATAGAGGGCATAGGTTGAATTTGTTGGGAAGGGAGAATACTCAAGGGATGAAATTATGAGGTGAGAGAGGAAAGTGGCAAGAGGAGATGGGGAGAGACAGGGTAGGGTAAACTATCCCATGTAGAAGAAGCAAGGGGAAGTGGTTGCAAAGGAGGGGGAGAATAAGGAAGGCTAAAAAGGCAAAACCACATTCACATTGAATTTGGTTCAGGGAGAAAATGACATACATACTAAATGGGATATCTCAACCTGCAGCAGGATAGGGGGAAGGGGGATGAGAGGAGGGATGATGGATGGGAGGGCATCCTTGGGGTGAGGGGAGGTTGGAAGTACCCATTATAGAAGAGGGACAGGATCATGTAGGGAATGGACCAGGTGGGGGGTGGGATGAGTGGGAGGGAATTATAAGCAGCCTTGTACAATATATCTACCATGATAAGGTTTTGCATAGCTAGACATGTACAACATATACTGAATTACTTATCTCCCAAGATGGAATGGGTGACAAGGGAGGAAGGAAATGGATCTGAAATTCGAGGTCTTAACATTAAATGTTTCAAATATATATATAAATACTATTATTAATACTCTTTTGCTTGCAATAGGGAGATAAGATGTGCAGGCATTGGGACACAAAGATTCACCTTCCTCTAATGGAAAAGTCGATGGGGGTATGGGAGAAGGTATGGGAGAGAGCAGATTGGAGGAAGCGATATCTTGTGGGACTACTATTCTGGGAGGTTGGGTAGGGGAATAATGGGGGGGAAATGATTGTAACTCAAAATCTGGCGGAAATGAATAATGTAAAACAGAAGTTAATAAAGCAGTTGTTTAAAAAAAAAAGAAAATATATGGAAGAGAACAGATTGGATGAGGGGCTATCTTGTGGGAGTGCTATTCTGGGGTGGTGGATAGGGGAAAAATGGGGAAAAAATTGGAACTCAAAATCTGGCAGAAATGAATGATGTAAACTAGAAGTTAATAAAGCATTTGTTAAAAAAACAAAAAGAAAAGTAGTCTTCTGTGACCTAACTTTAGAACTTGATCAGTACTTCTAACATAGTTTCTTGGAGGAAATGTATCCCAATCAGAAGTTAGGACTCTGGGAACATCTTTCACCTTCCCACTACTTTTTGTTTTTTGCTTTTTGGAAAGCAATTGTGGTTAAGTAACACAGCTAGTTTGTGTGTGTGTGTGTGTGTGTGTGTGTGTGTGTGTGTGTGTGTGTGTGTGTGTTAAGTGTCTGAGACCAGATCCAAACTCAGGTCCTCCTGACGCCAGGGCCGTCGGTCTACTCACTATGCCACCTAGCTGCCCCCGCCTTCCCACTACTTTTGAATAAATTTGGTTTGGTAATGGAAGGGACTCTCCCTTTTAGTCTAGTGGCAAGCTGCCACTCTATCTATTTGCCACTCTCTAGAAGAGAAGGTCCTCCTTGTAAAGCCAGTCACAAGCAGCTCTCCTGAGGAATGCTGCTGTGAATAACTTTAAGGATCTAATCACATAGTATAGTGAACTCTGTATTTATTCAGCAATAAACTAAAGCATAATGTTCAAGAAAGTAAAGCATAACATTCACAACAATGTAACATAATAACTTATTCTAAGGTGGCCACATAGTCTTAAGTATTGACTCCTAGGTCACAGTAAATAACAAATATCATCAGTCAATACAGAGTACCCAAGTAAAGTCTTCTTCCATTTTCCAATCATCCTTAAAGGGTAGCAGTAAGTACAAATATCATCCACCGCTAGGTCACTGTAACTCACAATCTCATCAGTTAATACTGAGTACCCAAGTAAAGTCCCCTTTCATCTTGACTCCAGATTGGCTTCCAAACCCCATGGCTCCGCCTCCACAGGCTGACTGCTCCCAGCTCTTGCCTAGATACATCCAACTCTTGCCTGGATTCACATGTATACAGCTCTCCAATCCCAGTTCCATATCTCAATTTATGGGGATTGCTCTACTCTAAACCCTTCTGCAATTTCTTTTTTCTAGGAAGACAAAGCTTAACAGAGCTACAATATTTACACACATTAAACTTTAACAGAGCTACAACAGCATTTACACACATTGCTAGCACTATTATCTCAACACACTTTTTGTCTGACAAAAGTAATACAAGTCAACAGACAAGGCCTCCATCTGCTAGAACAACAGACTGAGTGCTACAGAGTGCCAACATCACAAACATTCTCGCCGTCAGTTCTCAGAAAGATAAACAGAGCACCAAAATCACAAGCATTCTGTCTCTCAGTTCTGCCTGCTCCCAGCTCTGCTTGAGCTTTTCTCTGCTATACTCCTTCTTCCTGTTCTATCCTTTCTGTTCTGCTCTTTCAGCAAGCTCCTCCCACCATGGACTCCTTGTTATTATGTTAGGCCTATTAAAGGCAGGGAAGGTCTTCAAATTCGCTTAGACCTATTTAGGGCAAAGAAGGTCTTCAAACTCCCTTTGGCCTGTTAGGGGCAATACAATGTATAGTATTTCCAGTAGAATCTTGATACAATCAAAGGCTAGGCTCAAAGGCACTTGAGTATCTGAAACAAGCAGCAAAGTACTACTTTGCTTGCCATTATACCCCCACAGCAGAATGAGGAGGTACCATCCAGCAGCAGAAGAATCCCCAGCCAAGGCAGACTCCCTGACATCCCGTAGTCTACACAGCACTTCCTGGCTCTTTGTATGTACAAAACTTGGTGTTTTTTGAGCTGGTGGCTGCCTACTCCCTTATAATGACTGCAATTCATATTTTTCTTAGCTTGATATTATTTCCGATTCTACCCTTCTTCCTAATAGTTTGCTTGATACCTTTACACAGAGTGTAATCCCACTTGATATGTTCATACAGAGTAAATACGGCACTTTTATGCCCAAATTTCCACTCTTAAATTTTATTTCACATAAAAGAATAAACTTTTTGCCACTGCCACCTTTCCCCTCCCCATCTGACCTGTATCTTTTTTATTCTGATCTTGAAAATAAAGTTTCTAAATTTCTGAGCCAGGAAATCTTGGATAATTTGTCTTTCTTGTTTCCTTCTTATTAACATGATGGCTTCTCTTCTCTCAGCCAGGCCAACATGTTTTTTGTTCCTCACCATCTGACGCCCTTTTTTTATGTTGCATCTCTTACCATCTCCTTCAGATATCCAATAAGCACTGTATTCCCAAACTTCCCTCCAGTTCTGCCTACTTCATCTAGCTCTATATAAGTCATTCACAAATTATTCTTTAAGTTCACTACAGGTAAAGAACTTATAGAAACTTCCTACTTTTCTCCTGAAATGATTATGGGCTTTCCACAACTCACAACAAAATAGATGTAAATCTTAATTCATTTTCATTTTATCTCAGCTCTGTCTCAAATCATATTGTCCCTTAATATTGTTTATTTTTGTATCTATATATATGCACATATATACACATGTATGTTTCTATGTATATAAATATATTAAGTATGTATAAAGATACTACATATGTATATTCATCATTTGTGATTATTCATATATAACTCATTAGTTTCTGTCAGTAATGTATATTTTAAATTATTAGTTCTTTAGATACAAGCATCAAGAATCCATTTCGGGGGCGGCTAGGTGGCGCAGTGAATAGAGCGCCGGCCCTGGAATCAGAAGGACCTGAGTTCAGAGCCGGCCTCCGACACTTAATCCGCACAAACAAAAAACCTAGCCGTGTAACCTTGGGCAAGTTACTTAACCCCAATTGCCCTAAAGGGGCGGCTAGGTGGCGCAGTGAGTAAGAGTGCCGGCCTCGGAGTTTGGATGACTCGAGATCAGATCCGGCCTCAGAAAATGAGCACCCACGCATAAATCAAATGACTAGCCGTGTAACCTTGAGCAAGTTACTTAACCCCAATTGCTTCTAAAAAAAAAAAAAAAAGAATCCATTTCGGTGCGCCAATGTATTTATTATTAAGGTCCCTTTCTACTATCTGTAAGACCCTATTGTGCTGGGCACTGATAATACAATAGAGAAAGAAAGAAACAAAAAGTCCAACATAGTTTTTGCCTTCAAAGAGCTTGCAGTCTTGTAGGGAGATGAAATATATACAGCTAATTATTTTTAAAAGTTAGAATGTGATAAGCATAGGAGCCAGGAAGCATGAAAGATTCAGAGAGGGAAGAGGGTATCAGGGAAGGCTTTATAGAGGATATAGAACCTGAACCTGAGCAGGTCCTTGAAAGGAAGACTTTCACTAGTCATAGTTATAGAAGTCTCTTCTAGGCTTATGAGAAAGAAAGGATCAACAAAAAGATTTTATTTGTTTGAGTTTCACTGGTTATTTCTCGCTCTCCTAATTACAAGTAGTAATTACAGTGGCCCCTGAAATACTTACAGTAGAAGTCTGACATAGCATGATTAACTTATAGAGAAGATGCTTGTCTTAATTTGAAAATATATTTTGAGAGCTTTAGTTTTAGTAGTTTAGATAGAAAATAATAATAATGTTGTTAGATAAATGTTAGGTTTATTAAGCCTGGCATGAATGAATGAACCTAGTGGTAAAAGCTAAATTTGGAAGTCAAGAACTAATAAGAACAGGAAAATTATTTATTCTTTTTCAGATAATTGAAGTTTGGGGCTGAGCTCCTTTAAAAAAAATCTAATCACTATTTTTAGGCATCCTTTAAAAATGTACTATTAATGTGTTTTGCCCCAATGACTTGACACCTATTTATTGCCTCTTCCTCGGGTACTAGTAGTAGGATCATTAGATCAAGGATGAAAACAAAATAGTAACTTTTTTTTCATCATCCAAAATCATTTTACATTTTGGACGAATGTACACACATACGTTTATGGTATAGCTATTTTACAATTTGGTCCAATTCACAACTACTTGCAGTGTGTTAATATAACTGTCTATCAATAGCTCTTCCAACATTGAATATTTCCATCTTTCCTCATCTTTTTCAAGTTAATGGATATGTGATCATAACAGTTGTTTTACATTGTATTCCTCCTATTATTAGTAATTTGGAGTGTTTTACATATATACATATATAATATGTATCTATACACACATATACATATATGTATATATACATATACATGCATGTGTATGTGTGTATATGTGTGTATAAGCATATATGTGTGTATGTATATATTTTTATTTTGCACTTCTTTTGAAAACTCTTTATATCCTTTAAGCAAATTTCTCCTGGGAAATTGGTCTTAGATATTTGTGCTATTTCTTTATAGGGGATTATATAAGATGTATATATAAGATACATCTTATATAATCAATCTTTATGTTTGGTGCAAAGTTCCCCCCCCCACTATATAGCTTTTTTCTGTACTACTTGTATTGTTTTTGTTCATGCAAGAGCTTTTCATTTCAATTTTATATAATAATAATTATCTATTTTGTCTTTAATGATTTCCTCTATCACTTCTTCGATAATGAATTTTGCTTCATCTCTAGTTATTACAGATATCTTATTTTCTTTTTTATGATATGATCTTTTCATTTATGTCATATCCATTTGACTTTTGTTGTTATATATTATTAAGACACTAGTTTAATCATATTTCTTATCAAACTTTTCTAGGTTTCCTAGCGGTTGCTGTCAAATAGGAGTTTGCAGTCTTTGATTCATTTTCACATGGGGCTACTATTGTTGTTTCCTTCCAAATCTTTCTGTCTAGTTAATTGCACTAACCAGTACCAAACAATTTTTGTGATTATTGCAGATAACTTGAGATCTGGTACTACTAGACTCCTTTTGTCTTTCCTTTTTTTAAAAACTTCTTTTGAAATTCTTGACCTTTTGTTTCTTCAAATGATTTTTTTAAATTTTGCCTATAAAAAAAACAATGGGGGCGGCTAGGTGGCGCAGAGAATAGAGCGCCGGCCCTGGAATCAGAAGGACCTGAGTTCGGAGCCGGCCTCAGATTCTGAAGATTACTCGACATGATAAGGTAATGGACACCGAGGTCTTCTTTTGAGCTGAACTTACAAGCATTCAAATTATACTACAAAAGGCACAAATCTGATGGACTGGCCAAATAGACAAAATGCATGTTCCTTAAAATGCTATTATGTATGGAAAGCTCATATAAGGCAAGTGCTCACACAGTGGTCAGAAGAAGCAGTACAAAGACACTTCAAGGCCTCTCTGAAGAACTTTAGCATCATTTGTGAGATGTGGCAGATGCTGGCACAGGACTGACACGTGATTTGGCATGCCCACATCAGAGAAGATTATTATCCATATATTATTTTTAGCAGGATGGTGACAAAGTTGTTTTCCTTGCTTGTATCCTCATCTGAACTTCCTTCTATCTTCTGTGTATTATCATTTCATTTACATACTTTTCTTTCCTTTTTTGCCTATTACAGACTTTGCCCGAACACTGTTATTCTGCTTTCTCTTCCCTGCCCCCCCATAGAAGCTGTTCCTTGTAATACATACTTACAGTTAAGTCAAATAAATTCATACATTTACTTTGAATGAAGATGCCTAGTATGTTTCATACTGCGCTTTTAATCAATCACCTTTCCACCAAGATATGGGAACCATTTTTCATCATTAGTCATCTGAAGTTATGATTTGCCACTGCATTATTCAGAGTTCTTAAATCTAAGTTATTTTCCTTTATATTATTATAGTCATTGTATAAATTATTCTCTTTGTTCTGCTTACTTTATTCTTTATCAGTCCATAAAAGTTTTCCCAAGTTTGTCTGAATTTTTATTATTTTTGTTATTAATTTTTTATATTCTTCTATAGCACGATATTATTTCATTATCTATATTTGCCATAATTCATTCAGCCATTACCCAATTTATGGGCACCTACTTTGTTTCCAGTTCTTTGCTTTCTGGACTTTGCCCATCTCCTTTGTTTCAAAGATTCTATCCAACCCTGGTCTTGTCTTGTCTTTTCTGTTCAAATCCATTTATTTTTCCTGTAAACTACATTCTAAAAATATTTTATTTTTCCATAATTACATGTAAATTTTTTAACATTTTAAAAAAATTTTGAATTTCAAATTCTATCCCTCCCTCTCTTTCCCTGAAAGAGTAAGCAATCTTATCCCTGAAACAGTAAGCAATCTGAAATAGGTTATACATGTGCAAGAATGTAAAACTTTTCAATATTAGTTATTGTGTGCAAGAACACTAGAAAGAAAATTAATATGCTTCAGTATTTAGTCAGACAATAATAGTTCTTTCTCTGGAGGCAGATAGCATTTTTCATCATGAATCCTTTGGGATTATCTTGGATCATTACATTGCTGAGAATAGCTAAGTCATTCATAGTTCTTCATCTTACAATATTGTTGTTACTATGTACAGTGTTCTGGTTCTGCTCTTTTCACTTTGTATCAGTTCAGGTAAGTCCAGGTTTTTCTGAAATCATATTGCTTGCCATTTCTTTTTTTTTTTTTGCCTTTTTGGAGGGCAATTGGGGTTAAGTAACTTGCCCAAGGTCATACGGCTAGGTTTTTGTTTTGTATGTGCATTAAGTGTCTGAGGCCAGATCCGAGCTCAGGTGCTTCTGACTCCATGGCCGACACTCTACTCACTGCTCCACCTAGCCGCCCCTTTGCCATTTCTTATAGTATAATAATTTTCTATTATAGTTATATAAGACAACTTGTTTAGTCATTCTCTAATTGATGAGCATACCCTCCAAATCCAATTCTTTGCCACTACAAAAAGAGCTGCTATAAATATTTTTGTACAGATATTCTCTCTCTCTCTCTCTCTCTCTCTCTCTCTCTCTCTCTCTCTCTCTCTCTCTCTCTCTCACCCTCCCTCCATCTTTGTGATACAGACCTAGCAGTGGTATTCCAGGCCTGTTCTTTTCAACAGGAATTGGTGAAAGTCTTCTATTCTATTAAAAATCTACTTTCCCCCCTACAGGATTATAGGAAGGTTCATAGAATGCTATTCTTTGTTATAAAAACCGTTTTTTTTTCTTTTGACCACAAGAATATTATATTCCAAGATATCTTCTCTTTTATAGTTGTGTATGAATCCTGTATGGGGATTCTTTGTACTTGAACTCTTTCTTGACCAGGAAGCTCTGCATTTTGAATGACAGGCTGAGTGCTTTCAATTTGGTTTATTTCAGTAGATAATTGGTGAATTCTTTTTGTTTTCCCTTTGCCCTCTGGTTCTGATCTATCTAGTCAGTTTTCTTATGTTTTTTTTTTAATATGGTATCTAAGATTTTTATTTAGTCATGGTTGTCTGGGAATCCTATATTTCTTAAATTGTCTCTCCTTGATCTATTTTCCAGTCAGTGGTTTTTAATAATAGAAACCTGATACATTCTTTTAATTTTTGCAGCCTTTTGATTTTATTCTGATATGTCTTATTGTCTAATGGAATCATTGAATTATATTTGTTTCAGCCTGTTTTCAGAGATTGTACTACTTTGGTAAGATTTTTTTTACCTTATGTCCTAAGCTATTTGTTTTAATTTTTTTTCCCCTCAAGATCTCTTAATTTTGGGGCAGCTAGGTGGTGCAGTGAATAGAGCACTGGACGTGGAGACAGGAGAATCTGAGTTCAAATCTAGCCTCAGACACTTAACACTTACTTGCTGTGTGACCTTGGGCAAGTCACTTAACCCCAATTGCCCTGCCTTCCACCCTCCAGAAAGACCCCCCCCCAAAAGATCTCTAATTTTAATTTTTATCTCTTGCTTCATTTCTTTCAACTCTTGAAGTCCTTATGACCAAGTCATTCTTTTTTTTCCCCTGGAAACTCTCCTGGTATTTATCATGTAGTTACTCTCTCCTCCTGGGTTTGCCTCTTGGGTTTATCTTAAGGCATAAGCCATAATATTTCTTCTTTGTATTTGGAATTTTTTGTTCACTCATATCTCTAGCTGCAGTTTTTAGATTGGGACTTTGTACCAACATCAGACTGCTCCTTTCATATATTAGATGAGGTAGGCAAGGTCCTTCTTGGTCTAGTGCACTCTGTAGCCTAGATGTTGCTGCTGTTGCCTTGCCATAGCTCTAGAGGGGATGGCTTGTTCCTAGTTTCTCCTTTTTCCTGTTCCACAGCCTTGACTTGGGACTCTGAGCTCTGCTTTAAGATGGAACAAGCCCTGACTCTGCCTCCAGCCCTGGCTTCTACCTCTTTCTCTGGTGGCCCATCATTGGTGTTGGCCTGGATCCTGTCTCTATCTCTTTGTCCTTGCACAACAATATGTGGGCAGTTACTTTTTTCTTTGCCCCAGTCTAGGCAAGTCCCAGTTGAGTATTGGGAATTATACTGTCCAGTGCTGGGATACTTATGCTTTATTTCCTTCATCCTCCAGTTCAGCTACCTAATATGAGAGATTGTGTTTTGGACCTTCTGATGGGCTTTCTACAGTGGGCTTCTCATCTGTCTTCCTGGGCAGTCCTTATCAAAATCTTTCTGCTCTGGCTCCAACAGGATATGAGGGGTCACTCTTGCTTCAGGTATCTTACAGAGACCACTTATCTTGTTTTTATCATACTTTTATTTGATGATAAACTTTACTCCACGACTTTTCTTTCATTTCTTATTCATTGTTATAGTCTGCTCATCCTCATTTATGCACATCTCCATTGACCCCTGAATGATATGCAGAGGAGTGCAAATGTCTGACCAAGTACTGCCAAAAGGAGACTCAAAGCAATAAGGTACATGCCCCAGTTCCTAGTCTTAGCAAGATGGGCAAGGAGCATAAGTCCCTGCTAGGGAGAGTGGTCTTAAGGCAAACTTCTCTTTATTGATTTGTTTACTTGCTTATTTATTCATTATATAGAAGATCCCCTACACGAAGAAACATTTCCTTTATTTTCTTTTTTGTAGTTTTTATTACTTTACCTGGTTCATTTCTTATAGTTTTGGGATGAAAGTTTATCTTAAAGTCTTCTCTCTTACTCATCTTGGCCAAAGTCCCTATGTATATAGCCTTATACCTAAAATATGGCTTCTGTCTTGGAAACTGTAACTGTCAACAGTATTTAAAGGATGATATGTTGTTGTTGTTGTTCAGTCATGTCTGACTCTCATGACCTCGTAGGAAATTTTCTTGGCAAAGATACTGGAGTAGTTTGCCATTTCCTGCTCTATTACTTTTCTATATATTTGACACTGAATAGCTGGTGTTTTTTTTAAAAAATAAACTGAGTAGAGTGTAAATAATTTTAATTTGATGTAAAAAATAACTCTGGATTTGTAGGAGGGACTTATTGTAATACTCTGCTTTTCTTTGAATTGAAAATACATTTAGAGGGTTATTAATCTTTCACACCTAGTAATGAAAATGAGCCAATGGTGTGTTTTATTTAATTTCCACTTAGTGAAATTAAAAAAAATTCTTTTAAAATTAAAGGGAAATTATGATGATTAAGTCTTTACGTATTCTGTTATTTACTTTGTCATGAAAAAACTTTGTTTTAAAATTGTGTTTGTCTTTTGCCAGATCTCTTGACCCTGTGATAAGTACTGCTTTACAAGGTCTTGCTGTCATAGAAAATCACCTTGTAGAAGTGGATGGAGATACACTTTTCTTGTATGGCTCTGGAGCTCTAGAATCACTGGATCGGAACTGGAGTGTTCAGACAGCAGGATTGGTCACAACAGTCTCCTTCACTTTTATAGAATTTGATGAAATAGTTCAAGTACTCCCCAAATTGAAGATTAAATTTCCTAATTCTTTGGTAAACCTTTATTAACAATATGTTTAAATGGCTCTTACTTGTAGCTCATGTGGTTGGTTCAAAGCTTAGTTTTAATCCTTTTGTTTCCTGCTGTTTCTATCTAGCAAGTTCCTCACACTAACAAGACTTTCTAAAGCCAGAACTATAAATTGGGATTGAAAATGGTCTTATGCATTTCTTCTACTATTGGGCATTCAACCATTGTAAAGCACTTTGATCTTTTGTAGTAGAATAGAAATGAAAAATAAAAGAAATACTTAAAATTATTTACTTTCCCTCATAAAACATTTATTAAGACCTACTCACATAGTAAATAATTTGTGTATGTTTTCCTTATTATGTCTTATATGGTCATGACAATACTGTATTTCTTATAAATTTTCATAATTGCCATGCATTTAATATATCTTGACATTTGAAACATTTAATGAGGCTTAATTTTGATGGTTTTTATATTAGTGTAATCTGAGTATTTTGTAAAAAATTCTGCTTTTATAACTTACTATTTAATGAAAAATGTATAATAGTGTTTTCTTTCTATAACTCATTTGATTTTCTGCATCTATCCTCTTTATGTTTCCTTATTGTCAGTACTTTTTATCATCATCCATAAGAGAGACTAGAAATGAAAGCTCTCTTTGCTAGTGAATGAAGTTCTAAACTGACAGATATAACACTTGCATGATCATCCCAGGTCTACTAACTTTTTCTGGGGGAGCCAGTTTAACCCTTTGTGTCTTATAGTTAGCTTTAAAAAGTCAATAGTCTGCTTTTACCTTATAGGACCAGTAGAAATTTCTGTATAAAATTGTTTGAAAATTTCATATCTTTCATTTAAAGATTTGGATCAGTGCAAAGGCAATAAAGATTCGGTATTCTTAGAGTTTATATAATTTTTTAAGATGACAAAATCATAGAGTTGGAAGGGGATCATAAAGCTAATCTAGGTTAGCCTATATTTGAATAATTATTTCTAAATGGGCTTGTTTTGTAGGTAGGAAATAATTATCTTTCCCATTTTGTTTTGAAGTGGGCATATTAAATCCGTTAAAAATAAATAAATTATTTTGCTTTTATCTATTTGAATACTAATGATTAGCCAAACCTAAGGTCAGTAGGTAAACCACAAGTATAAAAATGATCCATGGAATTATAACTTTGATGATTTTAAGATGTTTAAATTTAGTATCATTTACATTTACATTTTTTGTTTTATAGCACCTTAAGTTCAAGGAGACAAATCTTGTTATGCTCCAGCAATTTAATGCACTGGCACAGCTTCGTCGCATTGACCAGTTGACAATCGATCCTCAGGGAAATCCAGTTGTCAATTTTACACTCTGGAAATATTATGTGCTATTTAGACTGAGCCATTTTAGTATGCAGAAAATAAATGGAACTGAGGTAACCTAACCATATCCTTTGTGAATAACATAAGTATAATTTCTCTCTAAAAGGAAGTCATAAAAAATAGTGAGGAGATGAAATAGCCAAGTAATTAGAGAATGTTTATTTCATTTTATAATATTTTAAATTATTAGTTAGTTAGTTAAATTATTTTAAAATAAAAATCACATCACTCAGAAAGTTTGAGAATTAAGCCAGCTTTGGAAATAGCATTGGCTTAAAGTGAGTAATAAAGAATAAAGTAATAAAGAATGTTGATTATTTTTCTGATATGAAGATAGCAACATTATAAAAGATTTAGTAGACTAGTCAAATGTTTTGTAATATGCTCTTTGGATTCTTCAAAAGTCAAAGTTCATGACTTATTCTGTGCTTCATGCATTGTCTCATATGCTAAAGGGCTTAAATGGTAACTGGTAAGACTCACCAAAAAGAAAGAAAGGATGAATAGGATAAGAGAAAGGAAAAATAAAGTTATGAGAAAGAAGAGAGAGTAAAACCTGGAAATGCAGAAGGGAGCAAAAATATTTAAAGAGAAAAAGATGAGCAACCTCTGTTTTTGTTGTTTAAATAGTTTCTAACTGCTGGCTTCTGTGTAACTGGATAACTAAGGTCTAGAGATGACTGACAGATTTATCTGGGGAGATTATTATCTTTGAATAATAACAGCTGACATTTAGGTAGTGCTTTAAAATTTTCAAAGCACTTTCCAAAATCTTTCATTTGAACCACAACTATTCTAGGAATTACCCACATTTTACAGATGAAGAAACTGAGAATCAGAATGGCTAAAGGAGTTGCCTGTGGTAACAGGGTTAGTAAATGTCCAAAGAAGGATTCAAACACAGTCTTCTAACTCCATATCCAACACTATCTACTATCCTACCCTGCCATTTCAAAGCTCTTGAAGAGCAATTTCCTCAAATGTTTCCAGTCAGGCTTATCTCACATTGACCCCCAATTATTAACAGTCTAGGAGGGGGTATCCCACTTTCTTTAAATATTAATCTGGAAAAGAAAAGAAGGGATGCTTCCAATACTAAACATCACTGTCTCCCAAATTAGCAGTTAGATTTTTGGAATATAATTTAATCTGGGGAAACGGGCCAAATTTTCTGAAATGCTCTTTTTTCTTCTTTGTTAGTGATAAAATGAACAGATTCTTGTCTTCACTAAAAATGAACATACTTGCCAATAATTATGACATTCTAGATACCCTTATTCTGGCTGTTTCAAAATCTAGTGTATCTTCAAGAGATTGAGGTTTGTTGATTTAGTCCAGCTAGGGTAGCCCCTGGACATCTGTCATGGTAGGTAGCTACGTTTTGAGGAAAGTAAAATAGTCTTGAACCCCTTGAGTATATTTGATTGTTCAAACTGCTTTTCAAGGAATCTAGTTTAACCTAGACCTCCAGCGCAATTTAAGAGATCATGAGCAGAGCCCCCAAACTATCCAGTCTCAATAGGAACTCCCCGGATTGCCAAAACTAGCCTAAGCCAGAGGAAGTTTTGTTGTGGCAGAGTAAATTTCCCAAATGCACTTTGTCTACACCAAATCAGCATCTCGGGCTAATTGAATTGGGGCAGCAGAATACTAAATACTTGCACTCAAATGTAAATTACTCAAATTACATATAAATATAAACAAAACAAAACAATATGCTTATAGACTATAGAAAGGGGAAGTAACCAAACTAAATTATTTTAAGTTATATCTTTGAATAGAAGGAAAGTATAATATTTGAAGAACTATAGGATCCTTGATTACTTGTGTAATATATTACCATGTGATCAGCTTTTGTTTGTTCAATTTATTGAACATTTATTTAGCACCTACAGTTTGCCAAGCACCGGGCCAGATATTAGAGGATAAGGAAGTTAGATAAAACAATTCCTACCTTTGT
The DNA here is from genome assembly GCA_011680675.1 of Gymnobelideus leadbeateri. Classification (NCBI taxonomy): domain Eukaryota; kingdom Metazoa; phylum Chordata; class Mammalia; order Diprotodontia; family Petauridae; genus Gymnobelideus; species Gymnobelideus leadbeateri. The sequence goes on along the minus strand of WOXC01004215.1, from coordinate 1,087,669 downwards.
GGCAGCTCTGTCTTGGCCTTCTCGTTTCTTTCTATACTCTTTCACTTGGGGAATATCATTAGCTCCCATGTATCTAATCATCATCTCTGTGCAAATGACTCCCAGCCTCATATATCCAGTTCTAGTATTTCTCCTGAGTTCCCATTTCTGTATATCTACCTTTTGGACATTTCAAGCTGTATATCTAATAGACATCTCGAACTCCATGTGTACAAAGTAGAATTCATCATTTTCCCCCAGCAACCCTTTCCTCCTTCAGACTTCTCTCTGTCAGACATCAGTATTCTTACAGATATTCAATTTCATAATCTTGAGGTTATCTTCTACTCTTTCTCACCTCACATATTGAGTTAGTTGCCAGTCTTACTGTCTCTACTGTAACAATATCTCCACTCACACAGCTTACCACACTAGTTCTGACCTTCAGCACTTCTTGACTAGACTATTGCAAGTCTCCTAATTGATCTCTGTGCCTCAAGGTTCTCTTCAATCAAATATAGCCTTCTCACAGCTTCCAGAGTGATTTTCCTAAAGCTTGGGTTTGAAAATGTCACTCCTTATCCAGTAAACACTAATGGCTTCCTATTTTCTTTATGATCTAATATCAGCTACTCTGTTTGACTTTTAAAGCCCTTCACAACCTAGTTCCAGTTTACCTTCCCATTAGTGTTATGTATTACTCCTCTTCCTATACCATGCAATCTAACCATACTGGTTTCCTTGCTATTGTTCACACAGAACACTTAATCTCTATTGCTTTTACTTTGGCTGCCCCCACTCATAGAATTCTATACCTCTTTATCTCTGTGATTTTAAATCCCTTGTTTTCTCCAAAACTCGGCTTAAAATCCACCTTTTATCTGAAGCCTTTCCTAGTCTCATTAGCTCCTTCCTCCAAAATTACCTTGTACTTATTTTGTATATACTTATATATGCTGTGTACATGTTATCTCTCTCCACTAGAATAGCCTCTAAAGGATTGGAGCTATTTCTGTTTTATCATTGTGCCCCTAGCACTCTCTTTGACAGTTGATGTTCTTCATCACCTCGTCCCTTTCTGTCTTTCTGGTTATCTTAAACTTGATTCCTTTCCTCTTCTCTCTCTCTGATCTAACACACTGGCCTACTTCCTCTTGTGCACATAGGACTTCATCTTCTATCTCTGTACCTTTGGCCTAGATGGACCCTTTGATCAGAGTACATTCTCTCTTTGACTTCACTTATTGGATTCCATGGTTTCATTCAAGACTCAGTTCAAGCACCATGTTTTTCATGAAGCCTTTTTTGGTCTTTTCCCTTCCCCCAGCTTCTTGTGCCTTCCTTCTCCAAACTGCTTTTTATTTTAATTTTATTAAACATTCATTTACATCTATATATGTTATTTTCCTTCATTAGAAGGTAAACACCTTGAGGGCAGGCATTATTTCCCTTTAGTCTTTGTATCCTCAGTACTTAGCATAGTGTCTAGCAGTAGTAGGTATTTAATCAAAAAACATTAATTATAGCTTATTAAAAAACACATGTTAATTGATTGATTACTATGGGGAGTGCCTTTATGTAGTTTTCATCAATGTCAAAAATTTTGTAAATGTTAATAAAATACTTGAATTGTAAAAATAGTGTTTTATGTAAAGGAAAATACATATACCCATTAATCCAAGTTGTACCCTCAGCTCTAGGTTACACATGCTTCCCTGAGTAAATATAGGAAAAAATTCCTCTGAGCTGTATAATCTAGTATATGAAGACGATCAGAAAGGGCTAAATGAAAACTAAAATTCTATGTAATAACTGCAAAGAGGAAGGGAAATTTCTTCCCTAAGCCAGGGAGTATTTTCTCCTGGGAAGTGATCAAAGAAACTCATTGTGGGGAACGGTATGAGTAATTACTTGATTGACCTTTTGACACATCATTAAAATGAATTAGTTTTAACATTTGCTTGGAAATTTCCTCTCAACTTCTTATGCTTTCCAAAATCTACTGTTTATTTTAAAATTTTTTCTCATTAAGAATTTCAGATACCCCAGAAATAGTTTCCAGACTTCTAAGCTTCTGCTAACAGGGAACTACAAAATCAAGTGCTAGAAAGCATAACGGTGAGGGATAGGGAGCATGACCAAAGGGAGATGCTTCTCCCAACAGCCTGCAGAGAGCATGGTGCTGAGCTCTCCTAATTTTAAAAGAAAGAGCTCATTCAGATTTTTCCTTGGAGTTCTGTTAGTAATGTCTAACATGGCCAACACACTATTTTTGACATTTTTTGTCTTTTTTCCTCAGGTGACACAGAATGACATGATAATGGCTGAAAGACTTTTTGGAATTCTAGCACATGTAGCATCTTCTGAATTACCACAGTATCGGCTGCTTTCACTTTTGGGGGAAGTCAGGTGACCATCAGTTTTTAATTTAAATAGCAGAGTACTGCCTTCCTGGAGCAGTCTTAAAAAGCATTTATACCTTAATTCTTTCTTTCATCTTTGCCTCCAGTTGATAAGGGTACTTATATGCTAGCATAGCACCACCTTGAGTTAATGGGGTTTATGCATCAACCTTTCCAGAATCTTAACATGCAGAAATGATTTTCCATATTACCGTTTTCTATTTCCAGACAATGATTCCCATTTGCTATGGTTGCCTTTCTAAAAGATTTGTAGCATTTCATACCCAATAGGCAGTCATGTCAGGTGGGAACTAATAAAGATGCCTGACCCATATTTCTGATGAGGCCTTTTAGGACCAAGAGAACATAAATTCCTTGAGGGTAGGGACTTTTGTTTTGTTTTGTCTTTGTGTAGCCAGTACCTAAAGTAGTGCCTTTGCATGTAGTGAGTGTTTAATAAATGTTTGTTGGATAATACTTTAAGATTTGCAAAGTACTTTCCTCATAATAACCCTGTGAGATATTATTGTAAAGGAATAGTATCTCACATTTTTTTCTTTTTGAACCTGACCTTTGATTTCATCAATGTAATCAGCCAATTAATTACTCGACAAACATTTATTAAGTGCCTACTATGAACCAGGAGTGGTACTAGGAGCTGGGGAATACAAAGACAAAAATGAAACTGCCCCTGCTTTCAAGGAACCTATGTTCTGTCTGAGTCCCCAGTGAAACTTTTTCTTCCAATGCAGATTAGCACCTGAAAGGGATAGTGACTTGGGCAGGACCCTATGGCCCCCTGTGTCAAAGGCAGGATCCTGTTCTTCCTTTTTGGAAGGCTGCTCCCTCTGGGATGCTGTGCTGCCTCCCAACTGGGAGGGCCCTGTGACTCAGGCAGGTCACTGATCTGGCTGAGGGTCCCACATCAGTAAGGTCATTGTTGGCTGGGATGTGAACCCAGGTTTGGGTTGGGAGGAACTTCAGGAACCATCTGACCTCTCTTGTTCCCCTGTCCCCAATTTTATAGATGAGGAAACTGAGGCCCAGAAGCTGCAACTTGCTTCAGGTCACACAAGTATTAAATAGCAAATTCACAGTTTGAGTGAGTATGCTCTGGTTCCAAATGCAGGTGCTTTCTACTTCCCTGCTATCCTCCCTTCAGCTCTTTCCTTTTATCACTTGAGCTCTGCTCTGCTTTTTTATGTTGTATGATTTATTCCTGCCAAAGCTTACATGCTTTCATTATGCTAGAGACTACTCTTAAGAAATGACATGTGGCTCATTCAGAGTTGCAGGTTGAGCACTGTCTGACTTTGGTTGTCAGAAGGTCAAGTGACATGTTTTTCCATGACAAAAGTATTTGTTAACAAATGTTTTAGTTGGTACTTGCAGTGATTCTCTACAATAGCTCTAAGAAGGTTATAAGGATTTTTTAACTTGAGGCAATTTGATTCATTGTATTGTACTTTTTTTCACGCTAGATTTTTTCCATTTTAGAGAAGTTTCGTTTGCCAAACCAATAAACTATGTTTATAGTGATGATTTGCAGTTTTCAAATAAAAGAATTCAATTGAGTAGGTTAATCAGACAAAGATTAGGCTACTTTATATCTGTTTCAAATCCATAAAATGTAACAAACTCAATTTCACAAAGCAAATGTTCAAAGAAAGCAAATTCACTTATTGAAAGAGAACAAAAGCAGTAGAGATTTTAATTCAGTGTGTCAACATCTTTATTTTCTTCCTTCAGGAAGAAGCAATTCCGGTATCTGCTAGAAGGAAAAGGGAAAAAATCTGGGGGTGTCAGTGAAGATGGTAATGATAGCAAAAGAATTTGTGGAGAAAATACAAATCGAGCTACACTGAATTATACCACAAGAGACTTTTATACAGAAAAACTTGAGGTAAAACTGTTTATTTAATCTTTGGGGTTTTGTATTTTGACATAGTCCAAATGGTTTGTGATTTTTTTTCTTGATTAATCATTTTGATGCTGTCAACATTTAGATAATTTATTTGATCTGCATTAATTTAGTTTAGCCTTCAAGTGCATCTTTACTATTGGTTCATTCTAGGAAGAGTATAGTATAAAAGAAGAGGGCTCGTAGGAAAATCCATAGTTCATTCATTTTCTGTTGTCAGAAGAATAACAACAGAAAACTAAGAAAAATAGAACAGAAAAATCACTGCCCTGTTATGACTTAGAGCAGAATCAAATGTGAATTGATCCTTGGCTTCCGGTTGCTTCCTTTTCTGCTGGTGACTAACCTTTCTGTTTGGACCTCTGGCATTTGACCCTACTTTCTACCTCTACAATTCTATGAAATTCTATGTTCTTGACTTCGGACAGTGCCTTGATATCCATATTAACCCTACCATAGCTACTCAGACTGAAAAATCTAAGGCAAACATTCATTCATATGTTTATTTAATAGTTACCTCTTTGAGGTTTTACTGTAAACTTACTAAGTGCTGTGGGGGATACTTAAACTTAGAGCTAGAAGGGTCCATAGAGTCTGTCTAGTCCAAATCTCTCTTCCTACCATCCCCCATTTTACAGATAAGAAAACCTAATCACAGAGAGGTTGGTGAATAGCCCAAGGTGACAAATAGTAAAGGACAGAGACAGGATTCAAAACCAGGTCCTCTGACTCCACAGGGCTTTTTCCTCTTTATGAGGCCTCATAAAGAAGCATTTCTTGCCTTAACATGTAGCTGAAGAGAAGATACAAAAATGCACACAAAACAGTCAAACAACAAAATCTTAGACTCTTAGGGGTCCAGGTGTCACAGCGTTGACATCCAGCTTCTAGACTATTTCTAATGACACAGAACTCACCCTTTTGTGAGGTCGCCATGGCTTTTTTGAACAGTATGAAGTTGTAACATCCTATTTCATTTCTTGACTTTGTATCTCTAGTACTTATGCATGTTAGACACTTAATGTTGAATCAGTTTGAATCCTTTTTTTTTTTCAAATGCTTTATTAACTTCTGGTTTACATCATTCATTTCCGCCAGATTTTGAGATAGAAATTTTCTCGTTTTTCCCCTACCCACTGCCCCAAAATAGCAGTCCCACAGGATATCCCCTCCTCCAATCTGTTCTCTCCCATATCTTCTCCCATACCCCCTTCAACTTTTCCAGTAGGGCATGGTAGATCTCTATCCCCCTGTGCCTGTATATCTTATTTCCCACTTACATGTAAAATAATAATAATAATAATATACATATATTTTAAATATTTTATTTTAAACCTTTGAATTCCAGATTCTTTCCCTACCTCACTCATCATTCACCATTACTGGGAAGATAAGCAGTTCAGTATAGGTTGTACATGTGTAACTATGCAAAACATTTCCATAGTGGATATATTGTGAAAGACTGACGATATTTCCCTAAGTCCTATCCTACTTTGATCCTGTCCCTTCTCAAAAGTGGGTGCTTCCAACTTCCCTTCCCCCCAGCCTGCCCTTCCTTCCCCCTACATTCTGTAGGCCAGGAGCTGAAGGTACCACATGGCAGTGGCTGCAGAGCTGGGGTGCCTCAGCGGCTTCTCTTCCTGGGGGCAAAGGCTGACCACACTCCCAACTATTGATCCCAAAGTCCACACTGCACTAAACTTTCACTGTGTCCTTTGCATCTATGTGTTGATAATTCTGGAAACCACTATAGCTGCTGGTGATCTGAAGTCCCTCCAGCTGGTGTTTGGTCAGGCCGCCCTGGGGCTAAAACCTCTGGATGTAGTGGGGCTGGGCTAGGCTCCCAGAGCACTGTGCTGGCCAATTCCTGCCGATTCTTGCTGGCCTGCTGGGCTGTCCTCAGTGGGAGGTTAGCTTCTCTGTGTCATTTTGTGGGTTCTGTAGTCATTAATTTGAATCTTAATAATGCTTTCTAGAGGAAGCAATAATAACTATATTACTACTTTCACATAGTAGCCCTGAAAATATTTGACATCAGCTCTCATCCCTCCCTTTTTTTGTCCAGACTATGTCAGAGCTGCCAAGTTCTGTCAGCCAGGTTCCTGAGACTTCTAGATCCCCAAAAGCTAGGACAGCCGTCTGGCCCATCATCCTAGCCCATTTCTTCAGTGCAGACACAGGGTGACCACCAAAGACACCATGAGTTTTCCTAATGTTTGTCCGCAGAGATGTGGACATAGAAGTACAGCCCACACTGGGAGTCAGCCCAGAAACATTAAGTTCCTTCAGTGTCAGGATCAAGAACATGTTTAGATGTGCACAAGCCCTGCGCTCATGGAGCCTCAGCCTGAGAAAGAAGACATGGCCCACCGACTTTGTCAGTTTGGGATCTCCTTAGGCCTCAAGACTTCAAGTAACTTGTCCATAATCATATCCTAGTAGCAGAGGGTGTCAAATCTTACCTGCGACATAGTTAAAAGAAGTGTTAGATAGGGCAGCTAGGTGGCACAGTGAATAGAGCACTGGCCCTGGAGTTAGGAGATCCTGAGTTCAAATCCAGCCTTAGATCCTTAACGCAAAAATACTAGCCATGTGACCTTGGGCAAGTCACTTAACCCCAATTGCCATCCAAAAGAAAAAAGAAAAAAAGAAGTGTTAGAGGTGGGATTTGAACTCAGCTCTTTGTGATAGATACTAGGCCCTGCATGACCATTTACCATTCTATATTATTTATCCTCATCTGCAGACTCTATGGGACTCCTAGAAAGAGTACTAGTTTCCAAAAATAACATCAGCTTCATTTGCACTGTCTACGGCCTTCAAAGATTTTAGCTACAGTCACTCTGTGTGGAGGGGCCAAGGTAACTGGTAAACCATAGAGTGACTGCTAAAGAGTAGAGACCCTCAGTGGGTAGCCCTCTATTTTTGCACTCTTCTCTGCTTTTCCCCTCCCTATACCAGTGAGGTAAACAACTCCAATTCCTTCTATTGTTCTTCCTACTTTGTGATTTCTAAACCCTCATCAACAGTTTAATGACCAGGTATGAAGCCCCTGCTGTGTGCCAAGTAGTGAGGATGCAAAGATAGATGTTCCCGACACAACTGAATAAGGCATTTCATACATTCATTACACTCTAGTCTGGCACAGTACTTAGAAAATTTTTTTACTGAAACATTTCAGACACTAAAAATTTTCATATTAATCCTCTAAAAACAATGTTACTGCAATTTAAAGAGAAAATATACAGACCAAATAATGATTGATGTTTACTGAGCAAAAGCATCAGGGGATGAGAAGTGTTGTTGCCATTCTCCACAGAGCAGAATAAGGGGTGTGCAGTCAGACAGCATCAGTACCTCCAGCTAAGGGGGTTCTCATCTTTCACAGCTCCCCAGGCTTCTCAGAAAACTATGTTGGGGGTCAGCTTCCATTTTCACACTTGATATGTTTTGAGATAGTGAAGGTCCTGAGAGGTGGTGAAGAGGCATCTGATTATTGTAGGCCAGAGTAACCCAAGGTAGTGAATGATTTAAGTGACTGAATGATCTTGATGGAGGAGGTGATTGTCTAAAACTAAACTTTACAGAAAAGAAAAGGATTTCTTTTTTGGTATCAAAAGTGTTTTTGATTAAATCATTTCAAAAGGACATTAAAATTATTTCTGTTAACTTTCCATTTAACTTGATTTAGAAGACTGAATTTTTAAAAATAAAGTTGGTTTTAGAATGATATAGTTAATATCTTGTGTAATACAAATCACCATTACTTTATACCAGTGTTTCTTAAACATGTTCTACATAATGAAAATAAGGGTTTGGAGACAAATTAAATTTTGCTTCTAAAAATTTAGTAGGAAATTGTCATAATAATTAATGATACAGCATTGCTTAGAGGATAGAGAACTGCTCTTGGAGCTAGGAAGACCTGGTTCAGAACCTGGACAAGTTTCCCTTTCACTACTCTAGGCCAAGGCTTCTTTCATTTTTTTCTACTCATGACACATTTTTGCCCAAGAAATTTTTACAATGCCCTGGGTATATAAGTATAGAAAATATGCATTTAAATCAAACATATATTGATAATAAATTGTAATGAAATTTATTTTAAAACAATTCTTTGATATACATATAATTTTACCATTTATTAAAGACAAAAAGAAATTTGCATACTAATAAGATGGACTTGCTTGTTTATAGTAATAAAGAATTAAATCTTGGGGGCGGGGGGCAGAGCCAAGATGGTGAAGTAAAAAGCTGGAACTTGGCAGAGCTCCCACACCAACCACCTCCAATACATGTAAAAAATGACTCTAAACAAATTTTAGAGCTACAGAACCCAAAAAGTGACAAAGAGAAACAAATCTCCCACTAAAGATAGCCTGGCAGGCTGACAGAAAGGGTCTATCACTTCACACTGGGAGCCAAGCATAGTCCTGTGTGACCTGCTTTGGCCTGGGGCAGCCCTGACCAGTGGCCCAGACTGGTCAAAGCAGACTTCAGGAGAGTGAATAACCAGCAACTATGGCGGTTTCCCAACTTCTCAACACATAAATGCCAAAGAGAAAGTAAAAGGTCAGTAGGGAACTCTTTGGAAGCTAGATGACAGAAGAGCACAGTCTGGCCCCTGCCCCTGGTGCCACAGGTGACTGAGCCATGGCAGCTGCAGCTGCTGTTGCATGGCTGCCTCTGGAGTTCCTGGCCTGCAGACCATAGGAGGACCAAGCAGCCATTCAGAAGGTAAGTGCTCTTTCTTTGACCTACTTGGATCTGGGTTGCAGTCTTGGGTGGTGGTCCTAGCCAGTGTGCCAGAGCTTGTAGTGGCTGTAGAGAGGGTACCCTCCTCAGACCTCTGACAACTGCAAAACCCCAGTGATTTGGGACAAAGCTCTCCACTCTGGAAGCAGAGTTCTACCATGGCAAAGAGCTCAAAAGTCAAGTAATTGGCTGGCAATATGAGCAAGTAGAGGAAGTGCAGTCAGACCATAGAATCATTTTTTGGGGACAAAAAGGATCAAAACATGAGACCAGAAAAAACAAAGTCAAAACTGCATCAAAAGCTTCCAAGAAAAATATGAATTGGTCACAGGCCATGGAGGAGCTCAAGGATTTTGAAAATCAAGTAAGAGAAGTAGAGGAAAAACTGGGAAGAGAAATGAGAATGATGCAAGAAAATCATGAAAAGAATCAACAGCCTGCTAAAGGAGACCCAAAAAATACTGAAGAAAATAACACCTTAAAAAGTAGATTAATTCAAATGGTAAAAGAGGCCCAAAAAAGTCAGTGAGAAGAATGCCTTTAAAAGCAGAATTGGCCAGGTGGAAAATGAATTTCAAAAACTCACTGAAGAGAATAATTCCTTCAAAATTAGATTGGAGCAAATGGAAATTGACTTTATGAGAAATCAAGATACTATAAACCAGATCCAAACAAATGAATAAATAGAAGATAATGTGAAATATCTCATTGGAAAAACCACTAACCTGGAAAATATATCCAGGAGATATAATTTAAAAATTATTGGACTACCTGAAAGCTATTATCAAAAAACGAAATCATCCTTCAAGAAATTCTCAAGGAAAACTGCCTTGATATTCTAGTACCAGAGGGCAAAATAGAAATTGAAAGAATTCACTGGTCACCTCTTGAAAAAGATCCCAAAAAGAGAACTCCTAGGAATATCATAGCCAAATTCCAGATTTCCCAGGTCAAGGAGAAAATATTACAAGTTGTCAGGAAGAAACAATTTGAGTATTGTGGAAACACAATCAGGATAACACAAGATCTAGGAGCTTCTACATTAAGGGATCAAAGGTCTTGGAATATGGTATTCTGCATGTCAAAGGAGCTAGGATTAAAACCAAGAATCACCTTCGCAGCAAAACTGAAGATAATGTTTCAGGGGAAAATATAATCATTCAGTGAAATAGAGAACGTTCAAGTATTCTCGATGAAAAAACCAGAGCTAAACAGAAAATCTGACTTTCAAATACAAGAAGCAAGAGAAGCATGAGAAGGTGAACAGGAAAAAGAGATCATAAGGAACTTATTAAAGTTGAACTGTTTACATTCCTACATGGAAAAACAATAATTGTTAACTCATGAGACTTTTATCAATATGAGGATAATTGAAGGGACTATACACATATGTGTGTGTTTATGTATATATATGTATGTTTAGGAGAGTGTGTGTATATGTGTGTACATGCATACATCATCAGAGGGCACAGGATCAGTTGAATAGAAAGGGATGATATCTAAAAAATAAAATTAAGAGGTGAGAGAGGAATATAATGGGAGAAGGAGAAGGGGAGAGATAGAATAGGGTAAATTATCTCATAAAAGAGGCAAGAGGAAACTGTTACAATGGAGGGGAAGAGCAGGAAGGTTAAAGTGAATGGGTCAACCTTACTCTCATTGAATTTGGCTTAAAGAGAGAATAATATACACACTCATTTGGGTTTCTTACCATACAGGAAAGTAAGGGGTAAGGAGATAAGAGGGGGGGAATGATAGAAGGGAGGGCAGATTGGGGGAGAGGGTAGTTAGAAGCAAACACCTTTGAAAAGGGACAGGGTCAAAGGAGAAAATAGAACAAGTGGGGGTGGAATAGTATGGAGGGAAATATAGTCTTTCACAATATAACTATGGAAACATTTTGCGTAACTACACATGTACAGCCAATATTGAATTGCTTGTGTTCCCAGAGGGGGTGGGTGAGGAGGGAAGAAGGGAAAGAATCTGGAAATCAAAGTTTTAAAAACAAACGTTAAAAAAAATTGTTTTTTACATACAACTGGGAAATAAGATATACAGGCACTGGGATATAGAAATCCATCTTACCCTACTAGAAAGTTAGGGGGAATGGGGGAGGATATAAGAGAGAGCAGATTGGGGGAAGAGGTAAGTAGGCTCAAGATCTTGGGGTAGGGGGTAGGGGAAAGATGGGGAGAAAATTTGTAACTCAAAATCTTGTGGAAATGAATGTTGAAAACTAAAAATAAGTAAATAAAAGGTTAAAAAATAATTAAATCTTGGCAGAATATTTGATACTGCAGGATATAGAGTATATTCAGTGTTTTTCAGAGTTGATGGATATTTTGATCTTATAATCGTCAATGCTGTGTTTGAGAACCAAGGTTGCAATGAAGTCACCCGATGCAAGTGCTGCCAGAAACACTTCAGATTCCTTATGTGTTTGATTTTGAATTAATTTTTGGTTCTTACGCATTCAGAAACCTTTTACTATTGCCAAATTTTTCTTGACCTCCACATTCAGTTACTCAATCTGAGACCCACAGTTGAAGAAGCACTTTGCTCTCTTATGACTGGAAGTTTCACAAAAAATGCTAACCTGAACTTGGAGAGAAAGTTTCTTTTTTTGCGATTTTTGGAGGGCAATTGGGGTTAAGTAACTTGCCCAAGGTCACATGGCTAGGATTTTTTGTTTGTGTGTTAAGTGTCTGAGGTCGGATCCGAACTCAGGTCCTTCTGACTCCAGGGCCGACACTCTACTCACTGCGCCACCTAGCCGCCCCGAGGAAGTTTCTTTATATGAGAACTCCTTATGTCAATGAAATGAGTTAAGTTCCTCTCCATATTACCTTCTCTATAGTATATTTATTACCTGCAATTGTCTTCAAAAGTGTTTTTTGAAAATTCAGTTTCTTCCAAAACTCACCTAGCCTCCTTTATCCTGGAACAGTTTACAACCAGATTCTCTGGAACAACATTTATACGTTCCATCAATATATTGTGCAAACCCCAAAGGTCTTGATAACAGATTTGTTTAGGAAATGAAGTTTTAGCATTAGAACAAACATATGTACTTTGAGGTCTCAGATTGATTCATTTTTGTCTTTGTCTCCTTAGTTCTTTATAAAGTGCCTGGTACATAAGTGCTTAATAACTGCTTTTTGTTTTTAGGATACTTTTTTTTTGCAAAAATATGTAAATCTAATTCTTGTAAGTTGGATGATTTAAATTCACTGAGGAAGTCAATTGGCTTAAAAGAAATGTATAGCAACGCTGTTTTAATGAAAATAATGCTTTTACATTATGAGACATTACTCCCTAGCTTCTCTGTTTTATAAGTTTTGTTTTTTACATATAGTATTAGCTTTTGAAAATAGACTTTTCAAATAATTCATTTCAGACAGTATCAAAGTTTCTGTTCTTATGATTATAATATAGTCACACTATTACAGAAAGATGACATTACAATATTTATCTCCACATAAATATAGTAGCACTACTCTCTACCTATATTGTTACTCAAACTTGAGAGATTATCTTCATTACTCCATTTGGTGTTTGTTTGGCAAAGATACTAGAGTAGTTTACCATTTTCTCCTCCAACTCACTGTAATGATGAGAAAACTGAGGCAAACAGGGTTAAGTGACTTGGCCTAGGGTCAAATAGCTAGTAAATATCTGAGAACAGATTTACTCTTGGGAAGATGGGTTTTTCTGATTCCAGGCCTAGTGTTCTATCCACTGTACCACCTACCTGCCCTTCTATTATGATTATTAAGGATCTCTTATAATAGGGGTCTGTTAATTTCTCTGATAATTTTAAAAGTTAAAAACTTTTCCTGGTCCTAAGATAAGATTTCTGGTCTATAAATGGCCAATAATATGTTTTTCATTGTGGAATTAAGTCAGTCTTGCAAAACATGGCTCTTTTTCCTTAAAACTGGAAAACATAAATGTTCAAGTGAATATGTGACATAGTTCCTCGCTAATCTTATAGGATTTTGGAAGAATAAATAAATTACCTAGGTGAGACATTTGACTTTAATAACATAGGCTACAGTAAGCTATCATAATTATAGTAAATCCTCATGATTGTGTACTTAAATTTCTAAGAGTCATAGGAAACAGAATAAAGAATAGTAGAGGAAACCAACCCTTTGATGTAAACAAAGACTAAAGCTGTGAAGAAACATAAGAGTAAATACAGAAAAGGAAAAGATACTCATTTGTCTTTTAGCTGAACTTTCCAGCAAGAAACATCGTAAACTTGAATCTTCCACATTCCTCTTTCTCTCTACTCTCAGCCTCCTTACAGTATTAGGAAAGGATCAGCACATTTCTATAGTAAACATACTATAGAAAACTACATATCTACCATGATCTCATGGGGTTAGGGATAGAGGTTCCTTTATCCTTTTCATTCAACCAACACAGTCATTAAACCACTAGGAGCTAGCATATAAAGGCAGGACCCATTTAAGCTTGGTGCACTAGCACCTTAAAGATTAGACACAGAATTTAGAAATGAACAATAGTAGACAATGATCACTAAATATACAGGTTTGGCTTCTGGTTCTTATTCCAGTCATTTTAAGGATATTCTTGTTTTACATGGCTTTTGCCAATGGGCACAGTCTATGGAAGAGAAGAGAGGTAAAAAAAAAAAATTAATAAATGGAGCTTATTTTGACTAATGAGATTACTGCAGGAAAGGCAAATTCCAAGCTTGACTAAATAACATAGTAATTGAAACTGAAGTTGATAAAGGAGAAGAAAATTACCTATGTTATATGAAGTGGAAAGCCAAGCAATTACCTGGTGAATTTGATAAAGTTAGACAGCTGGTCTGGATTATGCAGATTAGAAAACTCTTTCTAATCCACATTCCCCTTAGTAGCAGGTTTTTAGGCCTGCACTAGCTACCTAATTAATCTTCTAAAAATGGCTTTCTTCCTGTCACTCTTTGATTCAGAAACTTTTAATGATTCTCCATCTCCTACAGGATAAAGTTTATCAGATACTGCAACATGCTGATCAAAATCCTGCAGAATATGAACTCATCCTTACCTACCTTTCTGCTTCTACTAAGATCTTACTCTCTAAGCAAATTGGTCTACTAAGTGTTTCTTGAGTAATTTTTACCACCTCTGGACAGTTCCTACCCCAACCTCAATACCTGGTTTAAATCCCATCTGCTCATTTGAGGCTTCTCAGATTTCATCTTCTGATACAACCATCTCCCTCTACTTGCTGTGTGATCTCACATACACACACACACACACACAGAAATAGATATGTATGTGTATTTATATGCATATATATATGCACAAATGTATTTATACACATCTATACACATATATACAAATGTTAATATTACACAAATATATAGACTATATCTATAATACATTATAGATAATATACATGTATAGGTTATATATAATATATAGGTTATATCCAGGTAATTTTCTAGGTTATATATACATATATGCAGGTAGACAGATGAGTGTGTGTGTGTGTGTGTGTGTATGTGTGTGTGTGTGTGTACTTAAATCCAGTATCCAGACCTGAATCATGGTCTTTCTGACTCCCACCTCTGAAACCTCCTTACTATGTGATTCTTAGTAAGTCAATCACTGATCTTTTCAGTGCCCCTAAGGAAATCTCTAAGACTAGAAATCTCAATGCCAGGCTGCATTGGTAAAGAAATTTCCTTATTGTCAAGTTCTTACACTGATATCACATAGGGTCCCTATCTCACCTCACAGGTTTTAAGTTCCTTGAGTTGAATGACTTTTTCTTATAACTGTTCTCTCGCCATACTCCCACTCCCCCCAAAAAGCTTCAAATTTAAGTCCTTGTACAGTGTAGTTATTCAGTGAATATTATTTGACTTGTCAATTGTTGATAATTGCCTAATCTTTTCATTTAGCCTACATAACCATAGCCTTAATTAATCAAAATGATTTGCTGATCTATTACTATAGTGTAGTGGAAAAAGAGCCTTTAACTTGGAGTTAAGTTACCAAGAAAAATCAATAAACAGACTGTCCTTGAGGAATTCCTTATATGACAAGAGAAAGCAGACAAATAAAAATAAACTGTAGTGACCAAGCAAACCAATACTAAATTGCTTTAAAATGGTTCTTTCGATTTTAAATTAGATTGGGGAAAAGAAATATAGTCTCTTTTAGATTGAGAATCAGTTTGTACCAACAGAAAGTCAGGTTGTTAAAAAAAAACTCTTAAGGTGGAAAAGGCTCTTTTTTAGTGTTTAAGTACTTATGAAATGAGGGAGGGTGAGTGATGAATCTAGTTAAAAAGAATAATTTCTTCCTGATTGGCATGATCATGAGAGAACCATTCCCCGTGCTCCATTCTATGTTTTTCTTTCTGTTTTTGTTCTGGGGAAAGAGAAATAGAGTCTATGGAAGGAAGGTTGTCTTTAAGGGGAAGCTGGGAGAGCTTTGGGCCTCAGGGAATGAATAGGAGGACAAATGGGGATTAAGGTTTTTGCTGAAGCAATTACAGTTAAAGACTTGCCTCTAGCCTCTGTCACCTCACAGTCAGCGTTGCCAAGGGCGCGTGCGGCCCCGTGCGGCTGAGCGGCCCGGCGCAGCGCAGCGCCGGCTCGAGTCTCCCAGCCCCCGACGCCGCCCGGCCTCTGCCCACCGCCCCGGTCGGTGCGGCACGGAAACGTAGAAGACGACGCCGTCTCCGCCGCCTTCGCCGCCCCTGCCTTCAGGGCCGCCGCCAGCGTCGATGGAGCCGACGAACCTGTACCCGGTGAAGCTGTACGTGTACGACCTGTCCAAGGGCCTGGCCCGGCGCCTGAGCCCCATCATGCTGGGGAAACAGCTGGAAGGCATCTGGCATACCTCCATAGTTGTTCACAAGGATGAATTCTTCTTCGGCAGTGGAGGCATTTCCAGCTGTCCACCTGGAGGGACACTGCTTGGGCCCCCTGATTCAGTAGTAGAAGTGGGGAGCACCGAAGTGACCGAAGAAATCTTCCTGGAATACCTGTCCTCCCTGGGGGAGTCCCTGTTCCGAGGTGAGGCCTACAATCTCTTTGAGCACAACTGTAATACATTCAGCAATGAAGTGGCCCAGTTCCTGACTGGAAAGAAGATTCCCTCTTACATCACGGACCTGCCGTCTGAAGTCCTCTCCACGCCCTTCGGACAGGCTTTGCGGCCCCTCCTGGACTCCATCCAGATCCAGCCCCCTGGTGGGAACACCTTTGGCAGACCCAATGGCCAGAGCTAACGGGCCTAGGAGGGAGTACCTCGCCTCACCGCCGTCGACTCTCCAGGGCTTTTCCTTTTTAGAAAAACAAACCCTACCAGATTTCTATTGTATAATTTTACATCAGAGCTAACAACCAGGGGACGGCTTTTTAAATTTCCCAGGGAAGGAGATCATCGGGCTGCATGTAGGACAATGCTGCTAAAAACCAGAACCAATGCCATCCCTTCTAACAGTATTATACTAATTTATTAAGGCTGTCTTGTCTGTGAGTTCACTTTTGACGCTGTTTGCTAAGCGTCCCCCACTCCGAAGAAGGGAGAGGTTGCTGAACCAGAAGAAGGTGGGACCCCTCTGGGGCAGGCCAGGCTTTGAGACCCAGGGGGGACATTGCCCAGCTAGAGCCCCTTGCCCAGGTGCTCCTGGCTGTGGGGAGGCAAGTGAGGGGTGTGACCAGCCCAGGCTTCCAGAAATTGTAGGTAAGAGCCCTGAAGACTTTGTTGTCTCTGGGCCAGAGGGGCAGGAGTCAGGGCTGACTGGATAGCAGACCCCGGAAGGAAGGACATGGGCGAGATGTAGAACCAAAAGCCATTGTCTTCACCTCCTCAAACCTTGTTAGGCCTGCTTTATTTATGCAGAGCTACTCCTGCTTAGCAACTAGGCCAAGGCAGTTGGGAGTGCTGGCCCTTTGCCTCTCACTGATCAGGTGCAGCCTTGATAACACACCCCTCACACACAGTCCTAGCTAGACAGCTAAGGGGAGAGTGCTCCTCAACCTCAGGCTGTGTTGGTCTGAGCATCCAAAGAGGAGAAAAGGGCAGAATCTGGCTGGCCAGTGAGTTTAGTGCTGTGTCTGATGGGAATTCTCCCGCTGTTCCAAAAGCATTTTGAAGACACACTTTGGTTTCTTTCCATCCTGAATCTGGCTGCAGGAGAAGGGGAGGGGTGGGTATATTGGATCCCCCTTCTGACTGCCTGGTAGGAATAAGTCTGAAGGATTCTCCCTGGATCCCCTTCTTTCTGAGCCCTCTCAGGCTGTAAATGCAAGTGGTTGAGAAGCCCCAAATCTCCTCCAACCACGCTGCAGCCCAGAACCTCCTGCCTGCCTTGGACACTCCCTGCTGCCTCAGCAGCAACAGCTTGATGTCTTCTCATCTCCGATCTGTGGCCCCCCGTCAGCCCAAACAGTTAGAATTCTCATAGCTCATTGAGGGGAAGCAGTTCTTAAGATTCTAGCTGCTCTCAGGTGTCATGCATGTGACCAGAAGTGTCTCAGGGACAGCCTTGGGTTGTCACAGGATATGCTGGTCCAGCAAGAACAGCCTCGTTCTCTTGGGGGAGGCTGGTACTGGGAAGCAGAGCAGACATAAATGGTCCTAAAGAGACCAGGAGCCTCATACTTGGGGCACAGTGGGAGTGCAGTAGGTGGCCTAGGCTGTGACCGTGGTCTCCTGCCAGTCTGGCCCTCACAGGATGGCAGCTGCTGCTTGGCAGTCATGAGATCACGGCCTCTCTACTGGGCTGCTTTTGTTCTCCATGACTGCTCTCTACCCCTGTTCCGTCCAGAGGCAGGAATGTAATAGCCCCTTCCTAGTGCCTGGAAGCACTAAACACCTTTCAGCCCTCCGCGAGGAGGGAGACTGGGGGAGTCACTACCACCCCCTGGTGGGCTGGGGGTGAACTCAGGGCAATGGACAGAAAAGCAAATTGCGACCTTGGAAGCTGGTGTGGCCAACTGCCTTGTGAAGGAGAAGCCCATGTTGGGGGGCGGGGATTGGTTGAAGAAAGGTTTTAAATTTTTTTTCAACTGAGCATTTATGTTCTTTCCCTCTTACCCCTCCACTGAAAAAGGGGGAGGGGGGAAAGCGACTTTACCGTTAAGCATTGTTGTGCAAAGCAAATCCCCACACTGTCGGTGGCCAAACACGTGTGTCTCATCTTCTGTCCAAGTGGCAGCTTCTTTTTGTGCACCTTCATGGATAACTAAGTGACCGTTGAATTCTCAAAGCTCAGGCACTGGTCAGCGCTGTGCGCCCTGGCCTCCCTTCCCCCTCAGACTCAGGACTGTGCCCTCTGTGACTTGCCTGTGGCCCATGAGGCCAACTAGGTCTCCGGAGGGGGGGTGGGGTGGGCCGGGCCATTGGGCCAGGCACATGCCTCCCCTTCCTGAAATGAAGCCTGTACTCTGTCTGCCATATCCCTTTTCCCCTCCAGTAAGCCAAGTGAGTAACCGTATCTGGGATGGAGGTGTTTGCTAGCTGATCTGTTTCTATAATGCAATAAACTTGGGTCGCCAAAAAAAAAAAAGACTTGCCTCTAATGCCTTTAATATAAAGCTGAGTCAAATGGGAAGAAGCTCTTTCAGATGGCTTATAAGACTAACTCTAAGAAAAAATTCTAACAGTAGTTATGAGAGAATTAAATTGGAAAGTTTTTGGAGGAATATGATGAGGCAGTATGGTATTGTGGAAGGAGTTCTGTGTTGAACATCTAGATGTTCCATTTTTCTATAAGTTCCATTTCTGTCTTTATGCCACTATTTGGTTGTTTCATCACTGAGAGGCAGAGCCAAGATGTCAGAGTAAAAGCAAGGACTTGCTTGAGATCTCCCCCAAATACCTATAAAAATGACTGAACAAATTCTAGAGTTGCATAACCCATAAAATGGCAGAGTTAAACACATCTATAGCCCAGGACAGCCTGAAAGGTTGACAGGAAGGGTATATAGCACCAGGCTGGGAGAAGGGCACAGTCTGTATTGGTGGTATAATGGTAGTGTAATTTGAATTTGAAGATCCCTTTGTGTTAGCAAAAGTAGCAGGTACTTAATACTTAGTAACTGATCAAGCCTCTGATTGGGGGAATAGAAGGGATGAACTCCTGTCTTCTATTACTAAAGTAACAGGAAGGGGTCGGCTGAAGGAAGTAGCTAATGCTATGTATATAAGAAAAGCCCCAGAGAGGCACAGCCAAAATTTTCTTGAGACCAAGTTCTTGTGGCAGAAAAGCTACAGAAGAATGGAGAACTGAGTCCTGAAAACTTGTGGTGGTAGAGTTTCTTCTGAACAGGAGCCCAGAGCCTAGAGCCAGGAGCCCCACCCAGGAGCCCCACGTCCAGGAGCCCAGGTGACTAAAGCATGACTGGGATGCTGAGACTTTGTTTGTGGCTTGGTTGAGCCTTGAATTCTCTAGAGCAGAAATGGTGAAGGATCTGACATGGACCAGACCTTGTGAACTTAAGGGTGGAGCAGGACCTGTCCAGAGAGCTGGTCAAGGAACTGGGAGCTGTCTGCCATTGAACCCAGGTGACAGTCTGGTGAATACAGGTAGAATCTGGGACCATGGAAGGAGATCCAGGGAATCTGAGAACAGGCCCCAAGTCAAGATGAAGAAAAGACCTCTCCTTGGGTACTGAGTAATTATGGAATTATAGTTTACTAGTGACCTAAGGGGTGGAAGGTTTTATATATGATATTTAGTAAGACTTTGCTGAGTAAGTGACTGATTGTACTTTGAGTACTTTGAGACATTGTTACTGATAAGTGACTGATTGAGTTAATCAAGACTTTGCCCCATGAGTGGAAGACTTTGACTATTATACTTTGAGACTATGTTCTGAATATTATACTGTAATTTTCTGTGATAAGTTGTAATATTGTGAATGCTGTATTGATTTTCTGTGGATGTTTTGCTTTTGTCATGGAATAAATAGAGTGATCACTATACTTTGTAATCAGAATCTTAAAAGCCGTTCACAGTAGCAGTCTTCTGGAAAGCTGCTTGTGCATGGCATTACACCATGCCAGCATAGACAGGGCCAGAGAAGGTCTTAGGACTGAATCACTGGCAGCTGGGGTCGTTTCCAGACTTCTCAACCCACAAACAGCAAGGACAGCATGGAAGGTTGGGGAAATCTCTAGAGGACCTGTGTGAAAGAAGAGCAAGCTCTGGCCCCAGCCCCGGGGTGGTGGAGGTGGCAGCAGCAGCAGAAGCAGCTACATCTGGAGCTCTGGGCCTACAGATGGTGAGGGATTGAGCAGCTGATGCAAAACCCCTGAAGCCTGGGACAGTATCCTCACCCCCACCCCCAATGGAAGCAAAGTCCTACCTTGAGAAATAGTTAGAAAGTCAAGTATTTGGCTGGGAAGATGAGCAAACAGAGTAAAAAAAAAAGTCAGACTATAGAATCTTACTTTGGTGACAAAGAAGATCAAAACATACAATCAGAAGAAGACAACAAAGTCACAGCTCCTACATCAAAAGCCTCCAAGAAAAATATGAATTGCTCTCAGGCCATGGAAGAACTCCAAAAGGATTTTGAAAATCAAATAAGAGAAGTAAAGGAAAAATTGGGAAGAGAAATGCAAATGATACAAGAAAATAATGAAAAACGAGTCAACAGCTTGCTAAAGAAGACCCCCCAAAATACTGAAGAAAATAACATCTTAAAAAATAGACTAACCCAAAAGGCAAAAGAAGTCCAAAAACCAAGTGAGGAGAAGAATGCCTTAAAAAATAGAACTGGCCAAATGGAAGAGGAAATCCAAATGCTCACTGAAAAAAATAATTCCTTCAAAATTAGAATGGAGCAAATGGAAGCTAATGACTATATGAGAAATCAAGAAATTATAAAACAGAACCAAAAGAATTAAAAAATAGAAGACAATGTGAAATATCTCATTGGAAAAACCAGTGACCTGGAAAACAGATCCAGGAGAGATGATTTAAAAATTATTGGACTGCATGGAAGCCATGATCAAAAAAAGAGCCTAGACATAATTTTTCAAGAAATTATCAAGATATTCTAGAACCAGAGGGCAAAATAGAAATGGAAAGAATCCACCAATTGCCTCTTGAAAGAGATCCTAAAAGGAAAACTCCTAGGAATGTTATAACCAAATTCCAGAGATCACAGGTCAAGGAGAAAATATTGCAAGTAGCCAGAAAAAAAATAATTCAAGTATTGTAGAAATACAATCAGAATAACACAAGATCTAGCAGCTTTTACATTAAGGGGTTGGAGGGCTTGGAATAAGATACTCCAGAGGTCAGAGAAGCTAGGATTAAAACCAAATATCACCTACCCAGTGAGTATAGCACTTCAAGGGGAAAAAAATGTATATTCAATGAAATAGAGGACTTTAAAGTATTCTTGATGAAAAAATCAGAGCTAAATAGAAAATCTGACTTTCAAATATAAGAATTAAGAGAAGCATGAAGAGGTAAACAGGAAAGAGATATCATAAGGGATTTATTAAAGTTGAACTGTTTACATTCTTACATGGAAAGATGGTATTTGTAAATATTGACATTTGTCAGTATTACAGTAGTGGGAGGAGATACAGAGAGAGGGAGAGGGAACAGGGTGAGTTGAATATGAAGGGATGACATCTGAAAAATAAAGGTGAGAGGAATATATTGGGAGAAGGAGAAAGGGAGAGATAGAATGGGGATAAATTATCTCACATAAAAGAGGCAAGAAAAAGATCTCACAATGGAGGATAAGAGTGGGAAGGTGAGAGAGAATGAGTGAACCTTACTCTCACCAGATTTGGCTTAAGGGGGGAATAACATACACACTCAATTGGGTATCTTACCCTATAGAAAAGTAAGGGGGAAGGAGATAAGGGGAGGGGAGTGATAGAAGGCAGGGCAGATTGGGGGAGGGGAGCAAACACTTTCGAAAAGGAACAGGGTCAAAGGAAAAATAGAATAAGTTGGGGGAGCTAGATAGGATGGAGGGAAATATAGTTAGTCTTTCCCAACATAACCATTATAGGAGTGTTTTGCATAACTATACATATATAACATATATTGAATTGCTTGCTTTCTCAATGAGGTTATGTGGGGAGGGAAGAAAGGAGAGAATTTGGAACTCAAAGTTTTAAAAACAAATCTCTAAAAAAAGTTTTTACATGCAACTGGGAAATAAGATATAAGGGCAATGAGGTTTAGAAATCTATCTTGCCCTACAAGAAAGTAAGGGGAAAGGGATAGTGGGGGGTGATAGAAGGGAGGGCGGACTGAGGGAAGGGGTAATCAGAATCCATGTCATCTTGGAGTGAGGGGGAAAGGAATTTGGAACTCAAAATCTTATGGAAATGAATGTTGAAAACTAAAATTAATTTTAACTAATTATTATTAAAGTATTATTATTAATTTAATTTATTAGTATTTAATTATTATTAAATTAATTAATTTGATCGATTTTTGATGAATTATTCAAAATAATTGTCATCATTATAAATATTTATGTGCATTTTCACATAAGTGTGAAACACTATCCTAGACATTGATAATACACAGATGTATGAAACGAGTTCCTTCCTAGTCATGAGCATTACAGTTTAGACATGGAAATAGGAAGTATACAAAAAGACCAAAAATAAAACAGAATTGCACATACTAAATGCAAAATGAATGAGAGAGCTAATAAGTATCATGTGATTTTAGAGGAAGAGAGTTGCTGTGAGACGAGGTAGATCTGTTGTATCACAGAATTGGATCTTGAGCTGGACTTTAAAGGATGATAGAAACTACTTAAGTGGAGAGGAAAGGAATAGATATTTCTGGCAAAGAGAAATATGTTATTCTTGCTAGTGGTGGTGATACACTTAATTTGTTTAGAAGAATGTGTGAGTAGGTTGATTTGGATACAGTTAAGGATTCCTATAGGAAATTAATGGGAGAAAATAATTTCTCTTATTCAGATCTCTTATCCTCCTATTTTAAAGCAAGGATATAAGTTAAATATCATTAAAAGACTATTACAGTGGAAAATGCTATGTGCCAAACATACTCAAATTGTACTTTTTTCAAAAATTTTTCATTTAAAAACTTTTGTTGATTTGTTTTTTATCACCTTTATTTTTAAACTCATCACAGTGTATTATTGTTCCTCAGTATCTTGGTTTAATTTTGTGATGTATAAAAATGTTACAGTGACTTGAAAAAGACATATATTGTTTGCTTTTCAGGTTTGCAGATTACACAGTGCTAGAAGGAATAGGTAATATATTAAATAACTATAGTCAAAAATCCAGAAGGATCTCAACATGATAGAGTAATGGCTAAACCTAATAAGATATATTTTTTTTGTTTTGTTTTTGTTTGTTTTTTTGTTTGTTTGGTTTTTTTTTATCATATTAGTTCTTTATTTCACCTTAACTAACAGGAAATTTCATACCTGTGAAATGTCAAAAGCAACCTTGGGTTGTTTTATGTAGTAATGATGCCTTGAAGCAATCCCTTTAAGTAAATGTGTCAAGTTTCATTCATTTGATATCTAGATGATATGAGAAAACTTCACATTCTTTTTTCTTAAATTAATTTATTAGTTTAGTTTCAGTTAACAAGATTCAATTCCATAGTTCCTTGGTTTTCAAATTTCCTTTACTTCCCTCCCCCCTCCCCTCATGACAGCATATAGTACAGTATAGGGTCTGCAAATGCATTCATATTAGACATTATTCCAATTACAAAGGCATATTGTACTAGGTGGGATGAAAGATGGTAAAGAAGAAATAAAACCAAACAATGAAAAGAAAAAAGATCATTTAGTTTGCTTCCATCAGGATTCAGGCTCAGTTCTTTCTAGTTATATCTCTGGATGGCGCATTTCTCATTTTCTTGAGTCATTCGGGATTAACTTATATCACTGCATTGCTGAGAAGAGTCCAGTCTGTCATAGTTGGTCATCACAGATATGGTATGTCTGTGATTGTATACAAATTTCTTCTGGTTCTACTCTTCTTGCTCAGCATCAGTTTGTATAAGTCTCTCCAGGTAATTATGAAATCCATCATCATCTCGTTTCTTATAGCACAATAAAATTCCATTACATTCATATACCACAACTTGTTTAGCCATTCCCCAATTGATGGGCACCCCTTTAGTTTCCAATTCTTTGCAACCACAAAAAGGGCTGCTAAAAATATTTTTGTACATATGGGTCTTCCTCCCACTTCTATGATCTCTTTGGGATATAACCCTAGAAGTGGTATGGCTGGGTCAAAGGGTATGAAATTATTTATAATCCTTTGGGCATAATTCCAGATTGCTCTCCAGAATGGTTGGATAAGTTCACAACTCCACCAGCAATGTATTAGTGTTCCAATTTGTCCACATCCTCTCCAGAATTTGTCACTTTCTTGTTTTGTCATCTTAGCCAATCTGACTGGAGGGATGTGGTATCTCAGAGTTGTTTTGATTTGCATTTCTCTAATTAATAGTGATTTAGAGCATTTCTTCATATGCTTATAGATATCTTTAATTTCTTTCTCTGAAAACTTCCTATTCATATCCTTTGACCATTTATCAATTGGGGAATGAATAAGATATAATTTAATAGGGACATATAGATCTTACACCTGGGTTCAAAAAATAAACTTCTTGGGGGAAGCATGCTAGCAATAGTTTGTATGCAAAAGATCTTATGGTTGTAGTAGACAAAAATATGTCTAAAATATTGCATGATGGCCAGAAAAACAAATTAATCCTAGGTTTTATTAAGAAAAGCATAGTTTGCAGAACAAAGGAGGTAAATAGCCTATACTCTGCCCTGGTCAGATGACACCAACATTTCTGTGTTCGGAATGATCTTTGTAAGTTGGAGCATATCAGAAGAGGGTGACCAGAATGATGAGAACTGGAAGACATGCAAAATGTGTGTCCAACTAGTTTAGCCTAGCAGTGTTTCTAAAACCCACTTAAACTGTGGGTTGTGACAAAAATTTGGCAATAGTAAAAAGTTTCTGAACATGCAACAATCAGTTTCAAAATCAAACATGTAATGGATCCAAGGTGTTTCTGGCAGTGCTTGCCTGTGTTGCATCCCTCAACTTCACAGCAGCCTTGGTTCTGAACACAAAGCGTGTGCACTTTCCACTGGGCATGCCCTCAAACCACCCAGAGCCAGTGAACTCTGCTGAAAAGCAAAAAGCTGTTGGGACTGGAAGAAGTTTAAGAAGCCCTGGCCTAGAGGAGAGAAGACTTAGGAAGAGCAAGATACTCTTCCTGCCTTCATGTATTTTTAAGACCTATCATGTTGGAAAGAAATTAAGAATTTTCATGCTGAGCCTCGGGGAATAGAACTTGAATAAATGAGAAGTTGCAGAAAGGCAGATTTAGTCTTGAAGTAAGAAAACTTCCTAACAAAAAGAACAATCTAAAAGTGAAATAGGCTGCCTCGGTTGTGGAAGCTTCCCTCTTACTGACCAAAGGTCTTTGAGTGTAAGATGACCACTTGTCAATAATATTGTAGAACAGATTCTTATTCAGTTGGACTAGATGGCCTCTGAGGTTCATTCCAACTTTTATAGTCAGAGATTTTATAAGCCAAAGCTTTCCAAGAGCCAACAGTCTGTAACAAATGAGAGTAGTTTGGGTGAGAAACATGGCATTGGTGTGTTAATAATTGAAGGATTTTGGAGAAGCAGAGTGAGTTATCACAGAGGACACCAATAGTACACACATATGCTCCATGGATATGAAAAGGTAGCAATTAGCTGAGAATGAGATAGAAGTATGTTTAGCACAGTTAATAGACTTAACCTCTTTAAGTTAGTTGGTAGAGCTAAGAATAGTTGTGATGATAGATAACGGTGTTTCTGTTTGAAAAGATATATGGGAAAATATTAAAAGGAACTGCACTAACAACGTAAGTATACACAGATTAGATGATATCATCTGATATGAAGTACTCTTGTGATTATTTTTAAATAGTTAATTTTTAGTAATTATCAAATACTTATCCAAAGGTCTTTTAGTATTAGGAGGGGCATGGTGCATCAATTAGTGAGAATTATTTGGAATATCCTTTTAAAAAATTTAGACAACTTGGAAAAGTATTTTTTACATATACATACTCTCTTCCACTTGTAATGAAGTAATTCTTTGGTCTTCATATAAATACTTATACTATCTTTTGTTTTTTGTTGTTGCAGCTCTACTAGTAATTCACACCTATCTTTCCTAGGAGTTCCAAGGAATAGTTCTCAGTAATAGACTAACATAGTACATTTTTGAATATAGGACATCAGGTTCTTTGAACTAGGCAGCTGGAAAGCATTTGTTCTTTATCATCTGGAGAAAGTTTTGTGTTGTTTTTATGATAAGCCAACCCATGACCTAGTCTTCTTAACATGTGAATTAAATCAAGTTGATTAGCTTTTTGGCACAAGTATAGCTATTCTAAGGATAACTCATATTGTAAGAAAACATTTTATTAAAGGTGAGGGATTATTAAAAAACAATTAAATTTAAAGATGTATTTTTGAGGAAAATGCTGTGGTGACTTGGACATTTATATATATGCACATACATACATATATACATGTGTATATATACATGTACCCATATTAATCCAGTAATTTTACACATATTTGAGCTTACCCATCTTTTCGTACTATGTTTTGAGACTATTGAAAAGGAGTACCAACAGGAAAAAAATGGAGGGCTCATAAATGTTATTTGTAATCAGCATGGTGCATTTTGTCAGGCCTAGTAAAGAAATAGGAGCCTAGGGCTGCAGTAAGTGAAAGGTTTAGACTAAATAAGCTCTGAGGTTCCTTCCAGCTTTAGTATGGACTTCTCTTACTTTACTCTGTGCCAGGAGATGTTCATAGCTCATCCTAGTTTCTTGAGTTTCTTTTGTATTTTCTTAAGTTTCTTCACTGTTACTAACCTGAAATACAAGAAGAGCTGTCAGGAATGATCTCTAAATTCTGTCCTGCTTCCCCTTTCCCTCCTGCCTTCCACTCATCTCAGTCTAAGACAGGGTGGAGAACCTGTGGCTTCAAGGCCACATGTGGCCTTGTAGGTCTTTGGGTGTGACCTTTTGACTGAGTCCAAGTTTTACAGAATCAATCCTTTTATTAAGGAGATTTATTCTGTGAAGCTTTTATTCAAAGAGCTATACTTGAGGACCTAGAGAGTCATATGTAGCCTTCTGGCCACAGGTTCCCCACCTCTGATCTAAGAAGTCTATTTCAAGAAAGTAAATTGAGTATGCAACCACTATTTCTAAGAGTGGGCAAGGAGTTTTGCGTATAGGCATTATCACAGAATCAAATCACAGAATTTGAGAGTTGGAAAGGGCCTCAGCAACCAGCAGTTCAACTTATACATTAAAGGAATCTGCACTGTAGCTTTTCTGCTTGAAAACCTCCAAAGAGAGGGAACCCTGTTTCAGTTATGGACATTTGTAATTGTTAGAAAGTTTTCCCTGCTATGAACTCTAAAGAGGTCTCTTTGTAGCTTCTGCTTATTGATCCTGTGGGGAACAAAAAGAACTAGAGCCAGAAAATCTGGGTTTGTGTACCAGTCATGTATTCATTATGTTATCATAGACAGGTCAATGAACTTTCCAAAGTTTTTGTTTCCTTCTCTATAAAATGTAGATAATGCTGCACTATCTCCAAGGGTCATTTTTGAGGAAAGTGTGGTCACACTATAGCTACCTTCTTAGCGATCCCTAGTTATTCTATGGATCAGTGAAATGTTGTTAGTACTTTTGTTTGGTTCTCAGTCGTTTTTAATGCAAATCTTTTATTTACCAACAGGAAATAAAGGAAAAAAAGAAATTTTGCAAGACTTACATACAGGATCTTGTGAAAGAAGCAGCCGAAATCAACATGAAAAATGAATCTTTACAGAAGCTTTGGCCTCAGATGTTCATTGAGCTTGTCAGGGATGCAGTAATAGAAATTCGCAATAAGAATTCCTACATGAAACTTTGTCTACAAAGGATAACTGATACAAAATAGCAGTCTACCAGTTCTTTTTGATTTTAGTATTTTATATTTTGTTTCAAGAAAACTAAAAATATAGAGGATAAACATTAACCGGAAAATAAATCACTTTCCTACAAAGGATGACTTCTAAGCATCTTTGAATACTGTTTTCCCAGGGAAAGTTGGCTAGGCTTTAAAAAAAAAAAGAAAGAAAATATTTCTTATTTAAGATGTCATTATGGCCTTTGTGAATAAAGCCATTTGTAGAAAATAACAAGACCAGAGATTGGATGATTGTCTTCTGTGGTTGCTCCTGGTATGCTGCTACCATAGCTCAGAATGGGTAGATTCTGCATAATGCTTCAGCATGACTGTGTTTCTCTTTGGTTTTTTAACTGACAATTTTCAACCCTTTTTATTTTCACCCATGGTTTTAAAAGCCAAAAATATGTTCAAGCAAATATTGTTTTTTATGAGTGAAGAATTATTAATAAATTAGTAAAACAATTGTTTTGTGTTTTTTTTCTTAATTCAGTCCTTATTAAATTGTATTCCTTTTCCTCATTCTATAGTTGCCTTTTTCTTCTTACTTCAGGATGGGCTTGTCCCTGTATGGAGTAGATCTCTTTTCTTCTGGGAATATCCTTTTAGAAGGGTATAATAGAGCATTTAGAGTGAGGAGGTACTCTGAGAACAAACTCTAGGGACTGAAGGAGTGAAAACTTAGTTCAAATGCAGCGTATTTTCACCATATTTTCTATCCATCCTAGTTAAGTGGTGGGACATCCTAGTTACTAGCAAGGTAGAGCAGGGGTCTTGAGTTTGGGTTGCTACACTCCTTACAAGTCCAGTTGGCTAAACTCTGTTTCTCAGTTCTACATCTATAAAAACTGAGAACAAGACTTTAGCATCATAGAGTAGTGAGTTTGAAGGCACATAGAGATCAACCGTCCCAAACCTAATTTTCAGATGAGCAAACCAAGGTTTTGAAAAGTGAAATAACTTGTCCAGTTCATCTAGGTAGTAAGTAATAGAACCAGGATTGAAACGTTTATCCTTGGACAAATCCAGTCCTCCTTCTGCTACAACATACTTCTTTCATGTTATATTACTTAGCCATCAGTATTGCTATGAGAATTAAATGAAATGATTTCTAAAAAGTACATTGTCACCATAAAGTTATGTCAGTGTGATTTATTCTTCTTGTTATCATAGATGCCAGTTACCAGCAAGAGTGTGTCCTCAAAGATGTATCACCTCTCAGTTTTCTCATCTATAAAACGGGGATACTGATAGTTGTACTGCCAACTTCAGAATCCCAGTTTTGGAAGCAATCCCAGAGGGCCTAGTCTACCTCACATTTGAATAGACATCCCTTCTAAAATATATAATAAACAGATGACCATCCTCCCTTTGTTTGAAAGATTCCAATGACACAATATCCCAAGGTAGCCCACACGTTTTTTTTGGATACCTATTATAGTGGGGGAATTTTTCCTTACATCAAACCTAAATTTGTGTTGTGAAAAAAGCATTTTGTAAAACTAGAGTTAAATAACTATTACCATATCACCATTGTCACCCCTAAAAAATATTATAGTAGCACAAAGGCTTGTAAAGGCTTTTAGTGACACCTTATGATTCTCTAGTCATGTCACCTGGAAAGTCCAGCATGTTCCCCACCCCAGTCTCCTTTCCCCCTGTTATTATATGAACAATGTCTTAGCCAGGGGTGGGGAATCTGCAGCCTCAAGGTCACTTGTAACCCTCTAGGTCCTCAAGTGTGGTCCTTTGACTGAATCTACTGTAGGACCTTTCTGACATTTTCAAACCCAGTTGAGCATAAATACAGGTAAATAAAAGTGTCATGGGGACAGAACCCAGGTATTTGCCAGAGGACATGAACCCATTCATATTCATAAGCTCTTCACTTGCCACTAATTATAATCATAGTCAAATTCAGATCCTGTTTGCTTCTCCCCATGTGTTTTGTTTTCTGGTACAGGGACTTCTGGGATATTTCAGCTGTGCCACACAGATAACCAAGTATGTGCCAAGATTTATCATCACTGTCCCCAAATGTTAGAATTAAACTGAATCGTGAAGACCCAGCAGTAGGAACCAGGTCAGTTACACAGGCAGGAGGCTCCTGTGCCCTTACCTGGCCCTAAGACTCAGTCTCCCTATGGATCTACAACTCAGTCTGAATTCACTCACTGAACACAGAAGAGGCTGGGGGTAGGAGGCAGGGAATCCTTAGGCACCCTTCCTCCTTCAAATTCACTGCCTAATATTCTAATTCTTCCCAACATATATTCATTTTCATGTGCTCTTTCTTTTTCAGTCCAGTCTACTTATTAAACAACAACTCCATGCCCCATCACAGACACACTCGGGCCAGATCTGGCCCTGACATGCCAAATCTCAGTCCTGTCATCACTTATTTAAAGGGGGAGTGCAGGCGAAAGGGAGAAGAGAATTCACCATTGCAAACAGCTAAAAGAACACTGAATGCTCTTTGAACAATTAGCTGCTATCTTCACGTTACCAGGGTTCTCAGGTCTAACACCAGGGATGGTACATATTTAGAGGAAATGACTTGTACTGATAAGTAAACAGTTTCTCTGAACACAGCTTCTGGCAGTCAGTACAGTAGGTAGTTATGTAACTGGCTCACCAGGAGGTGGAGAGCCAGGTTAAGCCAAGAATAGCTACCTATAGGACGACAAAGCTGAATTGAGATTCTCAGCGGGAAGCTCAATCTAAGTAACAGTATTTTATGAAAAGTTTGTAGAGAAGGCCAGGTGGCCACCCTCCAACCCTCAGGAGGGAAATGTCCTTAGGAGCTCAAGCTGTTGGTTGCTCTACCCCCCAAATGAGTGAGTGTTAACTTTGGGGGGCAAGATGAGGTCATTCTCCTAGTAACATGGAAATACAGTCTGCCAGCAAGATGGACAAGGTTCTTTTATAAGCAGTTTGGCCTAGAGGATTTAAGTTACCACAATCAGGGGAACGAAGATGTTAGAACTATTAGAGTGAGAAGGCAGACATCATGATGTCAATAGCCCTAATGAGGGCACCAGTTACCTTCCCCTACCTTGATGTTGCCTATAGGGAAATACAAAGGAGATGTTCCTTAGTTGCCATTTATGCTATCAATCAATCAATAAATATTTATTAAGCACCTCGTATAAGCTAGGCATTATGCTAAGTGCTGGGGATTCAAAGAGACAAAATATAATCCCAGTCTAATGGGAGAGAAAATATGCAAACAAATATATACAAAGAAGCTATTTAAAATAAGAAAAAATAATAGAGGGAAAGCACTAGGATTAAGAGGGGTTGGGGAAGGCTTCCTGTAGAATGTGGGATTTTAGTTAGTATTTAAAGGAAGCCAGAGAGGTCAGTCAGAGTGGAGGAGGGGGAGCGTTCCAGGCATGGAATGTTATGGAATGCTATGACTGGAAAACTGTTGAAAGGACAGAGTGCAACTGGGCCAAACCACTTGGTGGTAAGCAGTATGTTTTGGAAAGTCTACCTCAATGGCTTTCTCTCTATATCCCCTCTGTCCTTGGAGAAAATCGCGTGCATTGGGTTCCTATAAACTGCTTGAGATTTTAGGCACAGCATATACACCGAAGGGCTGGGCAATAAGAATCCTGTGTTACAAGGTCATCCATCAGGAATTATGTTCTTGACAAAGCCTCTGAGTCCTTCCCTATTTTCTTGCACATGCCTGTGTCATATAAGGTTGACAATTTAAGTTAAAGGATTAGAAATGTACTTGTGTTGACTGATATTCTTCATTTTCTATATAGAAACATCAAAACTTCTTTAAATTTAAAGCATTAGAAGGAGCTCTTCAGGGACTATATATTGATTAAAGTGGAAATTGGACACCATCTTGGATATGAAGTTGCTGGTGGGTAAAACTAAAAATGCCCTTGTCCTTAAACTTCTAGTGACTGTAGAGGCCACATACAAAAACTTAAGACTGCTCTGGCCTAAGTGATTTGTTTCTTTGTTTTTGTTTTTTACTAGTTAAAAAAGTCTCCTGAGAGAATACAGAAGGACCCAGTATGAAGTAGGGCATCAAATTTAAAGTTAAATATCCTCTTTAGGAAATGAAAATTTGTGTAACAGATTGTCTAGTAGACTTCTCTGATTTGGGGGTGGAAGGCTAAAGTGGCAAATGGTTATTCTTTAATATATTGATTATAGCATCAGATGGTTCATTGATAGTAATTATTCAAGTAAATTTAGGATTTCTTAACCAAAACCTCTATCCTGAAATCTACAACAGACTATCATATCCACTTTTGTGTCAGTCAGTAAAGATACCTTTTGAGATTTTGCCAATTGTTTGACCTCAGGAGTCAAGCTGGCAAGGAAAGAATTCCAAGATCAGGGTTTAAGGTGTTGCTCTCAGTTTGGAGGTGATTAGCATCCAAGTGAACCAGTTCTGGTGGAGAGGCCTTAAAGAGGTAGCTCTAGGAACTAAAGAAATCATATTTGTTTGAACCAGAAAGGAGTGATTAGAATGCACTGTCCTCCTTGACAGAATTTTTGGCTTGCTTCTATGAATTAGACAAAGGTAGAAGGAATACATCGGAATGTGAAACCTTGCAAATATATCTTAGTGGAGAATTCCTCAAAGGGCATCTTGTACAGGAATCTGACAGATTTTTGTTACAGCTACACAAGGGTTCTAAAGACAGACCAATGACCTTCTCAGGCTTGTCCTCATGACATAGCAGTAGCTTGGTGGGGTCACCCCAGAGGAAAGATCTTTGCAGCATTAGAAATTTGATTTTTATCAGCCACCCCAGAAGTAACTGGGCTCTGTGGAGCTGATTCACCATCACCAGCCTCCAGAATGCCAATTTAATTAATTTACAATGAGAAATAGAACTGAATACTTATGTGGGGGGTGAGGTGAACACATTCTCTTCTCAATAGGAGGGTCAGTTTATAAAATCAAATTAATAAGAGAAGGATGCCTGATGAGTCAGAGTAAAGGGAATTAGATAATCTTAATGGATGCTGTCATCAAACTCTGATAGCCTGCTGTACCCAATCTCATTATAGAGATAAACTTGGTAAATGAGATACTTATATTGGCTGCTCAGGGCATCCTTCCCCTGCACAGTGCCAAATATACACCGAAAAATCCACATTCCTTTTTTTTCCCAAATGCTTTATTAACTTCTGGTTTACACCAGTCATTTCCACCAGATTTTGAGTTACAATTTTCCCCTATTTTCCCCCTACCCACCACCTCAAAATCACGGTCCCACCAGATATCCCCTCCTCCAATCTGCTCTCTCCCATATCTTCTCCCATACTCCCTTCGACTTTTCCAGTAGGGCATGGTGGATCTCTGTGCCCCAATGCCTGTATATCTTATTTCCCAATTACATGTAAAATAGTATTAATAATAGTATTTATATATTTTTAAACATTTGAATTTAAAACTTTGAATTCCAGATTCATTCCCTTCCTCCCTTGTCACCAAACCTTACTGGGAAGATAAGCAATTCAGAATATGTTGTACATGTGTAGCTATGAAAAATATTACCATAGTAGATATATTGTAAAAGACTGACTATATTTCCTTCCCTCCTATCCTACCTCCCACTTGTTCCACTCTCTACTTTGATCCTGTCCCCTTTCAAAAGTGGGTGCTTCCAACTTCCCTCCCCGCCAACCTGCCCTCCCTTCCATCATCCCCCCTCTCATCCCCTTCCCCCCTATTCTCCTGTAGGGTGAGATATCCTATTTAGTATATATGTCATTCTCTCCCTGAGCCAGATTCAATGAGAATAAGGTTTTGCCTTTTTGCCTTCCTGTCCTTCCCCTCCATTGCAACCATTTTCCCTTGCCTCTTCTATGAGAGTTTACCCCATTCTGTCTCTCCTCATCTCCTCCCCCATATTCCTCTCTCACCTCTTAGTTTCACCCTTTAAACTTTCCTTTCTACAGATGCCATGCAGATAACCACACTTTAATTATGGCAGAGCTGTTATTACAGCTTTCTTTACATTAGTTACATTTCAGATAAAGTCAGAACTAGAATTAGTGGTAGGAATTGTAGAAAGTCATTCAGATTGTAACATAGAAGGGAGCACATTGAGGAGGGGGGTGCACCTTTCAAAATAATTTTATAAATACCATTGTTCTGGTACCTAAATTGCCAAAAAAATTCTGACTTCTGTGGCATGTAGTATCTATTCTGTGATAGACCAAGCAGCATGTGAAGGCTTCATACCTCCAGGGGACAATAACATGTAGGAAGTGCCATTTTCAAACTCTGAGTATAATTTATCTCCTTGATAGAGTAGTAAACAAGAAGCAAAAATACCTCTTTTATAATACAGCTGAGAAGGTCACAGCTTTATTTAAATCAGTTAAATGCTTTGCTGAGAGCTTTCTTGGTGAAATGGTAGTTTGCCTGACAGTATTTTAAGTGACATGCTGGTCTCTTTGCAGATCATCAATCTTAAGACGAGTTACTCTGGCAGCCAGTTAAACTTATTTATAACTCTAGAGTTGTGATCTATTTTTATGGATTCTTACCCTGAAAGGTTAAGGCTTAGCTTCCAGAAGCGACCTTTTCTGAACTTGTCCTCAGATTCTGGGGGAAAACCCTGTTTGAGGGCTTTTAGTACACTCCATGGGCACCTAGGTGGCTCAGTGGAGAGAGTATGGGGCCTGGAGTCAGGAAGACTTGTGTTGAAATCTGCGTTGAAATCCACTTCATCCTGTTTGCCTCAGTTTCCTTATCTGTAAAATGATCTGGAGAAAGAAATGGCAAACTACTCCAGTATTAACCGAGAAAATCCCAAATGGGGTCATGAAAATCAGACACCCCTGAAAAATGACTGAACAACAGAATTCTTTGTATTAGCTATGGATTGTAGTTGATTCAGGAGCACAGTTGTCTATATTGAGTATCTACTGTTTCTGGTAGATACTGTCTTCTATCTCTTTCAAATACTCAAGACTCAGAATCTGACCCGTATGCCTTCAGTGCAGAGGGGAAATAAATGAATGTCCTTTTGCTCATTGATGCATTAAGTAACCTCCTAAATGTCTAGTAGGATGAGGATCCTTTTTGCTTGTCAGGTCCTCTAAATGCCTCTGCAAACAAGCTCTTGATTTCCTTTATTTTTTTAATAGGGGATGTCTAGTACAACCAGATGGGTAGGCTTAGAAGATAGAGCACTGGGCTTGGAATTAGGAAGCCTCATCTTCCCGAGTTCAAATCTGGCTGCAGACACTTACTAGTTGTATGACCCTGAGCAAATCATTTCACCCTTTTTGCCTTCGTTTCCTCACCTATAAATTGAGCTGGGGAAAGGAAATGTCAAATGACTCCAGTATTTTTTTTTTTAAAGCAATTGGGGTTAAGTAACTTGCTCAAGGTTACACGGCTAGTCATTATTTATGTGTGGGTGCTCATTTTCTGAGGCCGGATTTGATCTCGGGTCATCCCAACTCTGAGGCCGGCGCTCTTACTCACACCTAGCCGCCCCTTTAGGGCAATTGGGGTTAAGTAACTTGCCCAAGGTTACACGGCTAGGTTTTTGTTTGTTTGTTTGTTTGTTTGTGTGGATTAAGTGTCAGAGGCCGGCTCCGAACTCAGGTCCTTCTGACTCCAGGGCCGGTGCTCTATTCACTGCGCCACCTAGCCGCCCCGACTCCAGTATTTCTGCCAAGAAAAACCCAAATGGGGTCTTAAGAGTTGGACATGACTGAAACAACTCAACAACAGTACAACCAAGTACCCCAAATCGCGAAATCAAGATCTAATTTTAAAAGGTTATGCACTGGTGAGCTGTAATATATGATAGGCCCAGGGGAGGTATTTCTGACAGGCATACCATGACTGGCTGCTTTTAAGACTTGAAAAGACAATAATAAAGGTGGATAAGGGTTTAAAAGTTGGGAATCATGGAACTTAGGAAGTCTGTTGTAGGTATCTTATATAGATCTAATGCCTTCCCATCATCAGAGTCTCTCATAGTTAAACTTTGGTAAGGAGATCTATCTTTTTAGGATTTTTTTTTCTTCAAGTTTAAGCTCCAGATCTCTCAGTTGTAATTGTTCTGTTCTTGTTTCTATACTTTTAGAAATACAGCAAAAAATTCTGTTGAGAAGTAGTGTGGTAGAAAGGAAGGAACCATGGATTTGGAGTCAAGAGATTTGGATTTAAGTCTCATTTGTTGTTTGTTTTCAGTTGTGTCCTACTCTTCATGACCCATTTGGGGTTTTCTTGGCAGAGGTACTAGAGTGGTTTGCTATTTCCTTCTCCAACTCAATTTACAGATGAAGAAATTTGAGGCAGTGTTAAGTGACTTGCCCAGGGTCACACAATTAGCAAGTGTCTGAGGGCAGATTTGAACTCAGGAGAATGATTCTTCCTGATTCCAGGCCCAGCACTCTATCCACTGTGCCATCTAGCTGTCCTTCCACACTACTCTTTTTTTCCTCTTGTTTTATTGATGGGTTTTTTAAAGACTACCTTTTGCTATCTCACCCAGGCTGGAAATACAACTACCACTAATGGCCCAGTTCCACTGATGATCATTACAGAAGCTTTGACATGCTCTGTCTTTGATCTGGGCTGATTCTCCTCCTTAAGCAGACTGGCGGTCCCTTTTCCCTGGGAACTCGCCATATTGGTGCCAGATTTAGTGCCTACACTTAATTGGCTTTAGCACTACTGCACAAGCACAGAACTCTTGAACTCGAGTAATCCAGCAGCCTTCTTGCTGCAATTGTTTAGTTGTTCAATTGTGTCTGACTTTTTATGATCCCATGGACTAGTTTTCTATTCTGTGTCCTCAATTTACAGGTGAGGAACTGAGGCAAATAGGGATTAAGTGACTTGCCCAGGGTCACATAGCCAGTAAATGTCTTCCACAATAGTGAGGATTACAGGTATGCATCAATACCTCACTCACCTGATGCCATTAGGTTTTATATCAGTTGCTAAATACAGGGTGTCCCTCCCCACTCCACTACCCAGAAAACCTTTGCTTATAACAAAAATTTAAGAAAAAAGGCCACATTTGACAGAAAATGCAACTCTACACCCATAGTCTGCCAGTTTGTTTGTTTTTTTACTTTTAGAGTTGAGGGACCAGATATATAGATAGAACTGAAGTAACCTTTACTACAGGGGCATATATGCTTGTCCATACTCATCCAGAGACCATATAGTAAGTATCAGGATCTTTCCCTGATGTTGCTATTCATAGCAAAGTAGGGCTTAATTAATCTTCCCTTCCACCCTGTATTGGTAAAACAGAACTATAGTGAGCAAAACTGATAGTACTGGAAAAAATGTGTAGAATGCATTTACAACTCAGAGTGTGTCAGCATGCATGGTGAGTTAATGCACCTGTCTGTGGCTATATAGAGCTGGAGAATCTTGGGCAGATTTACTGTAGCTTTAACTCTCCAGATATCTTTTGGTGGGGGGGGAGGGATGTTAAAGGATATAGTGTGAGTAGGCTCAGATGCAGACTGCTAATTGTTGGCTAGCTTAGACACAAGCAGTGTAGAAGCCCACGGATGGTTGGGCTTTGAGTCTGGATCAGCTCTTCTCTGGATCAGAAGCAGCTGAGCCCTACCTGTTTAGTGACCACAGTGAATGAGAGCCCTATGTCTAGAGTAAGTCAATCAATAGTCAATTACATGCCTTCTATGTGTCCTTTGGGCAGCTAGGTGGCACAATGGATAGAGTGCCTGACCTGAAGTCAGGGAGACTCATCTTCCTGAGTTCAAATCTGGCTTCAGATACTTACTAGTTGTGTCACCCTAGGTAAGTCACTTAACCCTGTCTGCCTCAGTTTCCTCATCTGTAAAATGAGTTGGAGAAGGAAATGGCAAAGCACTCTAATAACTTTGCCAAGAAAACCCCAAACAGGGTTATGAAAAATTGGATATGACTGAAAAATGACTGAGCAACAACAACAGCATGGGCCCTGTACTTTACTAATCACTGGAGATTAAAAAAAAAAAGTTTAAAAAAAATTCCTTACTCTCGAGGAGCTTAGAGTCTAATGGACATACAAACAGCTTTGTACAAAAAAAAATTTACAGATAATTCCCTCTCTCTCTCTCTCTTTTTACACACACACACACACACACACACACACACACACACACACACTCACATATCCACCCATGCTAAATTAGAGATAATCTCAGAGTAAAGGAACTATAGTTAAGGAGAACTGAAGAAAACTTCTTGTAGAAGGTGGGATTTTAACTGGGAATTGAAGGAGGTCAGAGGTGGAGATGAGGAGGGAAAGTGTTCTAGGTCAATGAAAATGCCCATAATTGGGCGATAGAGTGTTGTATGCTAGGAACAGGGAGAGGCCAATGTCTGGATTACAGAGTACATGGGCAGGAAAAAAGGAGAAATAAGGTATAAGAAGACTGGAAAGGTAGGAAGGGTCCAGGTTACAAAGGATGTTAGAAGCCAAATAGAAGATTTTATATTTGCTCCTGGGGGTTAAAGGGAGCCAATGGAATTTACTGAATAGGAGGGTGACATAGTTAGACCTACATAGGGAGATTATTTTGATAGCTAAATGGAGAGTGGACTGGACTGGGGAGAGACTTGAGGCCAAGAGACTAACCAGCAGGCTAATCTTCACTGTAGTACTGGGGACCACATTGATGAAACCTTAACAGACCTAATATAATTTAGCACAGGTCTGGATCCCCCAGAAGACAAACAAGGGAAAAGAGAAAGCATGGGGGGGGAAAAAGAGAGAGTCAGGATCTAAATGTTAGAGAATATGTATTAGTTGTTACAGTGTGTTAAATATCTTGTACAAGTCACTAATGTCTTTAAGTAGTACTTCCCTTAGGCCCAGGTAAGTGAATCCCCTACCCTGGGCACTGACCTCAGGGGGATGCCATGCTTTGGAGGACCCTGCTTATTATAGGCACAAAATTATTATATAAAAATGAAATATACAGAATAAAACAAAATAATTTTGAATGACCTGCATAACCCAATGAATGTTATTTATATAAGATATGGGAATGTCTTAATAAATTAAGTCAGCCAATTATCCAAGATAGTTGGATAGATTCTAATAGCCCCCAACTCTTATAACATGAAGAGTTCCAGAAAATGTTTCAAATATGCTCAATTTTCTACTTGCCCCACATTTTCCTCGGACACTTAAGTGCTCATATATTTATCACTTATTTTTAACTGTCATAAATCACTTAAAAGTACAACATATACTGCTGATCAAATACATTATCTTGGACAGCAAATTTAATAATGTCAAAAATGTTCAATAATTGTGTGGCAATAAATGTACAATAATGTGTGGCAAGAACCCTATGTATCATTACAACATAATATTTTATAAAAGAAACACGATGCTATCAATGATGCTATGCTAGTAGTCAGTTATACTTGAAAACTTGTAGTACGGACAAAATTGGCAGAAATATTTTGGTTTTCTAAGCTGGAATAAGGACCTTAAAATCATTGCTGATTTTAAGTATTTTTCTTTTGACATCTCATGTACATTTCAGATTTACTACATGAAATTGATTTCATTCTAATTTGAGAATATTAATCTTTAAATATTGATATTAACAGCACACTCTTCATATTCTGAGGAGTTATTTGTTTTGATATTTACTTCTTTTTCCCAATTACATGTAAAAACAGTTTTTAAACATTTGTCTTTTAAAATTTTGAGTTCCAAATTCCTGTTTTGTTTTGTTTTGTTTTTTTTGCTTTTTGAAGGAGCAATTGGGGTTAAATGACTTGCCCAAGGTCACATGACTAGTTTTTGTCTTAACTATCTGATGACAGATTTGAACTCAGGTCCTCCTGACTCCAGGGCCAGTGCTCTATGCACTGTACCACCTAGCCGCTCCACAAATTCCTGTATTTCTAAAAATTTTTATGTGCCCTAAATTGGGTAATTAAAAATTCTGGGTGTTTTATCTAATTTCTTAATACTTCACAAATGACCCACAATTTCTTCAAATTTGTTTTTGAAATATATCATGAACATTAGTATTACAACCATAACTGCAATAAACTTAAATTTAAAATCCTTCCATTTAAAGAAAGATTGATGGTTGCCATGAAAGTGTACATGTGTGCTAATTCATTAGATTATGTGGGACAGTGTCTTCTGTTATTTGTTACATTAGAGGCTGAAGAGTTTGCATAAAGAGTGGAATATTTTAATTTTGTACTTTTTATGTTTGTGTACATTTAAATGGTCATAAACAATAGTGCAAAAAGGTATAGTTTGATTTTCAACAAGAAATATTATTGTAATTTTGTATCAACAATTGAAACATAAGTTTCATCTGATTTCATTTCCTCAAAATATAATTTTGATGTAGTCTGTATATTTAATGCAAAGTTACTACTTTAATTTCAAGATAGATAGTTATTGTATATAAGGTTTCAAAGAACAAAGTACTATATAAACATAATATCAGCATTTCATTCTCTGGTTTATTTGTATTGCCAACAAAATATTAGAAAATAACAATGTAATTTTAGCATGATACAATAAAAATATTTTATAAAAATTAATATTATTAACAGAGCCTCCCATGAAGAGACTTTTTGTGTGCAAGACATGTCAAAATAGACTTCTGATCTATGATACAATTTTGATTCATGATATTTTATTCTTTGATACATGCTGTTGCAAATAGGGTAACATTTTCAGCTTTTCTTGAACTGTATATTGTTGGGGAGTGAAAGTAGGGGCTGTTTGATGTATTCCAACTTCTAGGTATCAGCTACCAAACTGTGTTGAAAGCATTTGCTGAAAGTGAAGCTATGGATATTTGTGGTATGTTGAGGGATTGTGGGCAGTAGAGGAATGAGGTAAACTCTCATGGTATAAGGGGTTTTCCTGGAATATCTGAAGAATGGTGTTGTGAATAGTAGTTGGGGGATCCACTTTTTAACCACACACTGCATGCCATTGTAACATAGCCCTGTGAACTACAATGGTAACCCAAATTTAGAGTCATTTGGGCTCTGAACAATTTGATGTTTTAAATCATAATACTTTATTAAAGAAAGAAAAAATACTTTATTTTTCCCTCAGTTACATGAAAAAACAATTTTAAACTTTTTTTAGAGGTTTTGAGTTCCAAATTTTATCCCTCCCTCCTCCCTTCCTTCTCCCTTCTTTGTGACAGTAAGCAATCAGATATTATACATGTACAATCTTCTAAAACATTTCCATATTAGTCATTTTGAATCATGATATCATTTATAAAAAGGTTTGTTAGAGATTATAATGGTACTACCTTTTTCTTGTGTTAAGAAATATGAATTAGGGCAGGGCAGCTCTCACCTCCTCCAATTAATGTAAAAGGTGACTCTGAAGAAACTTTGGAGCTACAGAACCCAGAAAATGACACAGAGAAGCTAAACTCCCACTGAGGACAACCCAGTGGTCTGGGAGCAAGTGGACAGCGCAGCACTCTGGGAGGAGAACCCGGCTCCCTGCAAACCCGAGGTTTTAGCCAGGACCTGACCAGCCAACAGCTAGAGGAATTTCAGATCACCAGCAGCTGTGGCAGTTTCCAGAATTATCAACACATAGATGCTAAGGACACAGTGAGAGGTCAGTGCATTGTGGACTTTGGGAACCAGTAGTTGGGGCTGCAGTTGGCCTCGGTCCCTGGGGCAAAAAACAGCTGAGGTGCTGAGGTCATGCAGCAGCCACCATATGGCAGCTTCAGAGCTCCTGGCCTGCAGATTGTAGGGGACCAAGCAACCAGTCTGAGGGGTAATCACTCTTGCTTTAACCTGCTTGGATCTGGATTGTGGTCTAGGATGGAGGTCCTAGGGTGTGCAACCAGTTTGCCATACTGTGTGGAGGCTTCAGAGAGGTCACGAAACTAATACCTTCTGCAGGTAAGAAAACCACAGTATTTGGTACAAAGCTCCCCTGTCTGGTAGCAGAGTTCTACTGTGGCAAAAAGCCCAAAAGTCAAGTAACTGAGTGTCAACATGAATAAATGAGGGAAGCAAAGTAAACAGAGCAACCCAACTTTACATTCCTATTTTGGGGACAAAAAAGATCAAAGCATGGAACAGGAGGAAGACAGTGAAGTCAGAATTCCTGTACCAAAAGCTTCAAAGGAAAATACAATCTGGTTGCAGGCCATAGAGGACCTTAAGAAGGATTTTGAAAATCAAATAAAAGAAGTGGAGGAAAAATTGGGAAGAGAAATGACAATGATGCAAGAAAATTATGAAATGAGAGTCAACAACCTAACTGAAGAAAATAACACCTTAAAAAATATACTAGAGGGGTGGCTAGGTGGTGCAGTGAGTAAGAGCGCCGGCCTCGGAGTTGGGATGACCCGAGATCGAATCCGGCCTCAGAAAATGAGCACCCACACATAAATAATGACTGGCCATGTAACCTTGAGCAAGTTACTTAACCCCAATTGCTTTGAAAAAAAAATAGACTAACTCAAATGGCAAAAGAGGCTCAAAAAGCCAATGAGGATAAGAATGCCTTAAAAAGCCAAATTTGCCAGATGGAAAAAGAATCTCAAAAGCTCACTGAGGAAAATCATTCCTTCAGTATTAGGTTGAAGCAAATGGAAGCTAGTGACTTTATGAGAAATCAAGATGCTGTTAAACAGATCCAAACAAATGAAAAAATAGAAGACAATATGAAATATCTCATTGGGAAAACCACTGACCTGGAAAATAGATCCAGGAGAGATCATTTAAAAATTATTGGACTACCTGAAAGCCATGATCAAAAATAGAACCTAGAAATCATCCTTCAAAAAATTCCCAAGAAAAATTGCCCTGATGTTTTAGAACCAAACGGCAAAATAGAGGTTGAAAGAATCTACCAATCACCTCCTGAAAGAGATCCCCAAAAGAAAATTCCTAGGAATATTATAGTCAAGTTCTGGAATTCCCAGATCAAGGAGAGAATATTACAAGCAGCCAGGAAGAAACAATTTGAATATTGTGGAAACACAATCAGGATAACATAGGATCTGGCATCTTCTACACTGAGGGATTGAAGGGCTTGGAATATGATATTCCAGAGGTCAAAGGAGCTGGGATTAAAACCAAGAATCACCTACCCAGCAAAACTGAGTATCATGTTTCAAGGGAAAATATGGTCATTCAATGGACTTTCAAGACTTCTTGAGGAAAAAACCAGAGTTGAATAGAAAATTTGACATTCAGCTACAAGAAGCAAGAGATACTTGAGAAGGTAAACAGGGAAAAGAAATCATAAAGAACTTATCAAAGTTGAACTATTTACATCCCTACATGGAAAAATGATAATTTTAACTTATGAAACTTTTCTCAGTATGAGAAGAGTTGAAGGGAATAGAAATGTATATACATATATATATGTATGTATATATATATGTATATATATATACACATATATATGAGGGTATATGGGCATATGAATACATATATGAATGTGTGTATATATGTGTACAGTTATACATAGATAGAGGGCACATGACCAATTGAATAGGAAGGGATGATACTTAAAAGGTGAAATTAAGAGGTGAGAGAGGAATATAATGAGAGGAGATGGGGAGAGACAGAATGGGGTGATCTCATATAGAAGAGGCAAGGAAAAATGGTTACAATGGAAGGGAAGAACAGGAAGGCAAAAGGGAATGGGTCAACCTTATTCTCATTGAATTTGGCTTAGGGAGGGAATGACATACACACTAAATAGGGTTTCTTACCCTACAGAAGAGTAGAGGGGAAGGGGATGAGAGGGGGTATGATGGAAGGGAGGGTAGGCTGGGAGGGAGGGAAGTTGGAAGCACCCACTTTTGAAAAGTGACAGGATCAAAGACAAGAATAGAACAAGTGGGAGGTGGGATAGGAGGGAGGGAAATATAGGCAGTCTTTTGAAATATATCCATTATTATTGAAATGTTTTGCATAGCTACACATGTACAACCTATATTGAATTGCTTATCTTCCCAGTAATGTGGGTAACAAGCAAGGAAGGGAATGAATCTGAAATTCAAAGTTTTAAAATCAAATGTTTAAATATATATGTATATGTATGTACTATTATTAATATTATTTTACATGTAACTGGGAAATAAGATATACAGGCACTGGAGCATAGAGATCCACTGTGCCCTACTGGAAAGTTGGACTGGGTATGGGAGAAGATATGGGAGAGAGCAGATTGGAGGAGAGGATATTTTGGGGTG
Source organism: Gymnobelideus leadbeateri (assembly GCA_011680675.1). NCBI lineage: Eukaryota > Metazoa > Chordata > Mammalia > Diprotodontia > Petauridae > Gymnobelideus > Gymnobelideus leadbeateri. Next base: position 1,043,384 of record WOXC01004215.1, on the reverse strand, counting down.
GTGGGTAGGGAAAAAATGGGGAGAAAATTTGTAACTCAAAATCTTGCATAAATGAATGATGTAAACTAGAAGTTAATAAAGCATTTGATTAAAAAAAAGAAATATGAATTAGTTAAGACTGGCCCTTTTGACAAGAAAGAATATGAAGATTCTTGGATTTGAACAGGAAGAGACAGTGCCTGGTCATTGTGAAGAATCTTTATGTTCTCTGATTGGGCCAAATTGCCCAAAATAAACAAATACATAAGTACCTCTTCTCTGCCCATTATTCTAAATCTTCATTGATAAATTGGTCTACCTCACATGGGCCCATGAATTTTCTATACATATACAGATCAAATCATTTTAATAGATAGGGCTCTACCCCAAAATATTTCTCAGGGTCCTACATAACCTAATAGCAGCCCTATCCCTGACCCTAGGTCAATGAGCCAATATATATAAAGAACTTTACAAATCTTAAAGCACTCTAAAAGAAGTTGGCTTCATTATTATTACTACCTTACTCCACAGGATTGTTGTGAGGAAAGCACTTTGTGAATTGCGAAAGTGAGTTACTATTATTCTGAATTTTACCAAAAGAAAAACTCAGCTGACATTTCTATTGCTCCTCTGGTGGGGAAGGGGAAGGGGAGAGGAAAGGAAGAGTCAAAAGGAACCCAGCCACTGTGCTAAGAACTTTACAAATATCACAACATGCCTGGAAAGGAGGTGTCATTATTATTTCCATTATAGTTGAGGAAACTGAGGCTGACAGAGGTTAAGGGACTTGCCCAAAGTCACATGACTAAAAAAGTGTCTGAGACCAGATCTGAACTCCAGCTTTCCTGAAAAGTTCTCTGGATTTGAAATTAACTTGAATTTGTAATCTGAATTTGGACTTGGGCTCAAATCTTCATTGTGCTATTTATTACCTCTGTGGTGACTTTGGGAAGTCAGTTGACCTCTTTGGTCCTCAGTTTCTTCATCCATAAAACGAGCAACTGGGTTAGGTAGCCTTTAAAGTTCTTTCTAATTCTAAATCTGTCTTCCATACAAATCCTTAATCTAGTGAGCAAATGAGTAAGTTACAGTGTCAATTCAGAGATATAAAAAATTCTAAGTAAAAGTTGCCTTTGAATTTTTGCTAAGCAGATGAAGCAGAGGAAAACATGAAATATCCTCTTTTCCCCAAGTTTGATTAGAAACATAAGAACTCAGTGTAGTTCTGAAAAGCAATGGGGTAATTGGAAAATGCTTGTTAAAGTCAAAAGTTCCTAAGTACTCTGTAGTTGCACCTGGATAATTTATGGAATTCCACTGGTAAGTGTCACACTGTTAAACCTAACCAAGTGTTTACTGCATTTGCCAAAAGTCAGATGAAATCTAGCAAAGGGCCTAGGGCCTAAAGTTTCCCACCTCTGCACTACACATGTGGACCATGAGTAAGTGATATTTGATTTCAATGTTCACATTTTCTCCTATGAAGTAAAATTCTGACATGTTTAAAGGCAAATAAATATTGCAATGCACCCTGTGTTCTCTGTAAAATCTAGTCATCATGGTTATATTGGGTGTTTTTTACTCTGATGAAAACTATTGACATCCTTCCCAACACCACCACCCAATCAGGAATGGCCTTTCAGATGTATACGGGGCATAATATTCTATGAGAAGCAGTTTGGCACAGGAAGAAGAATGCTATACTTGGAACTGGGCAATCTGGGTTCAAATACCACTTCAGATATGTGTCCATGGTCAAGTCATTCAATTCAGAGCCTCAGTTTCCTAATCTATTAGTTGGGGACAATAATACTTATATTGGCTATTTTCACAGACTTACAAAGAAAGTGCTTTGCAAACTATATATAAAGTGGGTTTAGATAGCAGGATTTAGGCAAGCTTCAGGTATAGAGAGAGAGCTATTTGTCCAAGGTCAAAAAGCTAGTAAAGGTTAGAGGTGGGATTTCAACTCAGCTCTTTCTGAGTCCATCTACTATAGACAGCTTCTCTAAGCCACGATATAAATGTGAATTATTGTATATGAACACAGTCTGTCCTACTCAGAATCTGAGATTATTACAAAATACATACTTGTAATGTTTACTCAAGTTATGATTACTATATATTTCCCTCCATCCTATCTTCTTCTCTTTAACCTTCTTTCTTTTTTACCATCTCTCCTTAAGAGTCTGTTTTGCTTCTGATCACTGCATCCCTTAATTTCCCCTTCTTTTCTATCTATCCCCCTTTTATTCCCTTCCCCTCCTACCCACCTGTTGGGTAAGATAGATCTCTATAACCGACTGCGTGTGTATATATTCTTCCCTCTCTGAACCAAATTTGATGAGAGTGAAATTCAAACCTTGCTGGCCACCCCTACCCCCACCATTTCCCTCTCTGCTGTAAAAGTTCTTCTTTGCATACCCGTTTTAGGTGAGATAATTTCCCCCATTATTTTTATCCCTTCCATCTTCTACCACTGCATCTCTCTTCATTATCCCCTCATTTTTTTTTGGATCATCCCAATATAATTGACACATACACACATCCATGACCTCTGTCTAATTGCCCTAATAATGATAAAGTTCTTAGGAGTTACATGTATCATCTTCCCATTTAGCAATGTAAACAGTTTAACCTACTTCAGTCCTGTATGATGTCTCTTTTATGTTTACCTATATATGCTTCTCTTGAGCGTTGTGTTTGAATGTCACTTTTTCTATTCAACTCTAGTCTAGTCATCAGGAACACTTAAAAGTTTTCCCGTTAATTAAATATCTATTTTTTTCTCCTAAAGTATATATTCAGTTTTGCTGAATGGGTGATTCTTGGTTATAATCCTAGCTCCTTTGCCTTCTGAAATATCACATTCTAAACCTTCTGATCCTTTAATATAGAAACTGCTAAATATTATATGATCCTGACTGTGGTTCCAAAAATATTTAAATGACTTCTTTATGAATTCTTGCAATATTTTCTCCTTTACTTAGAAACCCTGGAATTTGACTATAATATTCCTGGGAGTTTTCATTTTGAGATCTCTTTTAGGCAGTGATCAGTGGATTCTTTCAATTTCTATTTTACCCTCTGGGTCTAAGATCAAGGAAATTTTCCTTTATAATTTCTCAAAATGTGATACCTAGGTTATTTTTTTTTATCATGGCTTTCAGGTAGTCCAGTAATTCTTAAATTTTCCCTCCTCTATCTATTTCCTAGGTTAGTTGCTTTTTCAATAAGGTACTTCACATTTTCTTCTTTTTTTCTTCTTTTGATTTTGTTTTATTGTTACTCAATGTCTCAGAAAATCATCAGCTTCAATTTGCCCAATTCTGATTTTTTTTGCTTTTTTTTTTATTAAACAAATGCTTTATTAACTTTTGTTTTACATCATTCATTTCCGCCAGATTTTGAGTTACAATCATTTTCCCCCCATTATTCCCCTACCCACCCTCCCAGAATAGCAGTCCCACAAAATATCGCTTCCTCCAATCTGCTCTCTCCCATACCTTCTCCCATATCCCCTTCGACTTTTCCATTGGAGGAAGATGAATCTTTGTGTCCCAATGCCTGTACATCTTATCTCCCTATTACAGGAAAAAGAGTATTAATAATAGTATTTATATATATTTGAAACATTTAATGTTAAGACCTCGAATTTCAGATCCATTTCCTTCCTCCCTTGTCACCCATTCCCTCTTGGGAGATAAGTAATTTGGTATATGTTGTACATGTCTAGCTATGCAAAACATTATCATAGTAGATATATTGTACAAGGCTGCTTATAATTCCCTCCTACTCATCCCACCCCCCCACCTGGTCCATTCCCTACATGATCCTGTCCCTCTTCTATAGTGGGTACTTCCAACTGCCCCTCTCCCCAAGGATGCCCTCCCATCCATCATCCCTCCTCTCATCCCCCTTCCCCCTATCCTGCTGCAGGTTGAGATATCCCATTTAGTATGTATGTCATTCTCTCCCTGAACAAAATTCAATGTGAATGTGGTTTTGCCTTTTTAGACTTCCTATTCTCTCCCTCCCTTGCAACCACTTCCCCTTGCTTCTTCTACATGAAGCTCTCTGCGAGCTGCGTGCTGCTGGCTCCCAGACCGCTGCGCTGGTCCTTCCTGCAGGGCTGCTGCGCTGTCCTCAGTGGGAGGTTAGCTTCTCTGTGTCGTTCTGTGGGTGCTGGGGCTCCAGAAGTTGTTCAGAGTCCCATTTTACATACTCTGGGGGGAATCTGGGGGCAGAGTGGCTTGGACGAGCTGTTTCTACTCCGCCATCTTGGCTCCCACCTCCCCCAATTCTGATTTTTAAGGACTTCTTTTTTTAAGTGAATTTTTGTACCAACCTTTTCCATTTGACCTCTTCTGCTTTTTAATGAATACTTTCTTCAGTGAATTTTTGTGCATCTTTTATCATTTGGCCAATTCCGTTTTTTAAGGTGTCATTTTCTTTAGTATTTTTTTGTGCCTCTTTTACCAAGCTGTTGATTTTTTCAGAATTTTCTTATAATGCTCTCATTTCTTTTCCCAATTTTTTTCCTTTATCATTTTCACCACTTTAATTGGACTGGAAAAAATGTCTCACCTTGACCTTTTGTTGATTCCACCACTCCAGAATTTGATTTGAAGTGTCATTTTAAAGTTGTTTGAAAAGGAATGCTGGGAGAATTCAGCTAGGCTACTGCATCTACTCTGCCATTTTGGTTCTGCCCCACTAGATTTAGTATTTCTTAATGAGAATTCAAAAGTACCAACAAATCAGAGAATATGAGAGTTGGAAGCAACCTTGGAGATCATAATATTGCAAAAATCATTTAATTTCTCTGAGCTCCCTTTTCCTCATCTACAGAATGGTATGTGTTGGGGGGAGGGCAACATTGGGGAACTACATGATCTTCAAAGGTCCTTTACAGATCTAAATCTTATGAAAAATAATTATTATTTTCCTTTTACAGATGAGAAACTTAGGCAAAGAGGCAGGATAACTTTCGTAAGGTCACGCAGTAAGTGGCAGAGACCAAGACTAAGAGCCATTTCCCTTTTCATTATATTTCTACGCTTAAGAATTAATCTAAAAACTATGTTAAAGTGTTAATTTTTGTGTCTGTGTCAAAGGCCTTTCTAAAACCGCAGCTTAATCTTCCTCTGTGTTTTTTGGACCAAAAGGTCTACAATATCACTAATAATCACCACAGTTCACTTGACCTGATTAGAGGTGAGGCCTAGATAATAAGCTGTAATCAGGAAATCTCATATTTGGAATAAATCCAGTTAAGCAGATAGGGGAGGGCAGGTAATACAAAAGACATGGATATAATCATACTGGAAGAAGGAGTAACCTCTCTCTAAGAGAGTCTGATCTTTCCTCTATGGTGATTGGTGGTGAGAGAAGGTAAATGCTAGTGTTACCCCCATTTTACAGTTAAGGAAACTGAGGCCAAGGATCACACAATTAATACACACCTGAGCCTGGATTTGAACTCAGGTCTTCATGAAAAGCTAAATGGAATTGGAATCAATTTCAATTTGTAATCTGGATTTGGACTTGGGCTCAGATTTGAATGGGGTCTGAAAGGAAAGGACTTTACCACAATGGGAACCTGGTGGTAGCACCCCAAATGTGGTACAATATATGATTGCAAAGCAAGGTATACAAATAGTAGTTGCTTTTTTTCCTTTAAAAATTATTTATTTTTAGTTTACAACATTTAGTTCCACAAGTTTTTGAGTTCCAAATTTTCTCTCTCCGTCTCTTTCCCCCTCACACCCCATGATGGTGTGCAATCTGATATAGGCTCTACATATACCTTCACATTAAACACATTTTCACAATAGTCAAGTTGTAAAGAAGAATTATAACCAATGTAATGGATCACAAGAAAGAAGAAACAAAACAAAAAAGAGAGAACAAATAGTTTGCTTCAATCTGTATTCAGACTCCATAGTCCTTTCTCTGGATGTGGATAGCATTTTCCACCATGAAATCTTTTGGAGTTGTCTTAGAACATTGCATTGCTGAGAAGAGCCAAGTCTATCAAAGTTAGTCATCACAGATACACATCTTTTGAGAAGCAACTTGTCTAAGAGGCCTGACTATAAAGTGCCAAGGAAGCCTATAAAGATTAATAAAGAAGTGTTAGAAAATATTCTTAGCCAATATTATGAGGTCAGACCATACATTAATGCACCATTGATGGAGCTGTGAACTGGTCCATCCATTCTAGAAATCACTTTGGAGCTGGACCCCAGAAGTTATTAATCTGTACATACCATTGAACTTACCAATAACACTATAAGAGCTATATTCTAAAGAGATCAAAGATAGAATAAAAAGATCCATCTGTACATAAGCACTTGCAGTAATTTTTTTTGTGCTGGCAAAGAAAGAAGTGTGCCCATCAGTTGACAATCAACCAAACAAAATATGGTATGTCTGAATGGCAGTATGGCATATATGAATGTATGTATTGTGGTATAGGAATGTAAAGGAATACTATTATATTAATTTTTTAATAATATGCTATTATTGTACCATAAGATGTTATAAAGGGGATGATTTCAGAGAAACCTTGTTAGATTTGTATGAATTGATGGAGAATGAAGTGAGCAGAACCAGGATAAAAATTGTTATTAATTATTAATTAATTATTATTAACATTTTATAAGTGAATAACTTTGAAATACTAAAGAACTCTGATCAATGCAATGACCAACTATGATTCCAGAAGACTGATGGTGAACAACTGCCTGACAGAGAGGAAATAGACTTAATTTGAGAAATGAGACATATTTATGGACATGACCAATGTGGTGATTTGTTTTGTATGACTATGCATAATTATTACTAAAATTTTATTTTTATTTTTATTTCTATTTCCTTCCTTGAAGGGAACAGATGCTTGTTAATTGGCGAAAAAAATTTTGAAAAAACACAAAAAAAGAATGTCAGACCCTGGATTCAAAATACAGAGGCTGTGCAGAAGGAGATGGTTTCCTTTTGACAGGAAAAGGCTTATTATCATGAGTTATTATGGAGATGCCATGCATGCATAGGATGGGTATGATCTCTCTTTTCTGACTTGATTATGAAACAGAAAGCCAATTTCTTCTTTGTGTAAAGAGACAGATGGATCTAGGTAGAGTGATATAAAGGTCATGATTCATAGGATCATAGATTTAGAACTGGAAAGGAATTTAGAGGGCATCTAGTCCAACCATTTAACAGATGAGATAGTTCTGCTGTTGTTGTTCAACTGTGTCTGACTCTTTGTGACCCCATTTGGGGTTTTCTTGGCAAAGATACTGGAGTGGTTTGCCATTTCCTTCTCCAGCTCATTTTCCAGATGAGGAAACTGAGGCAAACAAGGGTAAGTGACTTACCCAGGGTCACACAGCTAGTAAATGACTAAGGCCAGATTTGAACTCATGAAGATGAGACTTCCTGACTCCAAGCCTGGCACTCAGTCTACTGCACCATCTGCCTGCCCTTGAAACAGTCCTAGAGAAGTTAAATTACTTGACCAAGTTCACAAAAGTAATAAAGGGATGAGCTAGAATTTGGACCCAACTCCCCTGACTTCAAATACATTACTCTGTAAGCCTGGCACAGTGGGAAAAGCCCTGGTTCTGGAGCCCAAAGATCATGGTTCAAATCCTGCCTCTCACTCTCTGTGTGACCTTAGGCAAATCATTTCATATCTAGGGGTGTCAATTTCCTTATAATGAAGTGGTGAACTTTCTGGCCTCTGAAGTTTATTCCAGCATTAAATGCTTGATCTGTGATCCCGGGGGAGAGTGTTCCAAATTTTGAAAACAATGGGTTCTGGAACCCATGGAGGAAGTAGTGTAGTGGCTAGTGTAGAAATATTTTGCAAATATAAATATCTATCAATTTGGAATTATCAGTGGGATTTTATTTAAGTCTCTCTGGGTATTTGGCTTTGTCAATGTGTCACTTAGTCAAGTGAGAAAAGGCAAAGTCACATACTTGGCTTTTATGTCTTTTCCTTGGTTTCTATTTGGTATTTGTGTCATGCTGTACTACACAGGCCTTAATGAACCACCTCCTAAGTTTCAGTATGAGAACTAAGTGACCACTAATAATTAACCTTCTCAAATTAGTTTACTGCTCTAGCTTGACCACTGGCCTTCTCTTCTATTAACCTGTCCATTAAAGCCCATTAGAGACTAAGTCATCTGCTATCCCAGTAAAGAAATAGAGACCCTTTTGGGAACCATGATGTCTCAGAGGATAACAAATTTCCACCCTGAGTCATAGATGTAAGGATAGAGACTCACACAACAGGAAAAAAGGGAATCAGCAATGAATTACTTCTCACAGAACCCCAAAAGTCATCTAGTTCAACCCATATCTGAATAATAATCCCCTCTACATTATAAACTTATGAGAGATCAATTCCTTACTTGAAGAAAACCAACTCAGCTTAAAGCTCATCTTCTGTAAAAGATCTTTCCTGGTTCTCTCTGTCTCTGTCTTTCTGTCTCTGTCTCTGTCTCTCTCTCCCCTGCTCCATACCTTTTGCTAGTGTCTTACCTCTGGAGATCACCTTGCATAAAGGAAGTTGGGAAGTTGAGCTGTGGGAGTTGGGAGGCAGCAGCTGCTACCAGTAGTCCTCATGAGCACTTTGAGAGCAGGATCATCTTTTGCCTCTCTTTGAATCTTTATGCACTAAAGATTTTTTTCTAGGATTTGATGGTTACTAGTAAATGTTTTAAAGAACTAAGCTGAGCTGCTTAAATGATCTTATTTATGGGTTATGGATGAGAAGAGCTAAAAATGGAAAGGCAAGAAAGGACAATCTGGACTGATGTCTTCAATACGGTTTGAAAACTGTTGTGATGAGAAGTCGGAATCTTTTAAAGACATCAACTGCCTCAGGTAAGTGTCAGCTTTAATCCCTATAGACCCAAGCAAGACTTTTGTATTAGACACGAAGACTTGCATGAAGAGCTTTGTAGCAGAACTATACCCGGAGAATGACTAGAAACATGGCCTCTTTATTGGCTGTCCCATACACCTGGGATGTTCTCCCTCCTCACCCCTGCCTCCTTCCTTATACAATGGCTAAGAAGTCATAGATGCAAGAGATGTTTTGAAGACAGGAATATCCAGACTACCAAGTGATTTACCAGTATCAATAGAGAGAGCCAAGACTCAACTCTTGATCAGTATCACAAATGGGTACGCTAATAGACATAGGAGGAAGGGCACTTCAGGAAATTAAGATCACCACAGCCATACTGACGTGTTAGGGGGCCCTTCCCACTACCCCTTCTTTTCCTATTCATTTACTTTGCATCCATAAAGTAATGGAGGGGTGGCAGTCTACAAACTCCAGAATTATCTTTACTCCTCTTTGCCTTAAATTCTCCTGTTAATTATCCCTCCATGATTGTTCTTGCTTGCTTCCTTCTGCTATTCTTTCTATTGCTCCTAAAATTAAGGGAGAAGGAGATTTCGAGATGGAAAGGGAGTCCAGAGAGGGCACAGAGATTGAAGGCAAAGAAAAGTCAATTGGATTTGTCCTTGAATTTATGAAAGAGACATTTGATGTCCTCTTTGAATTTTCACCCAATGCTTTTCCTAGGCAGATACAGGGTGCCCCAAAAGGTTTAGTGCAACTTTAAGCTTTAACAGCTTTTACTTTAAGCTTTACTAGCTTAAAACTGCACTAAGACTTTTGGGACATTTTGTATTTCAGCCTTTGGCCCAGAGTGTACCACTGCCCTCCCAAATCACTGCAGGCCTGTGTCTGCTTACTCTAGTCCTGCTTTAAAAGTCTATTTAATTTGATAGTCATCCTAGGGATCACTTGGGAAAACGAAAGGAAGATGCCTAGTACCCCTTGAGTTTATTCTTATGGTGTTTTCATTTTTTTGGACATTTATTTTTCCTGCTAAAAATATCATACACCCTTCCAGGAAGGAGTGGAAAAATGACTTCAGCCACCCAATTAAAAATATGCTCAGCTGAGCCTGGCTCTTACCTATTTTGGGGCAAAGCCCTGGGATTGAGTTCTTTCCATACCCTTTTCTGGACACCATCACTGATGGATTCCAACACAGGCTCCTCTTGCCAGGTGTTTTCAAGAAGGAAAATCTGTACAATTCTTCTTCCCCATCAACTCCCCCACTCCACTCCCCATTTCTACGTACATTTCTCTCAAAAGTTCCCTAGGACCCCAGGCCAGAAACTCTGTTTCACTAGAATGGTATAAATTTGATTATAGAGACTCTGGATGTGTGTTTCTCTAGGATTTAAATGAGGTGTCACCCACCTCCTCCCTTTATATTTACAGGGGAATTCAAATATGAGCAAAGTCTATGAGTCGTAGAGAGATCCAGGAGCTTGCTTTGGGAGAACTGAGCTTGTCTGTATGAAAAGGGTCAGTCTCTCCTTTCTTCATCTTCTCTTCCCCAGCTTCAAAAGGAAAGGAAAAGGAATAAACCGCACAAAGCAACCTGGGGGGAAGAAGAGGCAGGGCTTCTATCGGCCAAGGAGCAACTTAGTAATTACCATACAGGAGATTCAGGGCTAACTTCTAGAAATTTTAACTCATATAGGATGGGATATTTGTCTGATTAATCCTTTATTTCAATGTAAGTTGAGTCAGGTTCCCTATTTACTTCAGAAAACTAAAAATGAGTTTAATTAAAGAAAAGGAGAGTGAAGGTAGGAGTGGGGGAAGGTCAGAAGTGGATTTGGGTAATTAATTTTTAAGTGACTCAAGAGTTTGAAAATGTTCTTGCCTTAAAACAGTTCATGCAAGGGAAACCCCAATGTAAGGTGTCCTGGAAATTATAAAGTGAAATACTTAAATGTTAAGCACCTACTATGTATAGGGGGACACAGGTAGGTGATACAGTGGATAGAGCTCCAGGCCTGGAGTCAGGAAGAGCTGAGTTCAAATATGACCTCAGACACTTACTAGCTAAGTGACCATGGGTAAGTTATTTAATCCTGTTTGCCTCAGTTTCCTCATCTATAAAATGAGTTGGAGAGGAAATGCCAAACCACTCTAGTATTTTTGCCAAGAATACCCCAAATGGGGTCACCAAGGGTTGGACACTAATGAAATGACTAAACAGCAACAACATGTGTAAGGCATTATACTGGGGTATGGGAATGCAAAATCACCCTGCCCTCAAAGGAGGATGAGACATGTACATAAATAACTTCTAGGAGAGCAATGGATTTAGTGTCAAAGAATCCCTGAGTAAATACTTTCTCTGGGGCTCAATTTCCTTATTTGTAACAAGCAGATATTGGACTAGATGCTTTGTAAGACAAGTCCCAGCTTTAAAAAAAAAAAATGATTGTATGATTGGATAATTCAAGGCCAGTCGTGATCAGTAACAAAAGAAACCAGAGCAAAGTGTGTTGGATCCCCCAGAATCCATTTCTTCCCTTAGCCCTAAATCCCACAACCACAAAGAATTCTGCAAGATTTCTTTCAAGGATATCTGTACATCATACCACTGGCCATCTACCCTAGGAAGAGGAGCCAGAAGCTGGACCAAGGACACACTAAGCCACGCATGAAAACCTCTTCTGACCTGATGCAGTTTTCATCCCAGGCAAACAACTGAATATCCCAGGGCAGCTTCTTTGCATAATGGCAGGATTTAGTTGCTTTAGAGACATTGCTGTCAAACATGATTGGTGGGGCAATATTATGCAAGATGTGCCTATTGGTTTTTTTTCATTTTCTTTTTTTTTAATTAATTTATTAGTTTAGTTTCAGTTAACAAGATTCAATTCCATAGTTCCTTGGTTTTCAAATTTCCTTTACTTCCCTCCCCCCTCCCCTCATGACAGCATATAGTACAGTATAGGGTCTGCAAATGCATTCATATTAAACATTATTCCAATTACAAAGGCATATTGTACTAGGTGGGATGAAAGATGGTAAGGAAGAAGTAAAACCAAACAATGAGAAGAACAAGATCATTTAGTTTGCTTCCATCAGGATTCAGGCTCAGTTCTTTCTAGTTATATCTCTGGATGGCGCATTTCTCACTTTCTTGAGTCATTCGGGATTAACTTATATCACTGCATTGCTGAAAAGAGTCCAGTCTGTCATAGTTGGTCGTCACAGATATGGTATGTCTGTGATTGTATACAAATTTCTTCTGATTCTACTCTTCTCGCTCAGCATCAGTTTGTATAAGTCTCTCCAGGTAATTATGAAATCCGTCACCTCCTCGTTTCTTATAGCACAATAAAATTCCATTACATTCATATACCACAACTTGTTTAGCCATTCCCCAATTGATGGGCACCCCTTTAGTTTCCAATTCTTTGCAACCACAAAAAGGGCTGCTAAAAATATTTTTGTACATATGGTTCTTCCTCCCACTACTATGATCTCTTTGGGATATAACCCTAGGAGTGGTATGGCTGGGTCAAAGGGTATGAAATTATTTATAATCCTTTGGGCATAATTCCAGATTGCTCTCCAGAATGGTTGGATAAGTTCACAACTCCACCAGCAATGTATTAGCGTTCCAATTTGCCCACATCCTCTCCAGCATTTGTCACTTTCTTGTTTTGTCATCTTAGCCAATCTGACTGGAGAGATGTGGTATCTCAGAGTTGTTTTGATTTGCATTTCTCTAATTAATAGTGATTTAGAGCATTTCTTCATATGCTTATAGATATCTTTAATTTCTTTCTCTGAAAACTTCCTATTCATATCCTTTGACCATTTATCAATTGGGGGATGACTTGTATTCATATAGATTTGGCTCAATTCTCTATAAATTTTAGAAATGAGTCCTTTATCAGAGACACAAGTTGTAAAAATTCTTTCCCAATTTCCCACCTCTCTCTTGATCTTGGTTACATTGGCTTTGTTTGTGCAGAAGCTTTTCAATTTAATGTAATCAAAATTATCCATTTTGCATTTTATAATGCTCTCTAATTCTTGTTTGGTCCTGAAATCTTCCCCTCTCCACAGATCTGTCAGGTAAACTATTCCTTGCTTTCCCAAATTGCTTACAGTATCATCCTTTACACCTAGATCATGCACCCATTTGGACTTGATTTTGGTATATGGTGTTAGATAGTGATCTATGCCCAGTTTCTGCCATACTGTATTCCAGTTTTCCCAGCAGTTTTTGTCAAATAGTGCATTCTTATCCCAAAAACTGGGGTCTTTGGGTTTATCGGCCTATTGGTTTTTTAAAAGTTGTTTTTTTTTGTGGGGGGTGTGGGGGTGGGTAGGTAATCAAGGTTAAATGTCTTGCCTCAGGTCACATAGCTAGTAAGTGTCTGAGGCTAATTTTGGCCTCAAGTCTTCCCCACTCCATGGGCCAGTGCTCTCTCCACTGCGCCACCTAGCGGCCCCCAGATGTCCCTTTTGGATCAATATAGGCAGGAGAATAGGCGGGGTTTGCTTTATCATTGCAGGTAGAAAAGCTGAGGTGCTCAGAAGATAAGACCATGTGACTTTGTGATCAAATTCTAATCTTAAGAGTAATTTGAGGGGTGATTTCATCCAGACTGCTGCCCTCCCCGCTTTAGCACTGCAGTTCTCAGGACAACAGCCATTTCATTTTTAAATGTCCTCAGAGGAGTGTTTTGCTAATAAGCTTCAGTCTAACCTGATGAGGCCTTATCCCCAGGTGGGGGTGGGGGAAGGGCAATCAAGCACTACCTGGGCCCAGGGTTTTATACCTAGGTATCTGTGTGGTCCTGAGACCTGAATATTAAAACAAGTCGAAAACAAAGAGCTTCACACCTGTGGGAGAGACATACAAACTTAGGAAATTGAAATGCATGGAGTATGATGAAGTTGGCCATTTCTCTGCCTCAACCTGAAGTCTCAAAGCATTAGTCTTTTTATATAGCAGCTTAAGGCATGCCTCCCCCGATTCAGTGCACCCTAAGACCCTAAGGACTGTGGGACTTTTCCATATGATTTACAGCTGAGGACTTCTATATATTTGACCTCCTCAATTAGAATGTGAACTCTTTGAGAACAGGGATTGCCTTTTTTTTCTGTTTAAATTCCCAGTGCATGCTTTGCACATAGTAAACTCTTAATAAATGCTTTCCTCCCCCCCCTTTCACTCCCTCTCTCCCTACCATTCCATTCCTTCCTTCCTTCCTTAATTTCTTTCATTCTTCCTCCCCTTCTTCCTTCCATGTCTCTTTCTGTCATTGGTACAGTTATGGACAGTAACTACCAAACCTCCTGATTCAACTACTCCAACTGTGCTGCAGGCATATAAACGCCATAAACTCTCTTGTTAATAAGTTCCAATGGCCCGTAGTTTTTTGGGATCAAAGTCCCCCACCCTTAAGCCTAGAGCAAAATATATACTTCAAGCCCTTCCACTTGGTAGACAGCACAAATGTCCCTATTCCCAGCTGAAAGATTTTCAGCTCATTCATTCTTTTCCCTTCATGGGTATTTGATGATGAGAGGCTCCTGTTTGCCCAGCAGCTGTTAGAGGCATTCAAACTTTTATCACTTAATTTTTCACAGTCTGATCTTCAGCTTTCTGCACATCATTTTAGTCAGGGTGTCCAGTGATTACTGTCAGATTTCAGAATTTATCAGTAGTTTGCTTCTTTCACTCTGCCCCCACAAAACTTTGTCTGTTCTGGCCCAGCATCATGGGAATTTTCTTGGAATGACCTAGGAAACTTGTTCATCCCTAATAGGAAGGTGCTGGGAGCTGGTACATTGAGCAGGAAAATATCCAGGAGTTGGGGAGACTTTCAAGTTTTAATACTTATATAATAATTATGGACATAAACAAATGTAAATTAGCACCTGTTCTTTTGAATCACCAGCTTTAGGCATATTTATTTTTGTAGTGAAACAATAACATTATCCAGAGAATATAGTTCCTGAGGTCTGTTTTCCATGAACTTTTTCCTCTCAGAAGTTGACATTCAAATTACTGTTGTCTAGCACATAGTAATCACTTAATAAACACTGTATCTATCTACCTACCTGAATCTATTTCTATCATATCTTATATCTCTGTTACCTGTCTCTATCATCTTTCTGTCTCTTTTTTTTAAGCTCCTAGAGGATAATCTCTTCCTCTCTTTGTCTCCTCTGTCCACCCTCTGTCTCCACCAGATCCCCCACAATTACCTTGCTAAATTCATTAAGTCCCCTGCCCCTAAAACAAAAGGCTACCCTGGTCCCTTTGAAAGGGTTACTAGAATTTTGGTTTCAAATGTTCTGTCTGATACTAAAGCTATTTGATTTGAGGCCGGCCATCATTGTGCCCATACACTGATTTCAATATTTCTGAAGATCTATGATTTCTCATGATTGGACATTCCCTCCGCTGACACAGATTACATCCACAGAGCTGGTATGACCAAAATCATTGGTCATCTAGTAGCTAAACTTTTGGTGAAGAGCTTCTCTGAACTTAGGGCGACTGGTGCTCAGGTGACAGGTATTGCTGGGTATCTCAGGAATTATTTGTTTTGCCTCAGGCTACTGATTATAAGACCAACCCCGAGTGGTTAGTATCTTACATAAGACACTCCATCTCCTATCTCAGAGCATTTTCTCTGTCTGTCCCCCATGTCTGGGATTCTCTCCCTCTTCATTTCTGCCTTATGGTTTTCTTCAATCTCAGCTAAAATCTCATTTTCTTTTTTTTTTTTGCTTTTTGGGGGGCAATTGGGGTTAAGTAACTTGCCCAAGGTCACATGGCTAGATTTTTGTTTGTGTGTGCATTAAGTGTCTGAGGCCGGATCCGAACTCAGGTCCCTCTGACTCCAGGGCTGACGCTCTACTCACTGCGCCACCTAGCTGCCCCTAAAATCTCATTTTCTACAAGGAACCTTCCGCAATCCCTCTTAATGCCAGTGATTATCCTGGATATATCTTATTTCTACTTAGTTATTTGCATGTTGCCTCCCCCATTAGACTGGAGCTCTTTTGTTGACTTTCTTTGTATCCACAGCACTTATCATAGTGCCTGGCATATAGTAGGGGCTTAATAAATATTAGCTATTTTTTATAGTCATTTTTATAGTCATTACTATATGACATGTTCAGCCTTTAGTCATAGATACCTGGAATGGGAATAGGTTAGAAGCCTTTTGGGGGAACTCATATAAATTACTATCAAGGAGAGAGGATAATGTCAGCTTTGACAAATTGTTTATTCCTAATTGTTGTTATTGACATTGGGCCTGAACTCAAAGTCTGGGTAAAGAACCTGGCAGAACTCTTGAAAACTCAGTCACATTGTGACCAAGAACAAGTATTAGTATTGGATCTTAGTGAATGGGGTATCTACCCACAGATGCAATGCAAAACCAGGATGTGAGAAAACCCTAAATTCTGGCGTTTGGCCCAAGTGAGGAAAGCCTAGTTTTCAGTATTCCTTCTTGTGGAGTACGCCGTAGTGGATAGAATGCTAGATGTAGAAATAGGAAAACTTTAGGTCAAATCCTGCCACTGACAACAGCTATGTAAGGTGGCTAGGTGGCGCAGTGAATAGAGCACCAGCCCTGGAATCAGGAGGACCTGAGTTCAAATCCAGCCTCAGACACTTAACACAAAAATCTAGCCATGTGACCTTGGGCAAGTCACTTAATCCCAACTGCCCTACCTTCCCCCTCCAAAAAGCAAAAAAAAAAAATTACATATATTGGGGGTGGCTAGGTGGCACAGCGAGTAGAGCATCAGCCCTGGAGTCAGAAGGACCTGAGTTCGGATCCGGCCTCAGACACTTAACGCACACACAAACAAAAACCTAGCTGTGTGACTTTGGGCAAGTTACTTAACCCCAATTGCCCTCCAAAAAGCCAAAAAAAAAAAAAGACAACAGCTATGTGACCTTGGATAAGTCATGCAGTTTCTCCAAATTTCCTCACCTGTAAAATGTAGATAATAATTCCTGATATTTACCTATGGTGAGATTTAAATAAGATAATGTTACATAAAGTGCTTTGGAAAGCCAAAAGTGTTACATGTCCTTTCTCAGTGGATAGAGTACTGGGCCTAGAGTCAGGAAGAACTGAGTTCAATCCGGCCTCAAACACCAGTTGTGTGACCGGGCCACTCACTTAAGTTCTGTTTGCCTCAGTTTCCTCATCTGTAAAATGGGGATAACAATTACACCCACCCTCCACAGTTTCTATGAAAATCAGTTGAGGTAATAATTATAAATGCTTTACACAATGCCTGGCACACAGTAAGGACCCTATAAATGTTAGCGAGTATTATTATTAATAGCTGTTATTATCTGTCAAACTGCTAACAATGTATGGCTTCTCCTTCTACCTTTCTGACTGTTCTCTCTCTCCCTTATGGGATCTTCTTCCTTCTTCTATCCCCTAACTTTGAATATACTCTGATCTCCATCCTCATCATTCAACTTATAGCTCAGGGGGCTCCTCATCCTTTTCTATGGTTAGCTATCACATATAGGCAGATAAATTATAATTCTGTATCTCTATGACCTATCACCAGCATTCTGATTTCATATTTTACTTTATTTACCTTAAGGACTTCACAGCAAACAGAATATGTAATTCTCCATTCTTTTTCCCCAGGCTCCAATCTTCTTCCTAGCTAACATTTCTATCAATAGTAACCCCGTTCAGATGTCCATTAATTGGAGGATGGCTGAACAATAGGTGGTATATTATTGTGATAGAACACTATTGTGCCATAAGGAATGATGAACAAATTGGTGTCAGAGAAAACCTGGGAAGACTTACACGAACCCATACAAAGTGAAGTGAGCAGTACCAGGAGAATATTGTTCACAGTAACAGTAGTATTGTATGATCATCTGTGAATGACTTAGCTATTCT
The DNA here is from genome assembly GCA_011680675.1 of Gymnobelideus leadbeateri. Lineage (NCBI taxonomy): Eukaryota > Metazoa > Chordata > Mammalia > Diprotodontia > Petauridae > Gymnobelideus > Gymnobelideus leadbeateri. Next base: position 1,025,573 of record WOXC01004215.1, on the reverse strand, counting down.
CAGCAATTCAATGATCCAAGACAATTTCAAAGGACTTATAGTGAAAAATCCTATCCACCTGCAGAGAAAGAGCTGATCGAGTCTGAATTCAAATTGAAGCATACTTTTTAAAACTTTATTTTTCTTGGTGCAACATGGCTAATATGGAAATGTTTTTGCATGACTATATGTATATATATATATAATCTGTATTAATTAATTGCATGCTTTCTCAAGGAAGAAGGAAAGGAAGGAGGAACAGAGAGAATTTAGAACTCAAGATTAAAAAAATGTTAAAATTATTTTTATATGGATTTGGAATATATATATGTATGTATATATACATATACACATATATATATATATATGCATATGTATTTAAATAACCCCATTCTTCCATTCTCCCTAGCTTGGAATCTTAGAGTCATCCTTAACTCATGTATCTCCTTCATCTCCTAATATCCAACTTAGAAATATGTGCCATTATTTCTTTTGCTAAAAGTTTCTTTACTTTCCACTTTTTCTTTTCCCCTGTTGCCATCCTGGTCCTGGCCTTTATCATCTAAGACAGTCAAAGTAAAGCTGGGTTCAAATTCCATAGCTGGTATTTATTACCTGTGTGACCTTCAGCACTCTTAGGGGTTGAGCAAGGGAGATGGGGGCATTCCAGGCATAGGGATCAGAATGAGCAAAGGAATGGAGGCATGAGAGTGCAGGATGTATCTCACAGGATGATGAATTCTATTTGGCTGGGGTCTGACATAACATCCACCATATCTGAAGGATACTGACTCCTCATAGGTGGGACCTTCTATACCTTGAGGTAATCAAGAAGACTGAGGCCACCAGGAAGGTGCATCTAGGAAAGGATGGCTTGAGTCCTCTTTGACATCCTAGGCCAATCAAGTCCTGGATTTGTCACCTTTTTAGGAGAATTCTAGCCCAACCCATATTGCCAGGGCTGGGGAGGGGAGAACCTTGTGAATACTGGTCTTATAATAATGTTTAAATTAGTATTGTTTTCCTCAATGACCCACTGATGAGGCACAGAAAAAGCCTCCAAGGGTGGGCCCAGCCAGGTGGGACTGGTAGAAAGACTATAGTCACCCTATAGTCCTGGAGACTCAGATGACTAGAACTGGTCCCTGGAAGAAGAGAGAACAAGACTTTAGTGCTGTCCTCCTCAGGGCTTCTTCACATTTTCCATGATTTAGAGTCTATACCCCATATGATACCTGAGCCTAAAATACCCAATAAAAAAATAGTGGGGGGGCAGGAAGGAAGCTTATCCCAGAATATGTGACTCCTTTTAAGGCCACCAACAAGAGAAATATAAGTGATCTAGAAGAAAAAAAAAAGTGTGTCAGGAGCCTAATGTAAGGCTTCCTTAAGGTGGGCAGGGTAGCTTAAACTCTGCCCGTTCATGTTTCAATTTACATGACTCCCGTTTTTGCTATTCAATAATAATGCCTAAATACCATAGCAACCACTATAGCAAGTGGCACACCATGTTCCTTCCAGGCTATATGTTATTTTCTTAAAGAAACACACTCCCTACCTACCACTTGGAAACAGAATTTCTGGATTCTGTCCAGAGAAGCATTGGCACAAGCATGACAATCCCTCTTCCCTGGAAAAGATATTTCCCTTCCTTCTTTCATTTAATTGGGTGGGTTCAGTGAATACTCCAGCAGCAACATTATTTGGCAGGGCAGGTTGATGGGAAATAAGGTCAACTCAGCACCTGCTAGATGTGGGTTGAAACCATTTCCACCACAAAAGCTGCAAGTTCATTTCTGCCTCCCACAGAAAGAGGTGTGGATTTTGAAGAACCTTTTTTGGCCCAAGAAGGATAACCAGGAGCAATAGAAATGTCAGTGAAGTAAATCTAGGCTGGATGCAGGAAAAAACTTCCTAATAATTAGAGTTAACAAGAATGCAATGGGCTGCCTTTGGAGACAATAGATTCTCCTTCACTGGAGAGCTCCAAGCAGAGGATAGATGCCCACTTGACAAGTATATTAAATGGGGATTTTGGGGGGGGGAATTCATTGGGTATTGAGATCCCTTCCAACTATCAAATACTGTGATTCTGAATATTCAGAGAAGGGTTGTGATATCTTCTCCTTCATTTAAACAAATAACTGATATTTTTTGCCTTTATATAATCTTCATTTTCAAATGTATCCCTTCTTTATTCCCTCCCCAGAAAGCCTTTCTTGATGATGAATAAGAAAGAGGGGAAAAAAAGCAAAACAATTTCAGCAGACAGAATCAGACTGTATTTGCAGAGCTCCATGGCCCTAGTTCCTCACCTCTGCAAAGAAGGAAGGGCAGTCTATTTTCTCATCTCTTCTTCAGAGCCAAGCTTGGTCATTTGAATTACATAGCGTTCACTCTGTGCTGTGTCCCTTCAGATTGTTGTAGCTATTGTGCATATTGTTTTCCTGGTTCTACTTATTTTTACCTTGCATCAATTCATATAATTCTCTATGTGTTTCTCTGTTTTTTTAAAAATTTATATTCATCATTTCTTGTAGTATAATAACATTCCATTACATTCAGATACCTAGATTTGTTTAATCATTCACCAACTGATGGGCATCTACTTTGTTTCTAATCTATAATTACTACAAAAAAGTGCTGCTATAAATATTTCAGTATAGATAGGACATTTCTTTCTTTGAATGAGTTGGAGGTACATTCCTAGCACTGGGATTTCTGTATCCTTTCTTGATATAATTTTAAATTGTTTCCCAGAATGATTAGACCAAGTCGGGGCTCCACTATGTATTATGGTACTTATCTTTCCATAATTTCTCTAGCATTAGCTATTCCTGTCTTCTGTCATCTTTGCCAGTTTGCTGAGCATAAGGTTGAAACCTGAGTTGTTTTGATTTACATTTCTCTTCTTAATGATTCAGAACAAGTTTTCTTCATTATTGATAATATGGATTCATGCAACTATTTTGGAGAACTATTTGTTCATATATTTTGACTATTTATCCACTGCTTTTAAATGTTCGTATTAATTTTTTATATATCTTGAATATTAGACTCTTCTCAGAAATATGTCATACAAAGATTTTTCTCCAACATGTAGCTTTCTTTCTTATCCTAATTGCATTAATTTTGTTACTATAAAAGCTTTTCCTTTTCAAGCAATCTCAATTAACCAATTTTTATAAAATTTGTGGCTGTTTTATCCTTTGTTTAGGAGCTGTCCCCATAGCCGTAGCTGTAAAAGGTATCTGACATGGTTCTCGTGTGTGTGTGTGTGTGTGTGTGTGTGTTTGTATGTGTGTAGTTTTTAACATTCCTCTCATTCGAGGATGAGACATAATAATATGACAAACATCCACAGGTATGCCATAGACCTTTGGATTGCTAAATAAAAAAATAATGGGCAAATCAATCTATAATTATATACCTGGTGAGACAGGTAGTGCAAATAAATCTACCTTACAGATGGGGAAACTGAGGTCCAGAAAGGTTAAATTGTTTCCTAAGACTACATAGCTAGTATATAGCAGAGCATCAAGTTTCCGACTTTAAGGCCAATACTTTCTTCACTACACCATTAACTGGATACCTCTTTTGCAACTCTGCCCCACAAGCCTTGAATCTAGAATTAAATGAAATTTCCCTGCCCCTCCAAGAGTATACATTACAGTGTTTAAGTAGAAAACATACACAGTAGGAAAGATAACAATACAATACAGTCTGTGGTAAGTGAGGTGTAGAAATTAAGTGCTGCTTTTCATTGAGTGGTCCGTAGAAAAAATGGAACATAGGACATTGAATTGCTAATGGCCCTTGAGAGAACATCTAGGCTATTTTATAGCTGTCCCAGTCTGTTATAGGTGCTTTGAGACTTAAGACTATGCTTTCATCTGAGACTGACCAATGATCATAAAAGCAATAGGACTTTATTATGGGAGTTAATTTAACAACTGCCAAGGGAGGGAATGAAACTCTACATAAGACAAGGTAGGGGTGGTAAAGACAAGGTAAGGTTAACAATAAACATAAAGCAGAGCTGGTGCAATTCAGGATACACACAGTGGGCTTGGGACAATCATGTGCATGTGGGGGAAGGGTAGTCGTGAGAAGCAATCAAGGATGCAGCCATTGCTTAAAGATAATGAAAGGGGTGGTATCCACGATGGTCCTTTGACAGGCTACCCTATGGACTTGGAACAACTACATTACACCACATTGTTGCTTGTTTTCAATGGGTAGGTTGTAGGCATTCCACCTCTACGTATATCAGGACAGTTTATGAAGGCAGACTGGGGCCAGAGCTTTTATAAGAAAGAGGAAGGTGGAGAGGTGGGGGCTGAGTCTTGCTCAGGCGTGGCTAATTGGTCCCTCCCTCCATGTCCCAGGCAGAGAGATGCTGAGGTGTGGCTTTTGAGGTATCCTAGGGAGAGTTCCTTTAGCTTGTACAGTAGAATCACCAGAATGTGAGGGTCCAGGCTAATAATTGCTTCTAATAAAGGGAGGTATAAATGACCACAAGTTTCCCAGTCCTTCTCCTATGAAAGAGTGATTGCTGATTCCAGGGTAAAAGTGACCCACAAGGATGTCCTATCAGGCCTGAGAAGCTCCAGTCTGATATAGAGAGCATTTAGAAGGGCACACACTTGGATTGCAGGTTAATCTACCTGGGGGCAGGGGAGTAAACTGAAACCATACCAGGTCTGTTTCATATTATCCAGGCCCATAACATGAGGCCTGGTTGAGTACAAAATAGGGCCAGAAGGTTATAGAACCAGAGATTTAGATTTAATAGGCATCTTAGAGGCCATCTAATTCAATAATTTTAGAGACTGGGAGACTGAGGCACAGAGAATTTAAGTGTTTTGCCCAGGTTTACACAGTAAATATCTGAGACAGGATTTGAACCCACATATTCTGAACTCCAAGTTCAGTGTTCTCTCCACTACTTCATGTAGCCTCTCTTCCACCATACAGTGATGGGGATAGGAGATTATCAGTCTTCTCTCCAAACTCCACCCTCATAGTCAAGGACTTCAATATGCCTACATGGTGGTCCCTTTAAACACCCTTTCTTTCCAGTTCATCAATCTCTTCAGTTGCCATGACTTAACACCTTTATTCTACTCCAGCCACCCAAAGGGATATGCAAGACTCAAATCTTACCATTATTCATAACTGAAAACTCAATCCATGATGTTCAAATCTGAAATTTCTCTCTCTGATTATAATCTCCTATCCTCATCACTGCCTCTGTATAAACCTGCTCTTTATCTCTACCTTGATCTACAGTTTCTCCAGCCCTCCTTACCCCTCACCTTTATCACTATCAAGCCTGTTCTGGCTTCACTTTCTTCCTTGCATATACCCACAATTCACCAGTTTAATGCTACAATATTCTCTGCTCTGGTTCTGTTGCTGACCATGCTTTACCAAATCTTTTTCCCAAAAGGGGAAGCAAGGTAGCTAAGTGGATAGAGCACTTGGAATGAGCAAGACTCATCTTTGTGATTTCAAATCCAGCCTGAGCCACTCATCTGTATGACCCTGGGAAAGTCACTTAATGTTGTTTGCCTCAGTTCCTCATTTCTAAAAATGAGCTAGAGGAGAAAATGACAAACCACTTCAATATCTTTGCCAAGGAAACTCCTAAATGAGGCCATGGAAAGTCAAATAGGACTTAAACAGTTGAACAACAATTCTGGATTAACCCCTTAATCTACCTTCTCTAGTTAATTTGTGTGCTGCCAAAAAAAAAAAAAAAGTCAAAACCACTCTCAAATGTCTTCAACTAATGTATTTTATTTAATCTCAGCTGGGCTCTCAGTGCTACTCAGAAAACCTCTTATTTTTCTCTTATTAACTCTTCATCACTCACATTCTCAATTTGAAGCCCTCTTCTCCCTTCAAGCTCCATATGCCACCCTTCCCTTTCCTCTTTAGCAGTAGATTTTACCTCCCACTGTATTGAGAAAATTGAGGCAATTTGTCTTGAACTCTTTCTTCTTGCCTACTTTACACCTCAGCATGCATTTTTCCTTTTGTTTTCATTAGCTCTAGTCCATGAAGAAGAGTTGGTCCTTCTCCTTTTTTTTTGCGCTTTTTTTTGGGGGGGGTGAGGAAAGCAGGGCAATTGGGGTTAAGTGACTTGCCCAAGGTTACAAGGCTAGTAAGTGTTAAGTGTCTGAGGCTGGATTTGAATTCAGGTCCTCCTGACTCCATGGCTGGTGCTATTTTCATTGTGCCATGTAGTCACCCCTGGTCCTTTTCAAAGTCAACCGCTGTACTTAAACCCCTTGACCGCTTCTCCTTCAGGAGTTTGCCTTTCCAACAATCCTCTTTCTCTTTCATTCCCAGTTTCTCTTTATTTACTGACTTCGCTGTTGCTTACAGATCTTGCTGCCTTAAAAAAAATACCTTTATTTGACCCTGGCAACTGTTTATGCTATGGAACTATGGAACTATATCTCTTTTCTTTTTCACAGCAAATGTACTAGGAAAAAAGTCTACACTCCTTGCCTCTACTTTTTCCCATTCAAATCTCCCCCTTCTGAACCCCTTGCAATTTGACTTCTGGTTATACCACTCTATTAAATCTATTCTCTCTAGGGTTTCCAGTGGTCTCTTATCTGCTATAGTCAATGGTGGTTTTTTTTTTTTTCCCAGTACTCGTAGGACTTGATTTTTTTTTTTTTTGAAACTGTCAATCACCCTTTCTTCTGGCTGGCTGCACTCTCCTACTTTAGCTGCCAAGACATGGCCCTTTCCTGATCCTCTTCTTACCTGTCTAACCATTCCTTCTCCTATTTTATACCTGACTTGATATTAATAATCAAAGGGCCATCAAAACAAGGCATCTTTATTTTTATATTTTATCAAGAAATCTCATATAATTTTGATGTAGGCCCAGGAAGTATATTCTTGAAGAGCCTTTGAGGTGGTATTTTGCTCAGTGGGATCAATAAACAGTTTATAGTCAACAAACAATGAGTAAAGTAGGATCTTAACATTTTCTACACTTTCAGTCAATTGTGTGATTGCAAAGATGTAGTCTGATCTAAAATAGTATTAGGAAAAGCTTGCCTAGCCCCTTCTCATACCTTCATTGAGGATGTCCTCACTACATGTATTGATTATTCTTTAAAAAATTGGAAAAGCATGCAAATATCAATAGTTATTAATGTTCTATTATTTCTTTTTTGTTAATAATAGCCTTAAATTTTTTCCAGGCATGTGATATCTTTTACCTTGCTGTCTTTTATATTGGTGATCAAACTGCATTATTTCCAAATGGACCTCCTCTGGAGTTCCTTGGTCTAGTCCAGCTGCTCATTCCAGCTTTGTTTTTCTCGGTGCTATTTCCAAAATCCTCATGTAGCCTGTCAGGAGCTCTAATCCAAATGTGGCGGCTCCACTGTTTTTTATGGTAAAAAGAGTTTGTTGTAAATATTTCTATAGATCTTTTCCAGCTTTTATTGATTTGTTGTTGTGTTTTCAGTCTCATCCTTAAAAGCCCTCACATTGACATTGCTTAGTTAAGTCTCTCATGAAGCTTTCTGTAAACTTGTTTCTCCCTTCCCTGCTTCTCACTGTTTTATTAGGCAATAAAATTCATAATCCTGCTTTGTAAGATTTTATAAACAAGTTTATGTCTAATCTGATGTTGCCATTTGCTGTTTGAAAAGGAGATCAAGTGTATTCTGACAGACTATTTCTAGGCTCCTTTGATCTCCTTATTTTGACAATTGTTTTACATTGGTTTAACTTCTTGAGGAAATAGTTTGGCCATTTATCCATCATTTTCCTATTTTCATGTCAACAACTTGCTTAAGTGGGTCAGGTTAGAATTGTTTTATTCTTTTTAAGGCTTCAAGCTGTATTAATATCCTCTCAATAATGAATTCATGGTTTAACTGTACACAGATAGCTAATTTGGGAATGAGTCCCATATTAGAACCAAGCTATTTCCTGTCTATTAAAATGTAATACATATTATAATTTGTTATGCTACTCACTGCTCACTACATCCAATTCCTTCTGACTCTTTTCTTAAAGAAAATGTTCATAATAAATAAACTTGAGGTTTTGGTGTAGTCTATAAGCTTTTGGTCTATTTCTTTTATTATCCTGAACCATATTTCCCAAAATATTTTTCCCTGTTCTTCTCAAGTCCATTTTTATATTAAGATTGAGTATCAAAGCATATGTTTACTTAATTTGAAATATTTTATTGAGTTATTCATAGACTTTTTCTACTTCTTCATTGTTTGGTACTGATTTTAATATATACACTGCAATATTTTTTATAGTTACTGTTTTTCAAATGCTTATCATGAGAACTGCAATACGAGATAAACAAATGTCCCATGAAATTATATTTCTTGTTCCATTTGGATACACAATAAAACCAACCCCTCATTCCCCATTCCTTTATTTGCCTTTTCAAAGTAAGCCATTCTCCCTTTTAACTGTAACCCCCTTGTTTCTTCTGGTTTTTCTTATAACAAGATTGTAAAAATTATTATCATTCAGTTCCTTCAGCAATATGTCTACTCATTTGTTGCTGATCAAGAATCCTACATTGGAGTGCCAATAAATAATAGTTCATAGCTATAAACCATTTTAAAACTATGATTTCTGGACCCTTCTATCCCAGAAATGTAGAACTAGGAAAGGAAATGGCCTAGTCATATAACAAGACTGGTTTTCCATGTGTAAAATGTTCAATTTTGGAACAAATGATACAATCATAGGTTATTTTTCAATGACCAAAAGGACATTTGCTTAGCCCTAGCATGGATGGGATACTCAACAAAGATGTGGTAGTCTGCTTATTCTATGAGACAATCAAATCTCAAAGGCAGTTTTAATACCTTTTGCCTTCTTTTCTTTTTTTTGGAGGGGGAAAGGCAGGGCAATTGGGGTAAGTGACTTGCCCAAAGTCACATGGCTAGTAAGTGTTAAGTGTCTGAGGCTGGACTTGAACTCAGGTCCTCCTGACTACAGGGCTGATGCTCTATTCACTGTGACACCTAGCTGTCCCTAGTTTTAATACCTTTTAAGGAAAAGCTAGATAGCCTGAATTGGGGGAGAGCAGGAAGAGCTAGCTTACCTCATGGTAAGAGACTCTGGTAGATAATATTGCTCCTACCACTCCACAGAATATTTAAAAACTTTTTAAAAAGACTTAGAGGAAAGCCTTGAGTACATTGAATAAATCTTCTGTGGAGAATTATAGGACAATATGTTCAAGAATCCCACAGGATAAAAAAGTATGGATGATAATGTACCATTAAATGGAATATGTTGATGATCATAAATTCATTGAAGCACAGAGCTACTGTAGTATGGTTTGGAGAAGCAAGGGAGAGTAGACTCTGGAGGATTACATTCTAGTTGGAGGTGACAAGGAATTTAACTAGGATGATGGCAGTGTGATTAGAAAGACAAGACCAAATGCAAAAGACCTTAAAGGAAGAATTAGCAAGGTGTGTTGATTGATCAAGCACATGCCTTTAAATTTTGCTACCAATGATGCTGAAGCTGATGGATCAATTGAACTCAGGAGTTCTGAGCTTTAGTAGGGCTAAAGCTGATCTGGAGTTGGCAATAAATCTGGCATTCAGGAAGCCACCAAACTGCCTTAGAAACATAGAACCTGTGTAGGTCAGAAGTGGAATACATCAAAACTTCCTTTCTGATTGGGCCTATGAGTGGATGCTGCATTTCAAGCATGAGCAAAATACGGAGAACTAGTTAAAAAAAAAAGTTGTTGACAGATTAGATATGGGAGCTAAGGAAGAACGAAGAGTCAGAAATTACTTCTAAGTTTTAGGTGATTGAGAAAATACAGTTATAGGGAAGTCAGAATCAATCAGCAAACATTTGTTAAGGACGTTTTATGCATCAGGCACCATGTTAAGTATTGAGGATTAAGAGAAAAAGAAATTATTTTCTTCAGTGAGCTTTTTGTATCTCCCCCCCAAATTTGGTCAGTTCTTCTTTTTTCAAAGCTAGTTATGGGAGTCTGCAAGTTTTTGGTGCTTCCAAGGTGTGTGATTCTTGGCCAATCAATGATAGGCAGAGCGATCTGGTTTTAAGGTATGGTCCTTAAGAAAGAAATTTAGCTCTAAACCCCAAGTGAAAAAAATTTACATTCCTTTGGGCAGAGCACCCACAGGTAAGGGTATTATACCCCATGTGGGAGGAATAGAGAGGGAAGGGGGAAACTGGAAGTGATGAGTTGGGTCCCCACTGGGGCAGTTTGTCCTACTCACAGGTTGTTGTTTGTCCTTCATTCTCAAAGAAAACCCTGGTATCAGGAAGGTGATTCTATGACTTGCAAGTAAATTGGATTTAAGTGAGGTAGGGCTTTGCAAGGTCAGCAGCCTCACTTTCTCCTCCAGAGCCATCTGTGCCAAGTGGCAAGATATAGATCAGGATGACTGGAGGTGGCCTCCTTGCTGTTACCACTATAATGTAAAAAAGAAGATTTCTCCATGAAAGCTAGGACCAAAGGATACAATAATAGAAACAACGCACTGGTGTGAGGGAAATTCTTCAGATGAGAGTTCATTTTATGAGTGAAGTAAGAAGTCTAGTCCCTATCTCCTATTTGTAAAGAGCATGGTGTGTGTGTGTGTGTGTGTGTGTGTGTGTGTGTGTGTGTGCGTGCTTCCAGGCTAGACCTGTAGAATGATGATTATATTATCTATGTAAGGTGCATTCTTTTGTTTCTCAACAAGGTTGAATTGTTGGTATATAGTGTGATTGAATATTGGGGTTTACCAGCTACTATGGCTATTGAAGTTTTTGAAGATTAACTCTCTCTTTCTTAGGAAATGACCCAAATCAAGGACTATTGTTGCCTGACTGTACTGCTATCACAAGAGACTTTCACCACTCTGAGAATATATTGTGAGACAGGATGTATGGTGCTAAAAAAATACAGAGATGGAGAAACAGTAATGGTATTATGTGCCCTACTTAAGATAATGATACATTTTTATCACAGTGAAAGGACTAATTCCTAATATAACTACTAGAGAATTATTGTTAAATTCCCTAATGATGGTGATAACAAGGAATTATTGAGAAAAATTTGAGGCCTTCCAGGCAAAAGAAGGAGTTAATGAGGACAAAGTGAGGAACATGTTTATAGGCAGAGCATCATAAGAGTAGTTCATAAGTTATCTTCTCTGGATCATGGTGAGGCTGGAGAATCAACCCTAGAAACTACAGATGCAGTATGGAGTACCAGTTCTTGGTCTACAGGCTCTACTAAAGGGGACTAAATGTGGAAAGATGTGGCACTTTTTTAGCGGGCAACCCTGTGATCACAAAACGAGTACCATTCGGTACCTTTCAGTACTGCCTGGAATGTGTCCCAGATGTGATAAAAGCCAAGAAGACAGGAGCTGACCAAAAGTACTACATGATAACTTTGGATCTGTGACTCAGTGGAAACCTGTAGGGTTGGTACAAAATAAATTCTACTGAACCAAGATGGCAGCAGATGGTTATGAGAAATGAAACTGGTAGTTGATATATTCAAAGAAAAATGTTGTCAACTTATGCTCTACTATCAGAGAAATATATGTTAGCAATAGTAGTTAGCATTTATTAGCATTTTAGGGTTTGTAAGTGTTATTGAAACCTCACAACAACCGTGGGAGGTAATTGATATTATTATCCCCATTTTACAGTTGAGATAACTGAGGCAGACTGTGGTTAAGTGACTAGTCCAGGGTCATATAATTAGTGACCAAGGCAGGATTTGAACTCAAGTCTTCCAGACTCCAAGTCTAGTGCTCTATGCATTGGCCACCTAGCAATTTCTATGGAACTTTCGTGCATTGATTTTTTTACCCCCTCTTGAAGGAAATAGGAAAAACATTAGCAACATCCTAGAGATGAAGGACCATTTCACCCAGTATTCAGAAGCATGTCTAAACAGGCATCAGAAATCTTATACAATTGCTGCATTGTCGTGGGAGTAGTATTTCTTTCTTTATGGCTTACCTGGCAGGATCCACACTGAATAGGGTAGAGACTTGGAAAGCAAACTAGGTGGTAATAAGGTGGTAATAGCCCTTGCAGGAATCAAAGAGTCTTACCAAGTTCAAGGAGCCCCACAACCTGATGACTTCCACCATATATTGCTGGACAAACTGGGGATCCAGAGACCTGAGCTGCTAGCTCAGTGATCATTGACATTCCTAGTGCATGCATACAACACTCCCATGAATTATATCATTGATTTTACTGTATACATTTAGATTTTTAGATGAGAGTCAATTTTGCTTATTAACTTATTTTTGAAGTCTCAGGAGATAAGAGAATTTATAAAGAAGCAGATAGAGTGCTGGACCTGGAGTCAGAAAGAGCTGTGTTCAAATCCAGGCTCAAACACTAACAGTGTGATCTGGGCAAATTACTTTTCAATATGTAGGTAATTTTACCTGCCTCAGTTTCCTCATCTGTAAAATGAAGATAATAATAACACCTACCCAGGGTTGTGGTGAGATCAAAGGAGAAAATATTTGTAAAGTATTCAGCACAGTGCCTGACACATAGTAGGCGTTTCATAAATATTTGTTTCCCTCCTGTAAACTCATACCAGTATATCTCTTAGCTGTGATATTAGCTAACAGAAACCTACTGCTTTGATGCAACTCAGCTTATAAAGGTTCAGAGAGAGACAAATGACAGTATCCTTCCTAGCTCAGTATTCTAGTTGTCCAGTCCTTTCAAGAACAGAATGTTATTTGTAGAGTCTGAAGACCGTAACTGTCAGTGTTGATTGCATACACATTTAGTGTCTGGCAGCCCCAAAAGTCTGTGAATGTAGATATTTATCCTGGGCCATTCACTTGTTCAGGGGGTGATACTAGAAGCTTTGCTTTAAAAAAAATAATAACTGTATGGACTGTATTTAAATATGTTTGATTTTGTATTTAACTCTATGTATTTTACTTATACCTTTAAAATATTTAACATATTCAAAGGCATTCTGAGATTGGGTCTGTTGGTTTTACTAGGTTGCCAAAGGGAGTAACAACAAAAAGTAAGAATCCTTGTTTTAGAATTTGCTTTCTTAGTGCCAGCTTCCTTTAGGATCATTGCTCCCATCAAACACAGGAAAAATATTTTATATTTATTAATATCGTTTGAAACTAGCTTTATGTGGCTAGAAAATTGTCTAGCCCAAAGCTTATGGTAGAGGTCAGGCTGATCTCAGAGATAGTCTGGGGAAGCTGGGAAAGCTTAGACCCCACTTGTTTTGTGTTCTTGTTTTAGGTCTTGTTTTGTGTTCCCCAAATAGATTGAATGTATATGCTTATTTGCTGATATGCATCTCAAGCAACCTTATCTAGAAACTGCTTTACTGTAGTAAGTGCAGTTCCTGTGTCGGTACTCATATATAGTCTACATAATGTAAACCTCACTGAGACTTGAGAGGGAGCCACACCTTTTTTTTTTTTTCTGGCTTTCTCCTCTGCTGCAATAACCTAATAAAATCATTTCAGGCTTGGGGGTTTGTTCTCAATCAACATGGATTTTTCCTTTTTTCCCTATAGGCCATGGCCAAGGACCACATCTTCTTGGTCTTTTCATTTTATCCAGCTAGATACCTAGTACAATGTTATCTATACAGTAGGTGCTCAATAAATACTTTTTATTCAGTGAAACTGAACCTTGGGCAGTCATGTGAGCTTCAGGCAGTCTGACTTAGGCACTTTTCTGCTAAATGTATTCAAAGGTCAAGGCACCCTTTTCCTTAATTGCTTGTTCTCTTCTCCAGAAAACCATAACCTTCTTCACTATTGCTGTCAATGCCTTTTGGTTTGCCAGATACATTCATGACATTGTGAAATTTCTGCCTCACTGACAAGGAAGCAGAGACAACCCTCCTGTCAGCCTGTACACATGCTTCTATCTCATTTGCACTGTTTGATCATGACCTGTGAAGGATCAAAGTTGAGAATTTGTGCTTGGGTGGGTTCTGGGGTAGAGGGCTGGCTTACTTCAAAGCTGGCACTTTTTGGGGGCAGACAACAGGCTTCTTCAGCTATGACACTGTTATGGGAATGGGAATCTAAAGATCTTCCCTGCCCCTAGGCCCTTTGATAGACTTAGGTGACTTTGAGAACCTTCCCTGATTTGAGAATATGCTCTGCCCCCTAATGGGCTGAATATGGTCACCTGGAGCTTGTGGTGGGAGGCTTGGTTTTCAAGAATGCCCACACCTTGTTACTTTGTGATTGGGCAGTGGGTCAGGAGGGTTGTGATGGTCTCTGACCCAGGAGAAGGCTATATATACCCTGATGTGAGATTTTGCTTTGGGGCTCACTTTGGGAAGAGTTGTGTGATTTGACCAGATGAGACTCTGGGCAGTCATTGAGCCCCACGAGCGTGATCCCTTCCCTCCCACCCCCCCCACCCCCGGCCTTTGAAAACTCAGATTTTGGTGATTCCCTTTCTGGTAACTAACTAGGTATGAATGTAATGATGTAATGGTCAGACAGTGGGAAGCCATGTCTGCTGAGTTGTCTCTCTGTTTGCTTATAACTTCTGTTTGTATTCTGTCTATTGTATTCTGTTTGTATTCTCTGATGTTTGATTGATTAAAGTAAGAGTGTTAACCCATTTTGAGTTGCTTTCCTTAAAAAAAGCAGATCTAAGAACCTATGCTAGCAGCCACCCTGCCTGTGATAGGGTGCTTGCTGCTACAGACACTGGGCCTCACTTTTCTCCAGGCTTTCCTTATTGTCTGACTTTGACCAGAATTCCAAGCCCGAGCAGCAGTGCAGATTTTCTTGTTGATGCCAAAGCCCTTCACATCACTCTCAGGGTAGCTCATCTGGCTCAGGCAATCTCTTTAGTCCTAACATTTCATATTCTGAACAACTCCCAGCTCCACAGTTTGAATGAATGTGATAACATTGCCAAGGGTTGGGGAGTAGGGCCAGAAGATGGTAAGAAATATTCCTACATATTAACCCTGCTTCCCCAGGATGGGGCTCTGCAAAGACCAGCAAGAAAATAGCCTTGCCATCTTCAGATAAGACAATAGTTCAGGAAAGACCTTTCATTGAAGATATAAAAAGAAGGGAGGGGGAATGAATTGCTGGTATACACTCTGCATCCCTAAATACATCCCCCTCAGAGCTGGGGTTCTTCAAGGGGCCCTGTTGGGGAGGGAGGGTGTCTCTGAATAATTGTTTTATCCAATAAACTTCCTGACCTGAATCTGGATTCTCCCTTCCAGTAAACTCAGTTTTCCTAGGGATGGTACTAGGTACAGCCAAAGAGAATGGGAGACTTGGGGGAGAATATACAATGGTACACCCCTGGCTACTTCTCCATGGGTCAGGGCTCTGATCAAGTAGAGCACTCACAGAAAATGTCTAATTGGGGAACTCCCACACAGAGCAGCACACTCTTGCCTGAGCACCCAAGCCTTACTTGGGTCTGATCCTGTCTCCACTGATAAGCCAATTCTGCTCAAACGCAACAGAGTTGTAGCCAGGTTCCACAAGCAAGAATTTCACAACTCTCTTGGGGAATTTCAGGTCTTATTTTCCCATTTTACAAATAAGGAAACTGAGGCTCAGAGACTTGCCTATTATCATCTGAGGGCAGCTAGGTGGCCTAAGGGTCCATATGTTAGGTGGATAAGTGCTTGACTTTAGAGTCAGGAAGACCTGAGTTTAAAACCTGCTACCCTCAAACACTCACTATATAACCTTGGGCATATCGTTTTTTGTTGTTCAGTCATTCAATGGTGTCTGACTCTTCATGATCATAGCATGCCAGTGCTGTCTGTGGGGTTAATTGGGCAAAGATACTGGAATGACTTGCCATTTCCTTCTCAAATGGGTTAAGCAAAACAGAAGTTAAGTGACTTGCCCAGGGTCACACAGCTAGTAAGTGTGTGAGGCCAAATTTGAACCAAGTTCCTGACCCCAGGCATAGCACTTTATCCACTGAGCCACCTAGCTGCCTGGGCAAGTCACTTAACCTCTGCCAATCTCAGCTTCCTCATTTTGTTAAATTTGTAAAATGAGGAAATAATAGCACCTAATTGACAGGATTGTGAGGTTCAAAGGAGAAAACATGGGGGAGCTCTTCATAAATATTAGTTACTATAACTAGCAAGTATCAGAATTTGAACTCAGATCTTTGCCAACTCTCAAGTCTAAAAAAATTGACTGACATAACACTGCTGCCTTTCATACTTAATTGCTGCATTATTTACATGGTTCCTGCTATTTTATGTAGAACTCACACACTCACTCTATGAGCAAAGCAGAATTGAAACAGCTCAAAGGAAATGCAGGATGTGCACATTTTGAGTATCCTCCCCAAATGTTCACACAGACTACTTGTGCCCGGACCTGTGGTGGAGCATTCTGAGCTCGTATTGGTCTGATCAGCCACTGTAGGACACACTCTAACTCAACTCTAGCATAGTGATGTCATTTGGTCTTCTTTGAGAACAAAGGACACCAACCAACCAACATTTCTTCTGGTTCCCTCCGATCATTATAGACTCATTGCTGGAAGAGGACCCAGAAGAGTCAGTACAACCTTCCTGTTGGTTTGCACCCATGCTTCTATCCCATGTCCTCTGTTTGATCATAGCCTACCAGGCTGTGTACAGAAAGGTGACAAGTAAAAAGACTGAGGGCAGCATCCAGCATGTCATGACATCATTTGAAAGCTAGCTTTGGAGAAAGTTATTTAGCCTCTCTTGCCTCAAGTTCCTCATCTGTAAAATGGGGATAATAATTCTAGGGTTGTTGTGATTATCCAATGAAATAATGTACGGAAGAGAGTATAATACCATGCACAAGCAGCTTTCCAGAAGAATGTTATTGTGAACACCTTTTAAGGTTCTGATTACACAGTATAGTGATCATTCTATTTATTCCATAACAAATCAAAACATAACTTTCACAGAAAATCAAGGTACAGCATTCACAATATTACAACTTATCACAGAAAATCACAATATAATATTCACAACATAGTCCCAAAGTACAGTAGTCAAAGTCTTCCACTCTTGAGGCAAAGTCTTGATTAACTCAATCAGTCACTTATTCAGCAATCAATTACTAAGTATCTGTAATGGAAATGCAAATTTAAAGATCTTCCCTGCCCCTAGCTTAAGTGCACCTGGAGCCTTGTGGTGGGAGGCTTGTTTTTCAGGAAAGCCCACACCTTGATACTTTGTAATTGGGCAGTGGGTCACGAAGGTTGTTACATCCTCTGAGCCAGGAGAAGGCTATATAAATCCTGAGGAGAGGCTTTGCTTTGGAGCTCACTTTGAGAAGTGTTGTGTGATTTGACCAGATGAGACTGGCAGCCGTTGAGAACCCCCTTGGCTTTGAAAACCCAGATGTTGATGCTTCCCTCTCTGGTAACTGTGATTTGGTATTGATATAATGGTTGACAGTTTGGAAGCCTGTCTGTTTGATCTGTCTGTATAATCTGAAGTTCGGGGTGCTGACCTTTTGCCCCTGAACTAGGTAATATATGTTTGATTGATTAAAGTGAGCTTGTTAACTGATTTTGAGTTGCTTTCCTTTACAAAAGCAGATCTAAGAACCTGTGTTGGCAGCCACTCTGGGGATGCTGGGCTGCTTGCTGCTACAGTATCATACCCAAAACCCTCTACCCCTTAGGTCACTAGTAAACTATAATTCCATAATTACTCAGTACCCAAGGAGAGGTCTTTTCATCTTGACTTGGGGCCTGTTCTTAGATTCCCTGGATCTCCTTCCATGGTCCCAGATTTTACCTGGATTCACCAGACTGTCACCTGGGTTCGCTGGCAGACAGCTCTCAGTTCCTTGTCCAGCTCTCTAGGTAGGTCCTGCTGCACACTGAAGTTCACAGGGTCTGCTTCATGTCAGATCCCTCACCATTTCTGCTCCGGGGAATTCAAGGCTCAACCAAGCCACAAACAAAGTCTCAGCATCTCAGTCATGCCTCCTCAGTCATCTGGGCTCCTGGGCTCCAGGGCTCCTGGGATCCCACTCAGAAGAAGCTCCACCACCACAAGTTCTCAGGAAATTCTGGCTCAGTTCTCCATACTCTCTTTTCTGTAGCTACTCTGCCACCAGATCCTGGTCTCAATAAATTCTGACTGTGCCTCTCTGGGGCATTTCTTATATATACACAGCATTACCTTCCTGTTTCATCCAAACCCTTCCTGTTACATCAATTCATACCTTCTGTTCCCCAAACAGAGGCTTGATCAGTTACTAAGTGTTAAGTACCTGCTACTTTTGCCAACACAAAGGGATCTCCAAATTCAAAATTACATTACCGTTACAGAGAGTTAAAAGTGCTTTTAAAAATTATTATTTTTAGTTTTCATCATTCACTTCCATAAGTTTTAAATTTTTTCTACCTCCCTCCCCTTACCCCTCCCCAAGACAGTGTGTAATCTGATATAGGCTTTAAATATATCTTCCTATTAGCCATATTTTCACATTAGTCATGTTTTTTAAGGAGAATTAAAAGGAATGAGAGGAACCATGAGAAAGAAAATAAAACAAAACAAAAAAGAAAGCAAATAGTAATCTTCTATCAGCACTCAGCCTCCATATTTCTTTCTCTGGATGTGGATGGAATTTTCCATCATGAATCTTTTGGAGTCGTATTAGAATCTTGCATTGCTGAGAAGAACTAAGTCTACCAAAGACAGTCATCACACAGCGTGGCTGTTACTGTGTATAATATTCTCCTGGTTCTGCTCACCTCACTCAGCATCAGTTAATATAAATCTTTACATTGCTATCCCACAACTTGTTCAGCCATTTGAAAGTACTTTGTAAACATTAGATAACTGTTCTTGTTCTTGTTTTAGAAGCAAAGTTGGTTTTTACTTGCTAAACACTTCATTTCTACTGCCTTGGGGGCCTTTAGGCAGAGACCTAGTGTGCCTCTATGATAATCTTTTACTAGTTGGGGCTGGAGAACCATTGGGTCACAAAGTAGAAAAGGGGATAATGTCATGGAAATCCCAAACAACTTTGAGAAGGTGCCCCTAGGGGCAGACATAGAAAGAGGGAGAAATCTGGCATCTTACTCTTGTATATATCTGCCTTGGGAACTTGGTAACAATATTTGGCAACAAGTATTCTTAGAAACTTGTTACTCGGTCATCCTAAATGCCACCTTTGGACTGACCATGTGTCATATGTTGCAGACTCCTAATTTGCTGGTTAATTATACAATATCAATATGAGCTTTCCAGGACTTTTTTTTTTGTCTCTGTTCTATCAAATGAGAAATACATCAGAAGCTTTGTGCAAACTTTAGAGTGCTCTATTAATAACAACAACAGTAGCTCTGGACATTTACATGGTTCTTCAAAGTTTGAAAAGCACTTTGTATATATTATCTTAATTGAGACACAGCAATCCTGTGAAGTAGATATTGTAGACATTATTATCCTCATTTTGCAGATGAGGGAACTAACACCTCAAGAGGATAAAGGACTTGCCCATGGCCATGAAGCTAGTGTCAGAAAGCAGGATCTGAACCCTGAACTTGTAGCATACTATTATGCCATGTTAGTTATCATGATTTTGAAATGAGCTGTCTGAGACCTTTGTTTTTTAGCCTCCATTCTTTGATCAAATGAGAAAATGCATGTGAAGCACAATGCAAACTTTAGAATGCAATATTAATTATTGTAACTTTGGACATTGACATAGTTTCAAAATTATCTTTTTTATTTTTGATGGAGTCCATTCAGAAATGGTCCAGAGACAAGTTGCTATACTACTACTGATCTTTCAGGTTTGATGTTTGGTTGATTATTAAATTGGCTTATCCAATTATTTATGCTAAAAATGTTGGGTTTGGGGGGGGTGAATGGTGTTATAATTGAATGAAAGGTTGAGATACAAATTCATCTTCTTTAGACTCATGAAGTCTAAAGGACAACTCCAGTAACAGACAGGACAATGAGGATTATATATAACTTTTTCTTATTCCCATGTAGTTTAGTTTGTTGAGCATTTTATTCCATATAGTTTGGGCATCTTGAGTACTTGGTGAGGTGCCACCTATTAATAACTTTGTTCTTAGATTTGTGTGAGCTAATATCATATCTGTATGATCTTGGGCAGCAATTTTGTCTCCAATGATACTTTTTCTGGCAATCAAGGCTGCTAGATGGTACAGTGGATAGAGTGCTGGGCCTCAAGTTGGGAAGACCTAAGTTCAAATGTGACCTTAGATACTCATTCAGCTACCTTCCCCTGGATAAGTCACTTACCCTCTCCCTCAGTTTCCCCAACTGCAAAATGGCGATCATTTGTGAAGATCAAATGAGAGGATACTTGTAAAGAATTGAGCATAGGGGTGGAGCCAAGATGGCGCAGTAGAAACAGCACTTCCACAGTGTTCTAGCCCACGCCACTTCAAAATTATGTAAAAGGGGGACTCTGAACGACCTCTGGAGCTCCAGAACCCACAAAATGACACAGAGAAGCTAACCTCCTGCTGAGGACAGCCTGGCAGACCAGCAGGTAGCAGCCAGTGCAGCATTCTGGGAGCCGAGCCCAGGACCACATGAGTTGGAAGTTTTAGCCCCAGGGTGGCCAGGCCAGCAGCCGGCTGGAGGGGCCCCAGAACACCAGCAGCTGTGGCTTTTCCAGAATTTCCAACACAAAGTAAGAGGTTTGTGCCCTACGGACTTTGGGACCAGTATTTGGGAGAGCATCAATTCCTTCCCCTGGGGACTAGAAGCAGCTGAGGAGACATGGCATAGCCTCCATTTTGCAGCTTCAGCTCCTGGCCTGTGAACTGTAGGGGTATCCAGTGATCAGTCTGGGGAGTAATTGCTCTTACTTTAACCTCCCTGGATCTGGATTGCGGTCTGGGGTGGAGGTCTTGGGGTGTGTGTCAAGCTTGCCAGAGTGTGTGGGGGCTTCAGGGAGGGCACCCAACTAATACCTCCGGCAGTTGAGAAGACCCCAGTGTTTGGGACAGAAGCTCCCCTGTCTGGTGGCAGAGTCCTACTGGGACAACAAGCCCAAAAGTCAAGTAATTAAGTGGCAATATGCCTAGGCAAAGGAAACAAAATAAACAGAAAAAATGCAACATTAGACTCCTATTTTGGGGGCAAAGAGGATCGAAGCATGGAACAGGAGGAGGACTGGGAGGTCAGAACTCCTTCACCAAAAGCCCCAAATGAAAATATGAGTGGGTTATAGGCCATAGAGGACCTTAAGAAGGATTTAAAAAACCAAGTAAGAGAAGTAGAGGAAAAATTGGGAAGAGAAATGAAAAGGATGCAGGAAAAGTATGAAATGAGAGTCAATAGACTGACTGAGGAAAATAACATCTTAAAAAATAGACTTAACTCAAATGGCAAAAGAGGCTCAAAAAGCCAATAAGGAGAAAGATGCCTTAAAAAGCTGACTTTGCCAGATGGAAAAAGAATCTCAAAAGCTCACTGAGGAGATTCATTCCTTCAGAGTTAGACTGGAGCAAATGGAAGCTAGTGACTTTATGAGAAATTAAGATGCTGTTAAACAGATCCAAGCAATTGAAAGAAAATAAGGCAATGTGAAATATCTCCAGGAGAGATAATTTAAAAATTATTGGACTACCTGAAAGCCATGATCAAAAAAAGAACCTAGAAATCATCCTTCAAGAAATTCTCAAGGAAAATTGCCCTGATGTTTTAGACCCAGAGGGCAAAATAGAGGTTGAAAGAATCCATCAATCACCTCCTGAAAAAGATCCCCAAAAGAAAACTCCTAGGAATATTGTAGCCAGGTTCCAGAATTCCCAGATCAAGGAGAAAATACTACAAGCAGCCAGGAAGAAACAATTTCAATATTGTGGAAGGCAGCTTCTACATTGAGGGATCGAAGGGCATAGAATATGATATTCTGGAAGACAAACGACCTGGGATTAAAACCAAGAACTACCTACCCAGCAAAACTGAGTATCTTGTTTCAGGGGAAAATATGGTCATTCAGTGGAATAGAGTACTTTCAAGCATTCTTGAGGGAAAAACCAGAGTTGAATAGAAAATTTGACATCCAGACACAAGAAGCAAGAGATACTTGAGAAGGTAAACAGGGAAAAGAAATCAAAAGGAACTTATCAAAATTGAACTATTTACATTCCTACATGGAAAAACAATAATTGTGGCTGATGAAACCTTTCTCAGTATGAAAATAATTGAAGAAGGGTATATGGGCATATGAATACATATATGAATGTGTGTATATATGTTTACAGGTATACATGGATAGAGGGCACAGGTCAAATTTGGTGGGAAGGGATGATACTTAAGGGGTGAATTTAAGAGGTGAGGGAGGAATGTGGCAAGAGGAGATGGGGAGAGACAGGGGCAGGGGTATACTATCTCATGTAGAAGAGGCAAGGGGAAGAACAGGAAGGCAAAAAGGCAAAATCTCATTGAATCTGGCTCAGGGGGAGAATGGCATACATACTAAATGGGATATCTCACCCTGCAGAAGAGTAGGGCGGAGGGGAGATGAAAGGTGGGAAGATGGAAGGGAAGGCATGTTGGGGGGAGGGGAGGTTGGAGGCACCCACTTTTGAAGAGGGAAAGGATCAAAGTAGGGAATGGACCAGGTGGGGGCTGGGTTGGGTGGGAGGGAAATATAGTCAGTCTTTTACAATTATTTCTACTTTGGTGATGTTTTGCATAGCTATACATGTACAACATATACTGAATTGCTTATGTTCCCAGCGGGAGTGGGTGACAAGGGATGAAGAGAATGGATCTGGGATTCAAAGTTTTAAAATTAAATGTTTCAAATATATATAAATACTATTATTAATACTATTTTGCATGTAACTGGGAGATAAGATGTGTAGGCATTGGGGCATAGAGATTCACCTTGTCCTAATGGAAAAGTCGAAGGGGGTATGGGAGAAGATATGGGAGAGAGCAGATTGGATGAGGGGCTATCCTGTAGGACTGCTATTCTGGGGTGGTGGGTAGGGGAAAAAAAACGGGGAAAAAATTGTAACTCAAAATCTGGTGGAAATGAATGATGTAAACTAGAAGTTAATAAAGCATTTGGAAAAAAAAAAGAATTGAGCATAGTGCTTATTCCCTTCCTGAATTTAGACATAAGACATTAGACATTGCTCTATGTATCACACATTAGCGTTTCCTCAAACATCAACCCTTTACAGTAGTCTGGTGAGTGGTAATCTCCTTGAGAAAAGGGTGTGTTATGTGTCTGAATCAGTCTGGTCTTGGGCTCCTTTATTCTCACCTTCCTGCATACTCTAACAAGTTTGTTTTCCTCCAACCCTCTCTTTAGGTTAGATAGTGAGCCCTGAGGGACCACAAAATTGGGAGACACTTTTAGCTTCCAGAGCCAAAGTTGGCTGGGGTGGGGAGGCTGGGTAGTGCCCCGGGGCTAGGTGCTGCTACTCTCTTGAAAAAACAGAGGAGTACAGGATATAAGGCAGAACTCCTGTGGGGAGAAGGAGGGTTGGGGGCATTCTCAAGAGCTTCAATCATTTATCAGAACTCTATTCAACAGGTTCCTCTAATTGCTTTCACCCAGAAACCTTGTAGTGTTTCGTGGAGGGCATGGGAATATCTGATTTCGTACCAGGAACCACCAGCAGTAGTTCTGGCTCTTTCAGTTTTCATTCCTAGGTCAGTTGGAACATGTTTGCTGTTGCTCAGGGAGCCAATGGGAGCCGAGGGCGTCACATTAGCAAGAAGCTTGAGGAGTATTGTTTCTGACCTTGGCATGTCTTTGTGCCTGGAGGTGGCCTGGTTTACACAGCCTATATACATCCACAAGGACTTGAGAGTAAGCAGCTGATTTGGAATGTTGTTCCCAGAAGACTCTTTGGGAGGTTCTTTCTTTATTTTCCCTTCCCTGTAGACTTGTCTTGGCCTGGCCAGAGGGGACTCACTCAGAGGAGCCCAATCCAAGCCCTCTGAGCCAGCCTCTTGCCTTGCCACTGATATTCTAAGGAGGTTCTCTCTAAAGCAGAGAGACTCCACATTCAGCAACCTGTTTGTTTAGCTTCTACTTAATATGAGGCACTGAGCTAGGGACTAGGGAGACAATGATCTGTAACAAAGTTGTTCTATCCCCACTCTTTGAGCACTAGTCCTGTTACATTTTTCTCTTTCAAAATACCATGGCATCTTGAAGGGGCTAGGGTATTTCTCTCATCTGTCATTGGCATGAGCATCCTCTGATGGTCTTCCTTCCATTTTTAGGAGTTGAGTGGCTAGCACCCAAATTTCTTTTCCTTTTTTAGTAAAAGTTAATTTATTTATTTTTAGTTTTCAACATTCACTTCCATAAGTTTTAAATTTTCTCCCCTTCCTCTCATCTTCCCTCCCCAAGATGGCATGCAATCTGGTATAGGCTTTACTACATACACTCCTATTAAACATTTTCACATTAGTCATGTATAGGAGAATTAGAACAAATGGGAGGAACCATGAGAAAGAAAAACAAAACAAAACAAAACAAAACAAAAAAACAAGAAAAAAAACAACTCCACAGTTCTTTCTCTGGATGTAGATGGCGTTTTTCATCATGGGTCTTTTGGAGTTATCCTAGAACCTTGCATTGCTGAGAAGAGCCAAGTCTATCAAAGTCAGTCATCATAAAATGTAGCTGTTACTGTGTACAAAGTTCTCCTGGTTCTGCTCTCTTCACTCAGCATTAGTTCATATAAGTCTTTCCAGGTTTTTCTGAAGTCCACCTGTTCATTGTTTCTTTTAGCACAATAGTATTCCATTACATTCATATACCACAACTTATTCAGCCATTCCCCAATAGATGGGCATTCTCTCAATTTCCATTTCTTGGACACCACAAAAAGAACTGCTATAAATATTTTTGTACATGTGGGTCACCAATTTCACTTAACCACTTAATGTCAGATTAACTTTTACAAAAGTTTATTCACTTCAAAGATATAACAAAAACATACATTTTCTCCAGCACCTCTCGAGCATAATTCTCCCCCTCCCCCCAATCCTCCTCAATCTCTAGGAATATAGGAGTGGGGGTGAAAATTAGATTCACAGTTTAGCACAATTCTTCAAAAAAATTCATTTGGCCCTGTGGGGCTAATATCTGTAGATTTTTAATTCCCCTGGGCTATCTTAATGGTCTAGCTGTAATGCCCAGCATGGATTCTTTGATGCTTAGATTCCTGTGCTTCAAGCATTGCCCTCCTCCCCACTGTAAAAAAAGGAGGGGGGGGGGGCTCAGATTTGAGACTCTACTCTTGCATTTAGAATAGAAAGGAACAAATAAGAAGACCAAAGACTCAGGCCTGTTTTATAAGGTCACATTGGTCCCAAGTATGGTTAGGAGGCAACTCTTGGGTCCTTTTACTACATAGTCTCACTATTTGTAAGGGAAGGAGGCGTTTTCACTGTCATACAAATGCTGCAAAAGCAATAAGATTCTGTGTTAGGCTATTTTAAAAGCTATTCTGAAAATGGAGCCAATGGAAAAAAGACTGCTCCCAATCATGTAGTATACCAGTACAGAATGTCCATGCATGTTCTAGGCCTTTAGTCTCCTGGAATCAGGTCCCCAGCATCTTCTTCATGAATGATTCTATCTTAGCATGAACCAAAACCCCATGAATGATGGAAAAACAATATACTCTTTACCTAAGCTAGCTAGATGATACAGTGGATAGGGCATAATGACTTAGTCAAGAAGACTTGAGTTCAAATCCTATCTCAAATACTTACTAGCTATGTAACCCTAGACAAGTTTCCTGCCATCTCCCTGCTTTTCCACTGAAATTCTAACAGGGTTCCTTCTAAAGCAGCCTCTCTGGGCTTCAGTTTCTTCATATGTAAAAAGGAGACATTAAACTTAGTGGTCTCTAAGGCTCTTTCCAGTCCTCAACGTATGATGCTGTGACTATAGTAGGAGAAAACTGTATGTCTAGAAAGAAATATAAGAGGAGTTAGAATGTGCTTATGTGCTGAGGTAAAACAGTGAGAGAGATGATTATTTCTATCTTGTATTAATAACTAATTAGTGAGATCAGGATCAAGGTTTTTCTCTTTCCCTACTTCCTCACTCAGAATTCAATCATTTGGAAAATTTTTCTTGAAGACTTACCCAGGAAAAGAAATTCTAAATTTAGGCTAACAGGTGGATACCTGCTCATTGTGTTTGCTCAGACAGGTCTGGAAAAAGGTGGCTTCTCCCTTTTGTCAGACCAGTGATATGGAAATTGATGTCTTTTTGAGGAGAGTAGGGTAATCCAAGTCACATTCTCCCAAGACCCTCATTAGAATGAGCCAACATCTCATTATAACATTTTCTCATTAATTGTTGATCAATCAGCATTGATTGCCACCCTCAGGAACACCTGCTCTTCCAAAGGCATATTAATTTTGAGCACCACCATAAGGAAGGGGTCTTTGGCATTTGAGAGTGCCACTGACCTCTTCTATTAATAACATGTTAGCCTTATTAACAAAATGATTAAATTACCCGGAAAATATGTCATTCAGACTTTTTAAACATCATAACAGGAATGAGGGAGTCAAGGAGGTGAGGGGTGACTTTTGTTTGGGAGATCAGGAAGGGCTTCGTGGAGGAGATGACATTTGAAAGATTTCAGCATGCTGAGAGATGTGGAGGGGGAAAGTCTGTTTCACGCATAAGGGATGGACTTTCCTAGTACATAGAGGTGGGAGGTAGCATGAGTAGATCAAGAGAAAGCAGAGAATTCAATCAGGAATGTAGAATGTAAAATAAGGAGAGTGAGCAATAAGTCTATGAACAAGGTTTTGAGCAGGGGTGACTGGGAAGATGGGAGTTTCAGCAACAGAAGCAGTGAAATTGAGAAGATGATGGTTCATGGAAGCAAGGATTTAGAATTGGAAGGAATTTTAGAGATACCTTGATATAAGACAAATAAACGCAGCACACAGGATAGCTGCTAGCACAGGTTCACTCTTGATCTGGTCAGACAGGAAAGACACTAAGAAGGTGTTTTAGTCTAGTTTTCTCAGAAAAGGATTGCTGAGCATTCCCTTCTCATAGGGGCCAGCAAGAAGGAGGGGCAACTACCCCTAAGTCAGTTGAGACAGGCACTACTAGTGTGTCCCCTAAATCCCCACAAAGCTCAATGGGGGCTAGTTGAGGCAAACACAGATGCCCCCCAAGCCTTGATGGGGGCCAATCAAGGCATGCACAGCATTCATGCATTCAACCCTAAGTTTCCTGGTTCACTGACCACTAACCACGTGTTAACAGACAAGGCATCTTGCCATCAGTAGCCTCATATGTTTATATCACCCCATCCCTGTATCTCACTGCACAGTTGCAGTAGATTTTTATAGCATTTATCATTATATTAATGCTGTTTTGAACCATTACTGTGGGAACTCATATCTAACACCTGGGAACAAGATATTGTTATGGCTATGGATCCTGGGAAACTGAACTCTAAGAAATAATAACAAAAAAAAAATACTTTACACACAGTAAAATCCACCTTACTTACACTAAAATTCACCTTACTTAAACTTGATCTAACCCATTCATTTCACCAATGTGAAAACCAAGGCCCAAAGATATTAAAGTGATTTCAGATCATAATCAAATCTAAATAGCAGAGCCAACTTTCAAACCCAGGTTTTCTGATTCCTGATTCAGGTGCTAACTTCTATGAAACCACACTACCTCTGGTCAATTTGAATTACTTTGAGTGGAAATCACCACCAGGCAGGGAAAATGTAGGACTTGAATCCAGGGGAGATATTGGAGTTCAGTAGAGAGAGTTAAAGGAGAGAATGTGTGGAGAAAATAGCAACTACTTGGTCTTGTCCCTCCAGGACACAGAGCCTGGGGGAACAACCCCACTGAGGGGGGGAGGGGGAAAATGATAAAACAAGTAAAGAAGACTGAAAAGGAGTGGTCAGATGCACAGGAGGAGAATCAGGCCTTGGATATTGTGGAGGCCAAAGGGAGAGGCAGCAGTTAAGGAGTTTGAGGATTGAGAAGGGTCCATTGACTTTGGCAATTAGGAGGTCAATTATGACCTCGGCAAATGAGAGAAATGAGTATTTCTCTCTTGTATTAATAAGTATTTACTATCAAGGAGATCCAGGATTTTTTCCTTCCTATTTCCTCATTCTTTACTAGGTTAAATCAACTCCTGAAGAATAGGACTGATAATGAGATTGGATTTAACATTCTCCTCAATCTTGCTTAGACCCTACCAAGCTGGGAAAGTTTAAATCTAATCAAAAGAGATTTTTAGTCTAGGTGAAATTCTAGCCCATTGTGTTCTCCTCAGACTTGGGTGAGGCATAGTTTTTCTTGATGGCCTGAGGCTGGGGGAGGTCTGGGAATGAGTGACATAATCAGAGTCACATCCCCCAGACCTCATTAGAATAGACCCACCTCTGATTATAATACTCATTCTTTCATTAATTGCTAACCAATCAGAGTTGATTTCCATCCGTCTGGAAGACCCACTCAAGCATCAGTAGGCCACCAAAGTTCATCTTTGGTTCATGAGAGATGGCCAAATGACCAATCCTTTTGTTAATTATTTGCTAGCAATAATTAATAAAATGATAAATTTCCCAGAAATCATGTCTTCCAAACATTTCTATACATTACAAAGAGGAATTTTCTAGATGTGGTGATAGAAACCAGATTGCCAAGGTTGAGGAGGGAGTAGGTGGCAGCTGGGGGTGGTTAATATAAACAAACTCTTTTAAAGTATTTAGCAATAGTGATGCCATAACTTCATTAATAGGTTATCATTATTTTCTTTCTAAAGTGTTAATAACTTAATAGATTAATGCATTAGTCTCTCAGGTAACATTTGTATTTAAGATTGTCTTTCTGGAAATAATACCTAATTCCAAATGACTAAATCTCTAATGGCAATAATAGCAGTGTCAAGGAAAGGATTTCTAGGCTAGAACATGATACAAGCTCTTTGCTTCCCTTGGCCACTAGGTCATACCCCTAGTTGTGGACCATTTTAAAAAAAAACAAAACTCTTTCCCCTGTGACCTGTGACCATGAAATCCTAGCTTCATTCATTCCAGCTGTGCACTCTTTCCTAGACTTTAAAGCCCATGGGTCAGGGAGGAGGCCTGGAATTCTTCTCTATCTTGGATTGTCCTGCTCCTCGTGTTCCAATAGGCACATGAACATGAAACTTTCATTTTAGGGTTGCTACTGAGTATAGATTCTGTTTGGTTTTTAAAGTCCTTCATAACCTGCCCCATTCCTACCTTTTCAATCTTCTTATACCTCACTCCCCTCCATGCATCCTGCCATCCAGTGACACTTATCTCCTTCTGTTCTTTGCACAGGTTACTCCATCTCCTAGAGGTATTTCTACTGCATCCAAACTTCACAGAACAAATTTCCCCACCCCTGCTCTAGGATTATCTCCAATTTATCCCCCATATGTCTTGTTTATTCATATTACATGTTATCTACACCATTATTCTGTGAATTTCTTAGAGCAGGGACTATTGTTTGCCTTTTTTTTTTTGTATCCCTAGCTGATCTGGTACATGTAGACACTTAGTAAATACTTGTTGACTTGATATACTTGGCTGGTTCTTGGGCAATGTCAGGGTGGGAACCTGTGGCCTTGAGGCCACATTGAGGCCTTCTAGATCCTTAAGTGTGGTCTTTTGACCAAATTCAAATCTAGTTACCACCTACTCCCCTGTCAAGCTTTGCATTTTTGGCTTCTAATCACATCTAGAAAATTATTCTTTGTGATATATAAAAAGTTTGAATGACAATTTCTGGGACATTATTTTATTAATTATGGTTATGAATAATTAATAAAGGGATTGGTCATTAGGCCATCTCTCATGGATTTGTTCTGTAAAATTTGGATTCAGTCAAAAGGCCACACTTAAGAAGGCCACATGCAGCCTCAAGGCTATGGCTTCCCCATACCTGGTAGCTTTAGACTAAAAATAAGGAAAATTGGTCTTTTCTATACTTGTGCCTTTCTCTCGTGCGTCTTGTGTGTATTTCTCTTGTGCGTCAGTGCTCTCTCCTCTTCTGCCCCTCCTCTCCTGTTTTCCCATAAAGTATCCCATGCTCTGACATTTTCTTCATTCACATCAACAATTCAGTTTACCATTGAATTCCTTTGGGGTCTTGCTCTCTTCCCTGATAACCTGGTAGATACCTTTAGGGTCATCAAATAGAAGGGGAAACCCATGGGACTTTAAGTCAGAAAAGATGGCACTAGTCTTCCCTCCACATACTAGCTATGCAAGTGACCTTGGAATCTGGCATAGGGAATGCTCAGGAAGGAAAACATCCTCTGGCTATGTAGCTTGGCACCTTCTCTGAAACTTAGAATCTTAAAGAGTTGCTTTGACTGTTAAGAGGTTAAGTGTTATCCAAGGTGAGACTAGCCCCAGGTCTTGCTAGCTCTTAAGTTCTCTTTCTTCTTATATAAAATGGAAATAGCAATGACCGTACCTTTACTGGGTTTTTGAGGGGGTCAAATGGGATAACAGGTGAAGTGCCTTGAAAACTGTAAAGCCCTAAACATAGGCTAGTAGGCCATTATTGTTTACCTCTAATGTATTAAAAACTGTTCATAGCTTAATATATTACTCTCTCAGCTAACATATTTACATTTTTAGACTGATTGCCTAGAAATAATGGGCAGTCCCAAAGGACTGAATTTCTATTGATGGAATTTGAAGCATTAGGTCAAAAATGTAGGTGTGGGGATAAAGAAAAGTGGCCTTTCCCAGGGCTCCTCAAATGATGCACTTTTGCTCCCTATAAGCTCCTATTTTTGACAAATGGTCTGCATTTCCAAGACAGCTGGCTGGGGTTAGGGCTGCAATTTGAGGCAGCTGAATCAGAGAGAAGCTAACTGGCCCACCCAGTTACTCCATGACCTTGGCCTAATGAGCACAGTGATCTCTTAGAGCCGACAAGCCCCAGCTACAGACAACAGAGTGGATGTTTCAGGAGCTACACCATCTTGTACTAAGACCATCAAATGATCAGATTTGAAGAAGTGACCTGGTGTTGAACTTCAGAAAAAGCAGCTTTTCTTCTTGCTTCCCTAATGTCCAGGAACTCTTAGAAGCAAAGCATCCTGGTCCCTTTTTGTCCTGTACATGGCATATCATTGTGATTAGATTTCTCTATCCACCCTCCCTCCCCTGCTTTTTTAGGAAAGATGGTAGCTTCCTCTCTATATGACTAGTTGAGATGTGTACTTTATTCTACCTGGCACCGAACATAGGAAAGACATTCCTAGAGCTGGGATATCCCAAAGCAGCACTATTTAGAGGTATCAGCCAAATGAAACACCTTCTTTATAGATCCATCCTACCTGAAGAGTCTCACTCTTCTTTCTCAGCTTCATACTCTGAGCTCGGTCTCAAATACACTTTCATTGTAGGAATGCTGTGAAGAATATATGAAAGAAAAGGAGCTTGGTAAGAGTATATCTTAGCCCAAGCTCAGAGAGTACAGTTGAGCCATACAAATAAGCCATACAAATAAGGAAGAAGAGTGGTGGTGAGGTCATTCCATCTATCCTAATAATTTTGGGCAGAGCTTTCTGGGACAGGTCAGATACAGGATTTTCTCTCTGAGGTTGAGCTCTATTTCAGGCAGGTAGGTGGAATAGTGAATGGGGGCCTTAGGAATTCCTGAGGTCAAATTAGACCTGAGATATAGGTACTAGCTTTGTGACCCTGGGGCAAATCTCAACCTCTCTTGGCCTCAGTTTCCTCAACTATAAAATGGTGCTAATAATAGCATCTACTTCCTAGGGTTGTTAAGAAGATGAAAGAAGACAAGCTTTGTAAAAGCAATTAGCAAAGTTCCAGACACTTAGTAGATACTATATAAATGCTGAATTTTTTAGCACATTTTTTTCTTTTTTCCCTTTTTTATAATGTTTTTTTCTTATTAAGCTTTATGTTTATTTCTAGTGTGCATCATTAATTTCCACAAGATTTTGAGTTACAAATTTTCTCCCTGTTTTTCCCCTACCCACCACCCTAAAACAGCGATTCCACCATATACTCCCTCCCCCAATCTGCTCTCTCCTATATCTTCCCCTCCAGCTTTCCAGTAGGGCAAGATGGATCTCTATACCCCAGTGCCTATATATCTTATTTCCCAGTTGCATGTTAAAAAAATATATATGTATGTATATATATGTATATGTATGCATATATATATATATTTTTTTAAACATTTGATTTTAAAACTTTGAATTCCAGATTCTTTCCCTTCCTCCCTTGTCACCCACCCTTACTGGGAAGATAGGCAATTCAATATAGGATGTACACGTGTAGCTACACAGAACATTTCCATAGTGGGTGTATTGTGAAAGACAGACTATATTTTCCTCCATCCTATCCTGCTCCCCCCTACTCATTCTATTCTCTACTTTGACCCTGTCCCTTTTCAAAAGTAGCTTGAGCATTTTAAAATGGTTATTAGGAAATGGGTGATATAGAGTCATTAGCATAGAGATGATAGATTTAATGAGTTCTCAAAGAGAATATTAAGAGAGAAGAGTTGGGGGTCTAAGACAGAGTCCTATTCTTTATGGCCAGACTAAATAGTTTGGATGTCTATTTAAAAGACACCATAAAAGGTCTGCTTAGATTAAAAAGAAAAAAAAACTGTATGAAAGTTAAGGATCTCTGGTTCTAATATTTGAAGAATCACGGTTTATAAAATGATGAGTTGTAAGACATTATTTTAGGTATTAGAACCTGATGAGAATCATAAAGCCCTTTTACTTTACAGAGAGAGAAACTGAGGCCTAAAAGTAGGGAAGTGATTTACTCAAATTCCCATAGGAGGTAAGTGGCAGATGTGAGATTCCAACCTAGGTATGGTAACCCCAAATCCAGGACTCTCTCCAGAGCTGTTTCTCCTGTGATAAGATTTGGAGAAGAGCCAGGCTTGGGGGAAAATATATCAGGAGTTCTTGGATTAGCTCCCATTCAGAGAGTAATATAAAACCTAAAGAATGGTTCTTTGGCTTTTAAGAGTGAGACTCTTAGTGGATGCTTGTTTGGATATTCCAGAGAAGAAAACTTGTAAAAAGGCTAATTAAGGAGTATCCCTGAAGGACAGATCCATGTTGAAGGCAAAGAGAGCCATAGGCTTGACTAGCCTCTAGGAGGTTCTGTGATGCATTGCAACAGCCTTGGATGTGGAGTGAGAAGCTTTGGAGTCAAATCCTGACATTTACAGTACAACCCTAGGCAAGTCATGCCTCCTCTCTAGGTCTCTTAACTAAAATGATGGAATTGGACTATATAATCTTGAAGGACCCTTACAAGTCCAAATGCTATAACGACAAAAAAGGATACATGTAGAGGTGTGCTGGAGCCAGTTCTAACTGACTGGAAAGCTGATGGATGAATTTTCAGTGTGAGCCTTTTACATCTCAGGAATTAATAAACACTATAAATCAGAGTTTGATTTATTGCTTTGTTGATTTCTAGACTTAGGAAAGTGATGGAGAAAATTGTAATAATGCAGATTAAATTTTAAAAATGTGTTATGCATTTTTGGAGGGCAGGTTATAAGTTACCAACACACTGCTAGATATATATGAATATTTGGCATTAAAATTGACCTCTGACACCTAGTTGATTCTGCTCATTTGCTTAAATGTGACAGTCTTTAATAGTCATTCCACATAGTCAGAGGACAACACTGTCAGTGTATGTGGGGTATGAAGCCCTGCTGGTATCTCTAAAATTGGTATTCTCCCACCCTTCCCAAATTATACTTCTAGGACAATATTTTCCATGAGGAAAGAACCGAAATAAGGACAGTTCCATATTTCGCTTGGGGCTTAAGGGATATGAGACTGTAGCAAAATGAGATTAAAGGAGAAACTCAGAAATCATAAAAAAAAAGAGTTGAGGAATAGCAAGGCGGGGGGGAGGGGGATATGCCTACTCAGCATGAAAAACTTTCATTAATTGAGGGTTTTGGTTTTTTTTTTGCTTTTTGAAGGGCAATTGGGGCTAAGTGACTTGTCCAAGGTCACATGACAAGTTTTTGAGTTAAGTGTCTGAGGCTGGATTTGAACTCAGATCTATCCTGACCCCAGGGCCAGTGCTCAGTTCACTATGCCACCAAGCCACCCCAAGTTAAGGGATTTTTAAAGATGCTCAAATGAAGGCAGTGGATAAGTAATATTGGATTTAAGATGAAGGAGACCTGGGCTCTATTCTCAGTTCTATACTTAAGCAATTCTGTGATAAATCATGTCCCTTCTCTGAGCTTCAATTTACTGGTCTATAATATGAAGTGTTATACTAAATGATCTCTATGATTCTTTCCAATGATAATGATTTTCTTCTTCCTCCTCCCCCCCCCCCAATAATGGGAGGGGAAGTCTGGAGGGAGAAAAATTAGATTTTTAAGTGAAAAAATTAGTTTTTTTTTAAAAGGCAAGTAAATATACATGTTGCTGTTAACTTTTGTTCCCAGGTCTACTAAGCTACTGCTATGTGAAAAATTGATATGCTGAATTCTTTTGCACATACTTAATGGAAATGTGATAATAATAGCAACAACTGCATTTATATAGTGCTTTAGGGTTTAAAAAGCACTTTCCAAATATTATTTCATTTGAATCACACAATAATCCTGGGAGGGAGGTATTATTATTACTCCTATTTTATAGGTGAGGGAATTGAATCAAGTAAAGGTAAAGTGACTGACCCAGGCCACAGCTAAAGTGTCTGAATCTGGATTTGAACTCAGGTCTTTCTCACCATAGATCCAATGTTCTTTTGTTTTTGTGCCATCTAGTCAGCAACATAAGGGCTGATAGGTGGGTTAGTGGTTGGAGTACTGGGCATAGAGTCAAGAAGACATCTTCCTGAATTCAAATCTGGCCTCAGACATTTACTGGTTGTGTGACCCTGGGCAAGTCTCTTAGCCCTGTTTGCCTCAGTTTCTGCATGTGTAAAATGAGCTGGAGAAGGAAATGGCAAATCACTCCAGTATCTTTGCCAAGAAAACTCCAAAAGGGGTCATGAAGAATTGGACATGACTGAACAACAACGATATGACATAATTCTCACCAGTGTAACAATAAATTAAAACAATGTGCATTTTTGAAAAATCTATAAGGAAAGGAATAAATGTGTGAGAGAGACAGAAACAGAGAGAGAGACAGAGTGGCAAAACCTAATAATCAGATATTTGGTGGGGAGAATTTTTTTTTTCCTTTTTGGAGGGCTATTGGGGTTAAGTGACTTGCCCAAGGTCACACAGCTAGGTTTTGTGTTGTGTCTGAGGCCGGATTTAAATTCAGGTCCTCCTGACTCCAGGGCCAGTGCTCTATTCACTGTGCCACCTAGTCACCCCAAGAAGGAATTATTTATGATAGACATAATACAAATGAAAGCATTATAATATATATTATATGTTATAATATAACTAGAATATAATGTAACTAGAATTATAATATATATTATAAAACTACTAGAACCTTTTGATATTTCACAGGACTCTGGAGACCAATGAGTCTCCCTTCCTCACTCTGCCTTCATTTTACAGATGAGGAAATGGGCCCAGTGGGGAAGTGACATTTCCAAGATCATACAACCGGGGGTTGAGACCAGGTTTTCTTTCTACTATGCTATGCCCTAAAAGTACTTTTGTAAACATTCCTTTCGTTCTCATGGCATTCCAGGGAGCTCTTTTTAGGAAAGGAGAGAGCTATATGATCCTATTTTGCCTAAGTAAGCCATTTTCTAAGGGATTTAGGACCTTCCCCCACTTAGGAAATTAAGGATGGAGTGGAGAGGCAAGCCATTTATTCAGATTTCTAGCCTCTTAACTAAACCATGTGATTTAAAAGTCATAGTGTTTGCAGACTTAGTCTTCACATTTCTTTGGTTACAAACTGGTAAAGAATTCTAGTTCAAGGCAAGTTTATTCCAAATGAGTAGTAAAGAAGGCCAACCTGGTAAAAAAATTGTTGATTGGTAAATTTTTTTGTAGTTGTTTACAAGGTAGTTTTAACAAATGCCTAGAAAAACATCAAGGAATCATCTTAGCCTCTTGGAGTTCTCCCATTGTGATTTCTCTTCTCTTTGGTTTGCTAAGGTTTCTGGGATGTTGGCATAAAATTTGGGAATTTTGTTTGGGAAGACTGCTCTCAAGGCTTATTACCTACTTAAAATTATAATCCACTGTGATCTGTAAAGCAAGGATGATTATATAAACAGAAGGATCTCTAAATCAAAGACTGCTCAAAGTTTTCCTGGTTTCAGCAGGTATTCTGGGCTGTGTTTCTCTCTAAGGTTATCAAGTCTTTACTCATCATGTGGAGCTTAGCATTACCTGGCACACAATGCCTTTTTGGAATTCTAAACACTCTGATTATTCCAAATACTCTGAGGCAGTGTGGTCTTATTTTCAGGAGACCTGGGCTTGAATTTGCCTTTGATACTGTGGGCAAGCCAGTGAACCTCAGTTTTCTGCCTCTTTAAAATGGGAACAGTAGTTAGAATATACGTATATGTGTTTATATTTATATTAGCCATCTCCCCCACCTTTCTATTAAATCTGCAGATAAAGATAAAGATATCTTCCAAGATTGTTAAATGCCATTTTTCTTCACATGCTTTTCAGCTCAGCCAAATTGACCTTTTGTCTGTTTCTCACATGGGGTACTCCACCCCCCATTTTTGTACTCCATGCCGGGAATGTACTCATTCCTCACTGCTACCTCCTAGAAGCCTTAATTTCCTTCAAAGTTCAGCTCAAATGCTGTCTCCTAAATGAGACTGTTTCTGAATGTTCCTTCCCCTTAATCTGACCTTGTGTTATACATGTTGCTTCCTATAATTGAATAGAATATCCTCATAGACAGGCACCACTTCATTTTTGTCTTTGTAATCCCAGGGCCTACTATGGGAAGCCTGGCTTGGCTTGTAATAGGTAACTAATAAATGCCTGCTGATGGATTCATTGAAAGATCTGTGAGTTCATCAGTCTGAGTAGGACTACCTCCACTCACTCAGATTGCTAATCCCCTAAAATTAGGACTAAATTGCCATGGTTAAAAATTTATTATCCTTTGGCCATGCTGGTGATGGACCCTTATGAATTTAGATTGATTCTCCAAAACAGGCATACAAACTGTTATTGATCACATATGTGAAGCCATTGGAGCTTGGTAGAACCCTCAAGGCCTCCTTTACACCCTGATAAAGTCTCAGAATGGAACTTTAGTGGGATATTTCACAATTCTATCAGTAATGGGAGTCTGACAATCATTTTTGCTAAGATGTTGTAATCTATATGGAAGATGCTAAGAGGTTGCTTTCAGAAGACAGTAGCACACATGGACATTCTGCATTGGCCTGCTACCTGCTTGGTAGGGACCTTCTTCCATTGACTATGGAGTTGGAATCTTCAAAATAGTCAGAATCACACCAGCCAGAGCTTTTGGGGAATTTAATTCTGAGGGAATCAGATGAGATTATGTGCTAAGGAGGTTTTAGGAACTCCCTGAGGTCAGTCATAAGATCCCTAAGAAACGAGCCTAGGCCTTTGGCCTTGTCTTTTGTTCTTTTACCTTCTAGGTATAGGGAGTGGGGTATAGCTATAGGGAGGTATAAAGATTATTTTCATTTGATAGATAAGGAAATTGAAGGTCAGATAGGTTTAGGGACTTGCCCATGGTCACATAGCTATCAGAGTTAGAATTTTACTAGAGCTCCTAACTCCAAATTCAGCATATCCTTTCTACCAGACTGGTGCACTAACCAAATATGTACTATTTATGTAAACACACAAGGTCACGAGGCTATTGTGAGGAAAGCCTTTTGTAAATCTTAAAAAGGGCTGTATCAGAGTGAATGAATTTTATTATTTTCTCTTCCCATTTTTGAACTGATAACACAAATGACATGGAGTCACACTCCCTGAGCTTTAATCTGGACTCTGCTACTTTATTAGCTGTTTGACATTTTAAAAGTCCTTCTATATTTAAACTTCAATTCCAATGTCTGTCAAATGGGGGTAATTACATAGTCCTGAGAGTATTGTTGTGCTTCTCCATTTGAGACAATGAATGTGAAAATTCTTTGTTACCTATCAAGTACTAGACAAATTTTGGAGGGCACCTCCTTGGCCTTTGACAAAGGGTGAGCATTTAAGTGGCCCACGTCATAGCCCATTGGATTCTCTCTTTGGGCTGCCATTTTCTCTTCTTGTCTTCCACTTCTACGCTCTCTTCACCCCCACGTCCACTCCTCATCCCCTAATACTACCACTTTTTGTTATTGTTATTTAGTTGGGTCCAACTCTTCATGACCCTGTGGACCATCTCACTCAATACTGTCCATGGGATTTCCTTGGCAAAGATACTGAAGTGGTTTGCCATTTCTTTCTCCAGTGGATGAAGGCAAATAGAGGTTAAGTGACTTGCCCAGGGTTACCCAGTAAATGTCTGAGACCAGACTTGAACTCAGGTCTTTCTGACTTTAAGCCTAGAGCTCTACTCACTGAGCCACCTTAGTTGCCTCCACTTCTACTACTACCACTACTACTGCTATCACCACCACTACCTCTGCTACTATTACTTTATTACTACTAATAACACCACCATTACTACCCCATCACTACTACTACTAGTACTACTCTTTTTGCTGAGTTATGGTCCAGAGCATATGAGTTTGGATCCTGGCTCTGCTACTTGCTTTCAGCCTGACCTTGGATACATCAATCTTTTGGTGCCTCAGTTTCCTCATCTGTAAAATGAAGTTAATAAAACTTGTCTATAGACTATATTTCATATGGTTGTTGGGAGGATCAAATGAGATAACTTACATAAAACACTTTGCAAACCCTATAGTGTTAAAAGACCGTGAAGTGTTGCTATTGCATTTATTCTTCCTTGGTCTTGGGCCCCCTCCACAGCTCTGGCCACACCTGCTTCTTCTGTGGTCAGATCACTGGGGAACATTACTTTAATTGTTACATGTAGGCACCTGCATTTTCAAGAATAACCCTCCAGGCTTCTGTTTCACCTTGAAACTGCTCAAGACCCAGATTTTTCCTTGGAACACAGACAATTCTGACCTGAAGTGCCTCCTTAGTCCTTCTCAGTCACCCACTTTGAGCAGGATGAAGAGTATTTGTTTTCAAGACCCTTATTTCCTAAAACATAAAACCCAAACTTAAGCCTGACTTCCAGACTCTCCACAATTTGGCCTCATTCATGCCTCATGCTGCTCTCCAATGAGAACTGTTTGCTGTAGTCTGATCAGCCTTCCCAAGGATCCCCAGCACAGAGCATACTTAGGTCCTCCCCTCATGCTTTGCTCAGATTGTTTTTCATTAACACCCCCAATGTTTATATATGTGCACACACACATGCACACATACACAATGCACACACATGTGTTGTATACACAATACACACACACATACACAATGTACATATATACACATGTGTATCTATCCATCTATCTATGTTTTTTTGCTCTTTCCCAAACAACTAGAAGACAGAAACTACATTTCTATTTCTATTTCTGTACCTGCCACAGTACCTAGCCCAGAAATGATCATGTAATAGACACTTTCAAGTCTGCAAAGCATCTTAAATATGTAACCCTGGGCTCGTCTGTCTGCATAAGACTTTCCTCATTGGAAAATGATCATTCAGTGCTCTGCTTCTGTGTGAAGGGGAACATTGTTGAGAGCTTGGGGGAGTAGAAAATATGGTCTTGTGGCTTCCAGCTTGGAGAGAAAAGATACAGGTTTGAGATTTCTGTAAGGGAGAGCAACCAGAAAGGAAAGACTCTGGGAAGAAGTTGATAGGTAGAGGGGTTGCCACTTTATCATGTCTGTATCCTTTCCTTACCACACTAAAGATTTTGGGAAATTTTCCTTTGGGTGAGATCTGGGTACGCTCTGAGGTGAGTTGAGATATCTTGCTCCCAGTGGGAGATTTCATTCACTCTGTGTATTGTGAGGCATATTCTTACCTGTTTCTATTTCTATTTCTGTTTGCTACAGGCTTGGAGAAATGGGGTTATTTGTTTTTCTGTTTGTGTAATCATTGTGTAAACAGCATTTAGTGAGAAGTGAGTTAAGTTTTAGATGTACAATCAGGGTCATTCTTTCACCAGTAAAGGATATCAACTAGTAGTACAACTTGAATGTAAAAATTATTATACCTCTAGGGGTGGGTAGGTGGTATAGTGAATAGAGCACTGGCTAAGAGGAGGGAGAGCAGGAGATTGGGTCTATGAGGCTGGCCACTGTTCACCTCAGAGCAGGGGTAGTAGGCTCAAATTATATCTATCTATCTATCTATCTATCTATCTATCTATCTATCTATCTATTATATAATTTATCTCTCTATATATCATATATAATATATATTTATCTACCCCTATAAATATTGTTAGTGTAGGAGGTATAATAATTTTTTTGTTTGTTTTTTGGAGGGGGGAAGGCAGGGCAATTGGGGTTAAATGATTTGTCCAAGGTCACATAGCTAGTAAGTGTTGAGTCTGAGGCTGCATTTGAACTCAGGTACTCCTGACTTCAGGGCCGGTGCTCTATTCACTGCACCACCTAGCCACCCCTCCCATGGATAGATTTTTAAGGGATGTGACTTCAGATGGGAGAAATACATCTTTATTACGCCATTATACTAGTTTCTAACTGAAATTTAGCATTTCCTTCAATTACAAATATGGGCAGTGAAGCATTCTGAGGAAAAGTCCATAGGCTCTATCAGATTGCCAAAGAGGTTTATAACACACAAAAAAAGTTTTAAACCCCTGCTCTAAAAGCACCACAATCTAGTAGATAGAATGCTGGACTTGGATCTAGGCAGATTTGAGTTCAAATCCTGTCACAGACCCAGGCTATGTGACAAATCACATGTTCCTGAGTCCTATTTTCCCCACTTGTAAAATGAATGAATGAAGCATTTTTTGAATGCTTACTATGAGCAAAGCATTGTTATAAGTACAACTAGGAAAATAAGATGGCCCCTCTTCTAAAGGAGCTCCCATTTTAATGGAGGAAACAATACAGATGGTAGAGTTCAGCTGCAAGTCAGATGGGCAGGTCCTTAGGTACTCAGGGTACAGGAGAAAAGCAGATGATCATCCCTTTTATCTAATGTCATTTCCCCTGATAAAATCCTAACAGTTTCTGATGTAGAACCAGTGGATGGTTTGAAGGGCTTTGGTTACAAAAGCTTTCTTTTCTGGGTTTTCAGTAAATGTGATGTAGTACCTATAGGAGCAGTTGCCAGACTCACAGGGATTGCTTCTCAGGGTGATGGCTTCAGACCCTGGGCTGGAAGCATTGCTCTTCCTAAGTCTCTTGGCTTCAGGGACCTGGACTGTTTCCATTAGGGTCTCAGGGGAGATGGTGGTCAAAGTGGTGGTGGTAGTTTGCCCTATCTGGTGCACACCTTGGGGAGCCTTCATGCTTCAGCTAGGTTGGTCTGCCTGTCATGTAAGTGGCAATTGATTGGCAGTTGTTGGTTATAGCTAGTCCCTTTTCCATATGAGCTGCCCCTAGTTGATGAGTTTGAGGACTGAACTGGAAGCAGGCATAATTAATGCTATGATTCCTAGAGTTTTTTTTTTAACCTATTTGTCTGTTGGTGGCAGTTGGTCCACAATTATTAATAGAAGGCATGAGGAAGGTGGGTCCCTTCTCCACAGTGATTTCTTCACTTGTTGATGAATGAAAGGGCCAGGCTTAAAAGAGGCCTGATGATTTGAGGATTATAAATACATATGTGTATGTATGTAAATAAAATATTATAATTTACTCCTTAGGACTATTGTAAGCTCAAATGAGATAATATATATAGCAAACTGCTTTGTAAATTTTAAAGTATTATATAAATGTCAATTATAGGTAGTACTATTATCTATCTTTGCCTGGAGAAATTTAGTGTAATTAGAAAATTCCAAGTGTGAGGGCAAAAGGGATATGAGGCAGATGTTGGAGTTGGATTATCAGGAGTGGAGTAATTGATTCATGACATTTCATTATTCAGTTTATCTCAGATTCCTTTCTTTAGGCTTGTAGGCAGGGATTAAACTAATCAGTAATTAGTAAGCCAATAGGTTTCCAGAAATACATAAGGGATCCAATTAAAAGTCTTATGTAGTTTCTGCTGAGATCTGAAATATCTTACAGTTTGTAGGATGGTTGTCATTGATTCATTTATAGTTGTGACTGACGGTGATCTCCCCATCTCTCCATCTCTCCATCAGAAGAATTGTAATGGAAACGCAAATTTAAAGATCTTCCCTGCCCCTAGCTTAAGTGCACCTGGAGCCTGTGGTGGGAGGCTTGTTTTTCAGGAAAGCCCACACCTTGATACTTTGTGATTGGGCAGTGGGTCCAGAAGGTTGTTACATTCTCTGAGCCAGGAGAAGGCTATATAAACCCTGAGGAGAGGCTTGGCTTTGGGGCTCCCTTTGAGAAGTGTTGTGTGATTTGACCAGATGAGACTCTGGGAAGCCGTTGTTGAGAGCCCCCCGGCTTTGAAAACCCAGATGTTGATGCTTCCCTCTCTGGTAACTGTGATTTGGTATTGATATAATGGTTGGACAGTTTGGAAGCCTGTCTTGTTTGATCTGTAAGTTCTGTAACTCTGAAGTTCGGGGTGCTGACCTTTTTCCCCTGAGCTAGGTAATGTATGTTTGTTTGATTAAAGTAAGCTTGTTGACCCATTTTGAGTTGCTTTCCTTTTGAAAAGCAGATCTAAGAACCTGGGTTGGCAGCTACCCTGGGGATATTGGGGTGCTTGCTGCTACAAGAGTACACATAAATGCTGGAGGACACTGGACACTGGACATCATTTTTTTCTCTTCTACTTTCAATAGAAAGTGGTCCTCATGTATGAAGGAAACAGAACATTAAATGGCAGTTGCTATTTAGAAAATGGTGAAGAAATACTGGGAAACTATGAATCCCTCAGGTTGTTGCATCTCCCTCCTAAGGAAGGTGTGTGTGTGTGTGTGTATGTGTATGAGACAGCAGATTTGAGAGATAAAGAGATGAGAGACAGAAAGACAGAGAGCAGGGAGTCTTCAAATGGGGCAGTGCCCCTCAAATTTCAATAAGATGG
Source organism: Gymnobelideus leadbeateri (assembly GCA_011680675.1). Taxonomy (NCBI): domain Eukaryota; kingdom Metazoa; phylum Chordata; class Mammalia; order Diprotodontia; family Petauridae; genus Gymnobelideus; species Gymnobelideus leadbeateri. The sequence goes on along the minus strand of WOXC01004215.1, from coordinate 982,418 downwards.
CTGGAACCCTAGGGTCATTCAGTCTCTTCCCCACACTTGTTGCATTGGCTTTATATGTGTGGCAAGAGATCATGAATTTGAATGAGTTGATCTGAGTTTAGTTCTGCTGCTTAGAATTACAGGATCATAGTTCTAGTCCAAACTTGGCATTTTACACAGGAGGAAATTGGGGTTCAGAGAAGTAAATTGACTTATCCAAGGTCATAATGACAGTAAAATATCATAATTTTACCATTGGTCCTCGATCTTCAAATCCAATGCTGTGTCCCAACTACTAACCTGTAAGATCTTGGGCACACTATTTCAATCTCACTAGGTGTCATTTTCCTCTTCTGTCAAATGAACTTTAAGGCCCCCTTTCAAATAGAAAACCTACAAACCCTCCCCCTTCTCCTCCCTTTCTCTTCCCCTCTGCCCCCAGCACTTTATTAAGTGTCTAAATTATGTGCCAGGTACTGTGCTAAGCACTTTTTAAAAATTGCAAGTATTATCTCATTTGATACAACAATGCTGGGAGGTAGATGCTATTATTATCCTCATTTTATAGTTGAGGAAACTGAGGCAGACAGTGGTTAAGTGACTTGCCCAGGGTCACACAGCTAATCAGTGTGTTATTTCTGGCTTCCTAGAATCTCAGGAATCAATTCTCTTCTGGGAAGTGGATAGGCAAAGGTTTTACAAGGCGGCAGGAAGGGGGAGGGGGCAACTTTGGCTCCTAAGCCAGAGTTTTTCTTTACTGGTCCTCAGTCACCCGTGCCTAGAACTCTGGTTTTCAGTCAGTCCGGGATATTGAGGAGGGGATGCCCTTGCCCGAGTCGGCCGCCAGGGGGAGGCAGGAGGGGGCTCCTTTTGACAGCGGGAGGCCGGGGGAGCTGGAGAGGGAGGAGGGACAGGACGGAGGTAGCCGGGAGTGGGGATCAGAAATCGGGAGCCAGAGCACAGCGTGCCCGACCCCGCTGCCCGAGCAGCCAGAGCCAGAGCGCGGGCCAGCCGGGCCAGTGGGCACAGCCGGGGCCAGGGTGGGGGGCATAGTCCATGCGGCGGCGGGCAGCGCTTGCCAGGCTCCGGGAAGCACGAGGAGGTGAGGTGAGGCGAGGCACGGCAAAGCAGGGGAAGGCAAGTGAAGGCGAGCCGCTCCGGCCGCTCCCGGACACTGACCGCCAGGTGAGCTGCCCGCCCAGCCCGGACCACGCGCCTCCCGCCGCTGCCCTCTCCCTGTCCACTCGCAGTGGCCTCCCATGCTGGGGTGCTTCCCGCTGTGTGTGTGTGTGTGTGTGTGTGTGTGTGTGTTTGCACGCGGCATTGGCGAGTGGGTGTGTCACCTTGGGTGCCCAGGAGTTTGTGTCCCTGTGATCCTGCTTTGGGGCTTGGCGATCTTGCTTCGGGACTTGGGGAACGCGTGCACCCTTGTGTTGTGTGCGTGTGTCTATACCACTGTGGGTGTCCATTCTTTTATCTTTTCGTCCCATGCCCGGGGTTCCTGGAGCCTGTCGGTGCCTTTGCTCTGTGCCTCTTCACAGGGGCTTTAACTTTCAAGAAAGTTCAATCAGGCTTGGCCAGTCTGGCGCAATTTGCTGTTCTTCAGTTCCCGGGCAGGGTCTCCTTACTCACTGGAGCCCTGGCCCGGAGAGGGGATGGGCCTCAAACCGCCGGGTGGAGGCTGGAGCAGACCCTGCCCACCCAGCCCTCGCTTCCCGCCCGCCCCACTCCAAAGGCGTCCCTGCGTGCAGGGGATGGGGCCGCCTGTTCTCCTGGCTTGGGGAGAATTGTGCTGGATTTAGGTATAAGCTAACCAAGCTCCACTCTAGGGCCTCCACGATATGAGGGGGGCCTCTTAAAAAAAAAATCAAAAAACAAAACAAAAAAAAAACTGGCTTCCAGAAAGCCTCTGTTGCAAGTGTGCGTTAGTTTCAGCTGAGTTGTACAGGCAGCCTTCTATGATGTTCTGGATCTCTTTTCACTGTCTGTTCCAGCTCTGATGAGCTCTCCAAAGTTTGTTTCAAAATACCTGCCCTCCTTGTGCCCTGTTTCAGAATTGGCTCGGGACAGAGCTACTTTTGTCTTCAAACAACTTAACAGTTTATTTTTAAAATAAAAGTTTAGTTTTCTATGGAATTCTTCAGGTTTGGAACCCTCCCTCTGTGAATGAAGCAATCAGTTTGGGTTTCTAGGAATGTGCTTTAAAATATGAACCTCAGTTGCCTCATCTGTAAAAGAATTGGACTAGATGTGTAAGGTCTCTGATATCTGTAATTATTTGTGACTTTTTTTTTCAACTTACTTGCCCAAGGTGAAGTGGGTGTGTGGTTTTTGATTTAGGTGGGTTTTATTCTTACTGAATGGAGAGCAGAACAATTAAATACAGTGGTCCTCAGTATAGTATGCCTATGCATTCCTTTTGATATCATTTATTTAATTTCTCTGTCCCAGTCTAAAACATCAACTCCTATTCTGCAATTAAGCAGTGAGAATTAGGCAAGAAAGTGGGAATCCTCCTGAATGGATTGCTACAAAAGAGGCCCCTGCTATAAAGGGATTAAGGGCTGGGGTTCTTAACCTTTTTTGTGTCAAGGACCCCTTTGACAGTCTAGTGAATGGAATGCACTCCTCACCATTCTAGAAATGGAATGCTAAATTTCAATTAGGAGTTAGTGAAAATAAAAGTGTAATTTTTCCCATCCAAGTTCACAGACCCCCTGAAATCTATTCATGGAAAAGACCCCCTGGAATAGTGATAGGGCTCAGCTTGCAAGAGTCCATCCCTCTTCTCTGTGACTTTGTCTAGGTTGTTTCAGTTACCTGGAATGCCTTACTTCCTCACTTCAGCTCCTTGAACCCCTAGATCCTGTCAAGACTCACCTCCCCTGTCACTATGTACTTGTATACATACCATGTGTAAAATACTATCTGTAAAATTACTGTATCTCTTAGTAGAATGGAGCTTCTTGAGAACTGATTTTGCTCACTGCTGTGATTGTGCTTGTAGCATAATTCTGGGCAATTAATTCTCATGATTGGTTGATTGATTGAAATAAGGCATCTTTCCCTCATACAATCAAAACATTGAATGTTTGTTACTGGCAAAACATGGGCTAAATGCCATGAAGGGAGTGATACAAAAAATGCAAATGTCACAAAAGCCCCTGTTTCAAAAGGCATGATAGAGTCTCGAAGTTATATAACAATGTGTATACAAAACTTTAGTAAATAAAAGGCAGTATATTGATTCAACAATTTATTACTTTGTTCAGTCCTGGGGTGATCATTAGGTGAGACACAAAGTTTAGGTAAAAGACAGTCCTGCTCTCATGGAGCTTATAGTTTAGTAGGGAGAATAAGATAGATGAAAATAACTTTAGTGTACAATGTTACACGATAAAATCAGAGTGGTACAAAACAAAGCAGAGTGGGTCTGGGAGGAGAATGTCACTGGCGTAAACAGGGAAGGCTTCCTGGCATTTGGGTTCCTGGTATTTGAGTTGACTTTAAAGAATGGCTAAGAATTCAGCAAGTGAAGGATGGGAGGGAGTATGGGTGCCAAGTACATGTCACTGACAAAAAAGTGATGTAGGAAATTCAGAGGAGTGGGGTAGTCATTTTGAACTAGCGTGATAAAAGAAAGAAAGAATATTTTAAAATGTCGAATTTGAGGTGGGTCTTGAAGAAGGAGGAAGGAAGGAACTCCAGAGGTGGAGCAAAGGCTCGAAGGTGGGAATTATAAGGCATGTTTTGAAGGCACTGAATAGATAGATCTGGTTGCCTGGAGTAGAGAGTTTGTACTGGGGAGAAGATGGGAAGAGGGTAGGAAGGTTCGAGAGGGACCAGACTATGAAGATTCCTAAATGTTAGGTTTATGAGTTTATCCAGTAGCTGATGGGGAGAGAAAGTTTCTGAGTAGGGGATTAAGAGGAACAAAGAGAAATTTGAGGAAAATTTATTTGAGGGTATGTTGAACGGATTTGATTGGGGACAGTCTAGAGTAGGGGTGGGGAACTTGCAGCCTCAAGGCCACGTGTAGCCTGCTAGGTCCTCAAGTGTGGCCCTTTGACTGAATTCAAACTTCACAGAACAAATCCCCTTAATAAAATGATTTGTTTTGTAAAACTTGAACTCAGTCAAAAGGCTGTACCCAAGGACCTAGAAAGCCACATGTATCCTCAAGGCGGCAGGTTCCCTGCCCCTGGTCTAGAGATTGGAAAACAAGTTAGGAGGTTATTTCAGTAATCTAGGCAAGGGATAATAAGGGTGTAGAATAAGGTACTACCAGTAAAGAAAGCAAGACAAGAGACATCATACAAAAAAAATCAGCAGGACTTGGTGTCTGACTTGTTTTATCTCACCACTCTTCCATCTCCTATTTCCTTCTTTTCTCACCATATCTGACTTTGAGATTTTATGTTTATGGGGACTTCCTTTAGAGTTGTAAAGGATAACTTAATCTAGCTTCCTCATTTTATATTGATGAAGAAATAGACCCAAAATGGTTAAGGTACATGCCCAGAGTCAAGTAGTAAATGGCAGAGACAGGATTTGAACTCAGGTCTTCTGACTCCAAGTTTAGTGCAGTACACTGCCATACAGTTCTGTGGACAGACACAGGAAATTCAGGAGTAGGAATAGGTTATAATTCATGAAAATATATTGTCTTGGTTAGTGTAGTCTTCTTGGATTTCAGGTGACAAGGAGATATCCAGGTGGAAACGTCCAAAGCATTTAAAAGTGGTGCTTAGGATAAAGGTTGGCTGCTGGAGATAGTCAATGATCTGTGATTCATTTGGATGGGGCTGATAGTTTCAAATGACAATAGTTCAATTTTACAAAAGAAATTAATGAGAAAAAAATTCAAAGGGACCAGCTGACCTCCCCTAGATCTTTCCTCCTTTACATCTTGTCTTTCCCTGTTTTTTTTCTGTTATCCTCTTGTTCTACTTTCTCGCCTTTTTCTGTGCTTTTGCTTATGTGGAGAAAGAAAGTTTTTGCTTTAAAATATTTAATGTCCTTCTGGTGAAAACACACCCTGTTATAATTTACATCCTTTGCTCAGGGCTCAAAATGTCTTGGTCTATTTCCTCAAGGAGAAGCAGTTTCTCTTTGGGTGAAGGATGTATTGACTCTAGGCAAAATGGTCAAAGAGACTCTACTTGTCTTTAAGATGTCCCCTTCCCCCTTCTTTGGCTTTGTCCTTTCTTCAGGACCTCGAATCCCTTCCTTGGTTCTGTCTTTGAGTCTCCTCTCTTCTGTCTTCATTCCTTCTGTTGGCAATCTCATCCACTCCGATGGCTTCAGCTACAACTTCTATGCAGGTGACCCCCAAGTCTGTATCTCCTGCCCTAGCTTCTCTTCTGACCTTGAGTTTCTCATCTCTATGATGAATATAGAACATTGCCACCTGGATAGGCCACTGATGCTTTGACATATCAAAGACTCAGCTTTGCTCCCAAACTTGCTTCTCTATTTTTCTTCAGGGTTTATGTCAGTGGCACCACCATTCATCCAACCTTTTATTTTTCATGACTTTCTGTTCCTTCTGCTCTCACCCACTCTCAACGCTCATATCTAACCAGTTACTAAGTCCTACCAGTTCTGTCTCTGTACCATTTCTCACACCTGTCACTATTCTCACTAGTACCACCCCCTGGACCTTTTACCTCCACTCTCTCTCAGCTTCAATCCATCAGTCATACTACTGCTAGATTAGTTTTCTTTATGTATAGTTTTGGCTCTTCTGCGAAAAATTTGTCAGTAATTCCCTACTGTTTTTGTAGTAAATTCAAACTACTTTGCCTGGCATTCCCAGACCTCCACAATCTGGCACTGCTTTTCCTACCCAGCCTTTTCATATAACTCCCCTTCATTCACCCTCAGAATTCCTGGGCCTTGTTATCCACCCTGGAGCTGCCCCTTAAGGAACAATGTGATTTGTCATCTACCCTGATCTAGGTCAGATGCTGTGTTTGATCCAGATTATTCTCTGCCCTCTTGGATTCTTACCATCTATTAAAACCCAAATAATGTCACTTGCTTTCTGAACTCTTTATTTATCTCTCTCTTTTTTTAAAACATCATTTCCACTTCAACTTTTGAGAATTTTCAACTGAAAGCTTCATGGAGAAGATGACACTTGGGTTAGACTTTAAGGGTTGTAAAGGAATTCCAGAGTGAAAAGTGGGGAGGGGGAAGGTTGAAAGAAGGTATTCTAGCCAATCATAGCCTAGAGAAAGGGCCAGCAAGTAATAAAGTTTGGCTGGAGAAAGGTCATAATAATACTGATGTTAAAATGAGGAAATGCATGTAAATTGTATTGCAAACTATAAAGTGTCATACATGTGAATTTTCAAAGCATTTCACGTAGATTTCTGCTTTAGTCCTTAGTGGTAATATGAGATCAAGGTAGCAAGGGAAAGTGGTCTGAAATTGTGGACTATAAAACAAAAAAGATATACTCTGAACGGATAATAGGAGACATTCAGAGAGTGATAAAATAGTTCAGAGGATGGAGATTGGGGGAAAGGGTGTGGTATAGGGCAGCATTGTTATTGAACAGAAGAAACATTGGAATTGGAGTGAGAAGATGAGTTTGAATCTTTCATTCTTAGTAGTTGTGTAATATTGGGTAAACCACTTAGTCTGTGACTCAGTTTTTTCATCTGTGAAATGGGGATTATGATAGCTTATAAAAATTGAATAAGATAATCAGATGGAATGGAAAAGCATTTATTAAGCACTTACTGTGTGCCAAGCACTGTGTTATAAGCTGGGAATACAAATAGAATAAAAGCAGCAGTCCCTACTGTCAATAAGTTCATATTGTAATTGGGGAAGACTACACATATAGCTTTAGTACAGAGGATAAATCAGTGGTCTTTAGGACACAGTGCTAGGGCAGATGGCAAGGCCCAAGGATCCTTAAATGTTGGGAAGAAGGAGTCCTGGAGAATGAAGGGATCATACTTTTGTTGAGTGGTATGTAAAATGCTTTATGAAAAAGGAAGCACTATATAAGTTAGGTAGTTTTGTTATCATTAATAAAGTAAACAAAAGCATAAAAGATGGAAAACTGTGGGGGATGTTAGGGGAAGAACAGTTTTGAATTAATATAATCATTCACTTCTTTGTGGAATTTCAGGCTTTGTGAATTTCAGGCTAAAAAGCGAATTTGCTCTTTGGATGAGTGTGGAGAGCAGAAACACTAGAAAATGTGGAATTCTGGGGAATGTGCATTAATTACATCTTATCTTCTGTCATCAAAATCCTTAAATCCTAGCTGAACATACTTTCCAGATTATCAGACATAGTATAGTCAGGAGTTGCCACTATGGCTAAAAGTGATATTTTTCAGAATATAAGTGGACTCCACTTTCCACTTCTCTCCCCCCGCCCCCTGCCCCCAAAGTTCATGATGGTTCACTGGACACCATTGACCTTGTCCGGAGCTTTTCTGTATCTGTTTCTTAGCTACCTATGAAGATCTGAGAGATCTATAACCTCTCCTTTTGGCAAAAGCACCTCCAACTTGTTTCTGAGCCCAGCCTTAGCACTAGACAGGTACAGTTTCTGAGATGCTAGTGAATCTATAGGAATATGCTAGAACCAGCTTGAACTAGCTTAAAAGGCTAATTGTTAAAGTTTCAGTGTAAGCACTTAAACTTTGGAACTCAGCAGAAACTATAAATCAGGGCTTGATTTATTGTTTTGTTGACTATCTGGACTTAAGGAAGTGTGAACAATGCATAATAAACTTAAAACTATGTTTGTTCTTCTTACATCCCACCCCCCCTCCAGAGAGATGATTGTTAAACATTTACTACCACATCCTGTGGGTACATATCTTAATGTAAACTTATATCCATAAAAAGTATCAATACAGTCTGGTTTTAGACCTCTGTTCTAGTCCTGACTCAGATAATTGCTAGCTGTGTGATTCTTGGAAAATTATTTCACCTTTCTGAGTCTTGATTTTTTCATCTACAAAAAGGGATCACTGATATTTGTTCTATCTACCTTGAAGAGTTGTGGTAAAGGATTTGTAAATCTGACAACATTATATGAAATGTGAGCGGGCATCATTGTTCCTGAAGTAGAAGTCAGCCCCCTGTCCCCAGCCCCTACCCTCATCTTACCCCAGTTAGAATACAGGGAAAGATCTATGATTTCTTCAACCTGAGGAACTCTTTCCAACAACACAGATGACAGCATAGCCCATAGAGATGACATGATTTGCTGGGCTGGTGAGTATCTGAGGCTAGAGTTGAAGCCAGGTGTTGCTAGCTCTAGGCCCAGACACTCCGTCTACTGGGCCTCCATTGCCTTTCTACCCTCCCCCAGCCAACTGAATGATAAGACTGTCCAGCTAACTCCATGTCTTTCCTTTCTCCCAGGAGGTACCTCAGAAGCAGAGTATTTGAATACAGTTTTCTTTTAGTGTTTGCTTTGAATAAATGGTGCCTCATATTAGGAGAATAAGCTTTTATTATTGTGTTTGGCCAGCTGAAGGGTATTTTGTCTTTGTCTAACATACTTTTTGGGTACTTCCATGCCATCTTTATTAGGGTCCTTACCTGATGCTCTTTTCTCCTGGGCATGGCCCTGATGGGCGGTCAGCCAAGCTCAGCACTGTATATATCTTGTCCCAGAAGGGTGTCATTCAGCCAACAGGCCTTTGGCACTCGTGTGTACTCCTGGCTATAGCTCAGCTCTGCACTGGCTGCCTGCCTGCATGCTTGGGGGCCTGGTCATCTCTTAGGACAGATGTAATGAGTGATTAACAAGAGCTCCATCTAATCTGCTGCCAGGGGAAAGGAAGGGCCAGTAGTGGGCTCCCTACGGGTTGTGACCTGTTCCAGGTGGGTTTGGAATGTACCCAGGGCAAGATGGGGATTAAGACATAAAAGGAAAAAGGAAATGAAATGTTAACCCTTTAGGCTATGACTCTTTTTGAGCTCCGACAGTAAAAGAACTATGGTATTATCTCTGCATCTGCAGCAACCCCAGGAGAAAAGTAGAATTTTTGTCTTTGATTTATGGCAAGGATAAATTGGCATGTGATTATGGTCAGAGAAAAATGCCATTTCTTTTATTTTTCCGTTTTCTTAGAATCCCACTAAGCTGTGTTGTTTAGCAGAGGAAGAGAGAGATTGAAAGAAAGAGCTTTAATTTCAAAGGAAAACTGATAAACAAGATCCCCAGCAATGAGTTTATCTGTTTCCTTTCTGGAAACCTTCAGATCATGTTGAACAAGTTATAATGTGGTTGACACACTTAGCCTTTTCCTTAAAGTCAGTGCCTGGGTTTGTGTCCTTTGGGACTGTTATATTTTGGAAGGAGATTAATCAATCAGGGTTTTCTGAGCTCATCAGGACTCCATCTATAGCTGCTATTCACTGATCCCTTTCCTTAATCAGCCATGACCATCTTCCTCACACCTGTAGTTCTAAATCCCAGAATATATTCTAATTTAATGTAACTGAAGCTACTTTGCAAAATCAGTATAAAAGAGAGCAGAGGGAAAACAGCTTCTTCCATAAGTGCTTGTCTCCCTTATGATCAGACCTGGAAGAGACCTTAGAGACCATATAGTTCAATCTCCCCCCACCCCCCATTTAACAGATGAGGAAACTGAGGCCTTTAGGCTTTAGAAGTGACTTTCCTATGGTCACATGGGTAGTGTCAGAGGCAGAATTCAAATCCCAGTCCTGTGACACCAAAGCCAGGATCTTTCCGTTACCCCATGCTGCCTCACTTAGGGCCCCTAGCTAGTGTTGTAACTTTTAGCACTCTAACCTTTATGTGCTTTTTCTGCTTTGACTTTTGAGATCTAACTACCGTTCACACATTGCTGACCAGACACCTGCCTTGCTGACTCTTTGATGCCTAGAGTTTTTGCTCCCTTTTCATTAGAGCACACAGCTCCTGACCTTGTCCAGATTTTGCCTCTGATGCTTACTACCCACGTGACCTTGAGAAAATTACTTGTCCTCTTCAGGCCTCAGTTTCCTCTTCTGTGAAATGGGGGTGGGGGTGGATTAGATGACCTTAAAGAGTCAAGCAATTCACTGGGAACCTGTGCATTTATGTTCTGAGAAAGAAACAGACTCTGCTTGAAATATGAAAACTGTTTTGCCTCCTAGTCCTGTTACTTGTATTGTACCCTGACAGATGTCTGATCTTTCCTGGTCTTTGTCTCGTGAATACTCTGGCCCGACCCACAATAGAAATATGAATTCACTCTGTGTCTTCTTCAACAACTGGTCATCTAGCCTTTGCTGAAAGCCTTCCCAGAGACAGTGAACTCACTACCTTATGAGCCAATAGCACATTCCATTTCTGAACTGCATTAGGGGGAAGACAATTTTTCATTATTTCAAACAACATCTACTTCTCCATAATTCCTGCCCACTGATCCCAGTTCTGCCCCCTGAGCACAAGAAACTGCAGTTCAGTCCCTCAAATGGGACTTGAGGACTTCATTCTCTTTTATGTAAGTGGATGTGAACTGATGAGGGCTTTTCTCCATCCATTTGATTTTCTTTCTCAGGACATAAATGCACAGGGTCCCAGTGGCTTGCTTGACTCTTTGAGGCTTTGTTTCACATGCCCTCTTATAGAAGGAAACAGGACCCCCTTAATAGTGAGTGAATTAATGAGTTAATTGGTTAATTGATCTGGAGATAAAATTGCTTTTTTAAACAAGATTTTGTTTTTGCATTAAAAAATTGACTTTTTTTTTCATGTAAGGGGTTAGAGTAGCAGTCTTAGAATAGGTTCAGAGTGGAGGAGTCCATTGGGTATGGAGAATAACTTTTGGCACAGTGAATAGAGTATTGGGACTGGCTTTTCCTGGATTCAGGAAGACGAGTTCAAATCCTGCTTCAGGCACTTACTAGCTGTGAGATCCGTGGTAAGTCATTTGGCCTTTCTGAGCCTCAGCTTCCTTATCTATGAAATGGGTATAGCAATAGCACTTATCTTACAGGGTTGTTGTGAGGATCCAATGAGATAATGTGTATCTATCTATCTATCTATCTATCTATCTATCTATCCATCTATCTATGCATACACACATATGTACATACATATATTTTATATGTGTATGTACACACACACACACACACACACACACACATATATATAACTTTGCCAACTTTAAAGTGCTATATTGGTGCTCATTATTTTTATAATTGTTATATAATGTAAGAAGGGCTAAATTTTTTTTGCATAATCTCCTCTATAGGGATAGGGACTTGGATCTGTAATCACAAGTATGGGGACCTCTTGAATGAGGACACTCCCTCCCCATGCAGGTTCGAACTTTCTCTGCAACTTATAGTCTAAAGGAATTGCCTAGCACATTGAAAAATCAGCTTAATTTGCCTAAGGTCGCCTAGTTGGTAAGAGTCAGGGCAGGATTTGAACCCACCTCTGCCAGGCTCCAAAGCTAGCTCTCTATCCTCTAAATAACATTGTCTTTCCTCTATAGAGCTTTAAAAAGGGGGTATAATAGCACCCTGCCCAAAGGTGGGAGTACATACAGTCTTGTCTGGATTCAAGGGGATGGCTGAGAGAACCTTTCTTGGTTTTGTCTGATTCTATCAATGATAGCAATGTCCTGATTCTCCTTTTCCTCCAAGATGCCTTGATTTTGTCATCCAGGTGCTCAGGCTGAGCTTCCTTGGCATAGAATAATGTCTTGGCCTCTCTATGGCGTCTACTGGGATAAGTCCCAGAATGGTGGTTTTGGTGGTGTGGACCACTGCCCACACAAAACAAACTGGAGTATTCTGAAGTCATCCTATCCACAGGCCACCTATGTTTGCACTGAATTATCTTATAATTAGGAGAACTATAGGGAAGTACAAACTTTGCAGATCCTTTCAGCCTTTATAGTTTGATTGATTACTGTGGTCTGATGGAGCCAATGTTTCAATGGAGCTTGTACGGGATGTTCTTGCTCAGTGATATTTACATTGTGAAACAAAATTTGCTTGCTGCTTTCAGCTTTCTCTTCCTTGTTCCTGTATATCCACTTGCATGTTTCCCTTCATTCTTGTGTTAAGGGACACTTGGTGACCTAAGGAATTGGTGTAGTGTGAGGATATGCCCATCAGGTATGGCAGTGTTAATTCCTCATGTTAATTCCTCATGTTCCTCAAAAATGAGCCATACACAGAGAGGGAGGGAAATATTGAGACGGAATGCAGCCTAGTAGATAGAAGGCTGGGTTTAGAATGAGGAAGACCTGGTTCTGAATCTTGACTCCTACACTTAATTAGCTTTGTGACCCTGGACAATTCAGTGTCTTTAAACTTCAGTTTCAACATCTGTAAAATACGTATACTAACAATCCCTGCCTCACAAGGTTGTTGTGAGGATGAGATGAGGGAAACGCTTTATAATTCTTAAAGTACTATGTAAATTTAACTGCTATTTTCTAGGTCAGAATATCATATACATTATTGGGCACAATGACTGGTGTTTTTTGTTTAAAAAATTGTTGTTGTTTTTTTACTTTGTTACAAGGGAGAGTTAAATTTCAAGATCCCAGTGGATAAGACATAAAGGAAGAGAAGAAGGAGTGTATTTCTAGAAAGGAAAACATATATTGTTAAAAAATTTTGTTAAAACAAAAGGCATCAGTAAAAAGAAACTGGGTCAAATGTACCAACATCTGTCTAAATTAGTTTCATGCACTTGAGGTTTCCTCTAGTTGAGGAGTTCTCAACTTTTTTTAGTGACATTAACCTTTGACAGTCTGGTAAAGTCTACAAATCTCTTTCCAGAATAAAATTTTTAAAAATTATTAGAAGAAATGCTAAATTTTAGTTAGTTTATTTTCACTATTGGTGAAAATAAAAATGTAATTTTTTCCCATTCAAATTCATAACCCCCATCCCTTCCCCCCACCTAGGTCTGTGGACCTCAGGTTAAGAATCCCTGCTGTAATCCAATCCACATTTGAGGCATGAATTGAATCTCTATATTCCTCAACATGTGGCCATCCAGCTACATAGCCTCATTTTCATGGTTCTCTTTGGGAATTTATACCATTCATTCATTCATTTAGCAAATAAATATTCGTTAAGTGTTATACTGTACTATGTTATAGTCTTTGTAAGACTTCACAGTCATTTCTGGTCCCCTTTCCAGTTATCTAAAAACCTCTTGTCTCTAGAAGAGTCCCTTTGTATAACTGATTAAACTGTCTCTGAGTAATTATGTTCTGAGATTATTGCTTGCAGTCAGGGTTACAATGATGGTTATTGAAATTTGTTAATGGGGGAAGAGACTGTTGGAAGGCAGCATTTTTCTTCCCATGGTCACTAATTCACACTTGCTTCTTAATAATTTGGCTAATAGCCCTATGGTCATAGGAGACACTCAGTAAATATTTGTCTAGTAACTGAGTCAGTGGGCATATAGCTCTTGATCTGCCTGGCATACTGAGGGTTAGTGCAGTTCATCTGATCTTGGCTTTCAGGGATTCAGAGGGTGGGAATGAATGTAAGATGCCTCTCCATAAGTAAGGCTGATGTTTTCAAAGGCGATTCTGACATTGGAGTTCTTGGTTTTCCTAGATGCTTTTCCTGTATTTATTGGCCAGACCTCCCATCTTGGGCAGACTGTGCTCACATTGTTTGTAGTAGTGATGGCATGGAACCATATGTACTCTGGCCTGTGGTTTGGCAACATATGAATGTAGCTAGACATTAACCTTTGGCTGAGGAGTTTCAATTCAATTCAGCAGTCATTTGTTAAATGTTTGCCATACACTAAGGATTGTGTTAGATATTTGGGGGGGGGGGTGGAATGAAGTTTAGATAAGACACTTTCTCTGCCTTGATGGAGCTTATGATCTAGCAGGGGGCTAGGAAATACACAGACAAAATATATATAAGTGCATGTGTGGAAATAACAACAATCCTTCTTCTTTATGACATCCCTTTTGAAGAGATGGTAGAGAAGGACGGGAAGACCCATAGGCAATGAGCCATAGAGAACATGGTGCTGGTAGGAGAAGATTTCATTCTCAGAATGCTATAGGCTGAAGGATATGGCAGAAGGGAGTAGAGTAGGTGCTGTTAAAAAGAGACTTGCAAGAGATGGTGATGAGAGAAGTCAGAGGCTGAACATAGCCGGCAACGGATGCCAACTGAAATGTGAGCAGCCTGAAGTATCTGAGCCAGACTTGGAGCTTGAAGACCAAGTCTAAAGGAAGGAAAGCAGGAGCTATTGAATAGGTGAGGATAGCAGGAGTAAGGCTCCAAACCTCGAAGAGTGTCTATAACTGTGGCAAATGTTGGGATCTTGAATTAAAGGCATCTGAAACTGGACTATCTTGGTACCAGTCCAGCAGGGCCTCAAGCTACTGGGACTTCTCTTAGATCAGGAGTTCCCCTTTGGCAGTCTGGTGAAGCTCATGGAGAAGAATGTTTTTAAATGCGTAAAATACACAGGATTACAAAGGAAATCAAATATATAGAAATACAGTTACAAAATATTTTAAAAACAAATTCATGCATCCTAGTTTGAGAACCCTTGACTTAGACTTCCCAAATTGGTGTTGTGACTTTTCAGAGACTGAAACCTACAGGAACAGGGAAATGGAAAATGGAACTCATGTGGAGATATGTTTTACTTCATATTGTTTTGATAAAAGTTTTGAGAAATGAGTCCCTTCTCTCTTCACAACTGTCCTAAATAAAGATGTTATGCTTAAATGCTGATTGGAAGCTTAAAGTTATTCTGAAGATGGAGTCTAATGATCTCAAAAGAAAGTAAAAACACATCAGATCATGATTATTTTAGAGAGATAACCTGGATGGAGGAAAGAGCTGTGGAAAGATTGTAGAGAACATACTTAATAAGCTTCCAATTCTGAATTGAGGTCTGTACAACTCCTAAGCTCTAGTACTGTATAACAGTTGACAATTATGATACAAAAGTAATACATGATTAATTAATATTATCTTAATATCATATTATTAATACATTAATAATTCATATTAATTCATAATAATTAATTCACAAAATACTATTTGAGAGCTAAGGGTGGCTATGTCAGTTATCTGTTGGGGGATCAGGGATGACTTCATAATGGTGGTGGCATTTGAGTTATGCTTTTGAAATATGAGAGTTTCTTCACAATGACTTTCACTTTCTATTTCCATTTTTACAAACTTATTTAAGTCACTCAACCTCTCCTATTTGGACCATTCCAATAGGCTCCTAATTATTTTCTCTACCTTTCCTTTCTCCCTATTCCAAATCATCCTGAAAATCAATATCTCTAAAATACCATTGCCATTACCTTCCTCAAAATATTACAAGGGCTTCCCTAATTGATAAATGGTCAAAGGATATGAACAGGCAGTTTTCAGAGGAAGAAATTAAAGCTATCTATAGTAATATGAAAAAATGTTCTAAACCACTAATGATTAGAGAAATGCAAATCAAAGCAACTTTGAGATACCACATTACATATATCAGATTGCCTAACATGACAAAACAGGAAAATGATAAATGATGGAGAAGATGTGGGAAAATTGGAACACTAATTCATTGTTGGTGGAGTTGTGAACTGATCCAACCATTCTGGAGAGCAATTTGGAACTATGTCCAAAGTGCTGTGAAAATGTGCTTACTGTTTGATCCAGCAATACCACTTCTAGGGATATATCCCAAAGAGATAACAAAAATGAGGAAAAGACCCACATGTACAAAAATATTTATAGCAGTTCTTTTTGTGGTGGTCAAGAACTGGAAATTGAGGGGATGCCCATCAACTCAAGAATGACTAAACAAGTTCTGGTATATGAATGTAATGGAATACTGTTGTGCTATAAGAAATGATGAGTAGGCAGACTTCAGAAAAATCTAGAAAGACTTATCTGAACTAATGCTGAGTGAAGTGAGCAGAACCAGGAGAACGCTGTACATAGTTACAGCCACATTGTGTGATGACTGACTTTGATAGACTTAGCTTTTCTCAGCAATGCAAGGTTCTAAGACAACTCCAAAAGACTCATGATGGAAAATTCCATCCACATACAGAGAAAAAACTATGGAATCTGAGTGCAGATAGAAACATATTATTTGCTCTCTTTTTTGTTTTGTTCTGTTTTTTTTCTCAATGTTCCTCCCATTCGTTCTAATTCTTCTATACAACACAACTAATGTGAAAATATGTTTAATAACAAGGTATATATAGAGCCTATATCAGACTGCATGCAGCCTTGGGGAGGGGTAAGGGGAGGGAGGCAGAGAAAATTAAAATTTATGGAAGTGAATGTTGAAAACTAAAAATTAATTAATTTTTAAAATATTACAAGGACTCTCAATCCCCTAGAAGATTCTTTAACCTAATAGTCAAGGCCTTCTATGATTTGGTCTTACATGCCATAGTGGATTGAGCACTGGACCAGGAATCAGACAACCTCATCTCACTTTTGAAACTACCTTGCTGTGTGAGTTTAGGCAAGTAATTTAGCCTCTCTGGTCCTTAATTTCTTCATTGGTAAAATGAAGGGGCTGAATGAGATGATCTTGTGGGACTGTTGGATTTGGACTCAGAAGACTTATACAAATCCTGGACTCTGCCACTCAATACCAATATGATCTTGCCAAGTCACTTAACCACTATGGGTGTCATTCTCTTAAAGACGGGGTTAGACTAAAAAACCTCAGAAGTCCCTTTCTATACTAACTCTATGGTTTTATTGCCAAAGATCCTATGTTTTTAGATAGATACACATATTCCTTTGGAAAGGAGGGAGAAGGGTATTCCAGACATAAGGAACAGTAGGCAGACATAAAGGTGGGAAAGTGAAAGGTGTGCATGAAGAATTTTCAGTAGTCTAGTCTAATAGAGCAGAACTATCTCTTCTCTTGATCTGTATGCCTTAATGAAACAAAGAAGACAGAAACAATATGTCTGTGATTTCATTGATAGAGCAAGCTCCCAAGGAGTGAACTCCATCTATCAATGCAAATGAGCACATGCTCTGAAACTTATAATCTTGGAGATTTACCTGGGGCCACAGAGGTTATCTGACTTTCTCAGAATCAAATAGCTGAAATTTGTCACAAAAGACTTGAACCTAGGTCTTTCTATCTTAATGCAACCGAGTATTGTATTAGCTTTTGTGAAGCTCTGCATCATATTATTGATAGAGTTTGAGCCTGCAACTAAAATTTAATTTTCTTATAATTTATTGTGTAGTCACACCTCCCCCATCCTTTATCTTACAGATCCACTCATAAATACTTTTTTTATTTGCCACTTATGATTACACCTGAGCTCTGGTCTGTTGAGATCTCTTTTCCCACAGAGAGACTTCTATGAGTGCAGAACTATGCTATCCAGATACTTTGCAATTGACCCTCACAAGTCTGCATCTGGACACTTTTCTTACCTTATGCTCACTCCATGAAACATGTAGTTTTGGAAGACTACACCTGAATGCACATCCTCCTCCCACTCACTCCCTAGTATTTTACTCCCACTCTGCACATATTTAATAACTAATCCTTCTTACTCTCTCCTTCCTCCTTCCCTCCCTTCCTTAGTCAACTTCACTCACTCCGTCTCTGCTGCATTCTCCATTACAAACACAGTCAATGGCTAGATTTATACCACCATGCAGAAAGAACACCAGCATCACAACCATCTTAATGCTCTTGTAAAAAGCCAGTTTCTCTTTGATGGTCAGAATCAGGTTCAGAAGTAGTTGCTTTTATTATTCCTTGTACCTTTCAAGAAATAAAAGTATCATGAACACAAATCAAGAATGTATTTGCTGCTTGATTTTTGTCAGCGATAGAGAGTTCTAGCAGGTGTTCAGATAGATGATGGCATTAGAAACCATCTAGACCAATTTGTTTCTGATTAGGCATCTCCTTTATTAAAATAACTTTAACAACCATTGAGCCTCTACTTATGGGGGACTCACTACTTCCCAAAGCATCCTATTCCATTTTTTTGGATACTTCTTTTTTTTTCTTTTTTTTCTTTTTTGCTTTTTGGAGGGCTATTGGGGTTAAGTAACTTGCCCAAGGTCACATGGCTAGGTTTTTGTTTGTGTGTGGTAAGTGTCTGAGGCCGGATCCGAACTCAGGTCCTTCTGGCTCCAGGGCCGGCACTCTACTCACTGCGCCACCTAGCCTCCCCTTTTTGGATACTTCTGATGGAATTATAGGTTTTCTTTAAATTATGTATCTTAACTCCTCATTTTTCCTTCTCATTGTGCTCTTTGTGGTTAAGGAGAACAAGTCCACCCCCTTTCTATGTGATAGCTCTTTAAATACTTGTTGATATCTATCATCATCCACTAATTTTTCTCTTCTCCCTCTTAAACACCTTTCAGCTTCTTCAACTGATGCTCACATGGCATGGTCTCCAATCTTCTCACCCTCTTAATCACCCTTTTGTACATATGCTCCAGCTTGTCAGTGTCTGTATTCAGGATTTAATCTGATGAGGCTAGAATACTGAGGCACTATTACTTGTCTCTTTTTGCACATGATGATCTGTTAATACAACCTGTGATTGTGCTAGACTTTTTAAACTTTCAGATCATATTGTGGACACATTTTGAGCTTGCAGACTTTTTCAACTGTTGCCAAGCTGGACTTCCCCTGTCTTCATATTTGTACAATTAATTCTATGAATACTATTAAATTTCAGCTTAATTAGTTCAGTCACATCCACAATCTCTGGAAGTCTTTTCAGCTCTTACCTGTCATCCAACCTAGCAGCTCTTTTTCCCAGCTTTTGTCATGTACAAATTTGATAAACATAACATATATGCTTTTATATGAATGATAATGATGATGGCTTTGCTCACTGATCTATCAATAGTTTTCTCTTTAATATTTCAAATATGTATTGAGCACTTTTCATTACCCTGTCATTTTTAAAGGACTTTAAAAGAAGTGCAAGTATGATCTCTACTCTTTGGGAATTTATAGTCTTTTTTAAGGGAAATAAGGGAAGGCAAAATAAAATTAGATTGATGGTTCTCAAACTGTGGTCATGGATCTTGGACCGAATTATTGTGGAGTTATTGCAAAGAGTCCATGAATCCATGTGTGCTAAGCATAGTCCTTTTGTCTTTAGGAATTTTTAAAGTCTGTGGATACTAATAATGTAGTTATCATGATAAAGTCTATAATAGGCTGGACTTCACCTAGGGCAGTTTCCTGGCAGTTTAAGTCTGAAACATGAACAAAATGAGATGCATGTGATTCATCTAACAATTAACAAAGAGACATTCACTTATCTCTGGAAGGACATAGATGTTCAGGTCAGGGAAGGAATGATCATTTAGTCTAAAATATTAATTCAGTTGAGAACAGCTTATCAGTTTTGTTGATGCTTTTAGTCTGTGGTCTGAAACCCCAGGAAGGGGCTTCACTTTCTCGTTTCATGGCTATTTTGGACCTACATGATCAGTTTTAATACCTTAAAAGGACAAACTAGCCTAATTTAACATGAATATGGTAGTTAGGCTACTGTTCCCACTGCAGTGTTGGTGAAATATTTTTACTTAGTTAGAAAGGCATCCTTGTGACACAAAAGGTTGGGAACTTCTGAATTTGAGGATATAAAGTGACTAAATGTGGAATACTGAGTATGCTAAGAGCTGCTTGTTGTTGTTCAGACATTCTCAGTCGTGTTCGACTCATCATTACCCCATTTGCAGTAATCTTCTTGGCATTGTCAGCCATATCTTCTTGGCAAAGATACTGGAGTGGTTTGCCATTTCCTTCTTTTTACTGATGGGGAAACGGAAGCAACAAGATTAAGTGACTTGTGCAGGGTCACACACAGTAAGTGTCTGAGGCCAAATTTGAACTCAGGAAGATGAGTCTTCCTGACTCCAGGCCTGGTACTCTATCCCCTGAACCACCTTGTTGCCCCTGAGAGTTGCTATAGGAGATCAACATGAGAATAGGAATGTGGGCCAGAGAGGTTGGAAAAACTTCCATGGAGATGTAGGGATTTAGCTGGACTTTGAAGGATGGGTAGGATTTGGACATGTGGAAAGGAGTTCAGATGACTGTAGGAATCTATGTTATGGATTCAGTATGTTATTGTAGAGAGCAGAGATTGTTTCCTAAGCAGTTGACCCTACTTTCTTTCCTGGCTAATGAAGGGGTATTTCAGAAAGGGGGAGGGTAATTATGGAAACCATCAGGGATGGGAAGAGGGATGAACTGAGCCCATGGGAGCAGTAAAGAAACCATGATAAAGTGAGCCTAGGTGAACTCCAAGGCTGAGCTGACCCGAGAATTCCATGGGAGGGGCAGAAATGTCAGGAAGATACAGAAATCATCTATTCAGGAGATGGATGGTGTTGAGAGGTCAGAGGAGTGCTGGTGGCTACTAGGGGTGGGGGAAGAACATCATTGGTATAATTGGCAGAATTTATAGCAAATATGCAGACTAGCTCAAATATTTATTCATAATTAATAAAGACTTGAGATGACTAGGGTGTAGTCAGTTTGAGAGCTGAAAGTAAAGCATGATTATAAATGTTTTGTGTTGATGTCTATTATATAAACTGACCATATGAAACGATGACTGAAAAAACTCAAAAGACAGGGGAGAAGCCTTTTGTGGATCTCACTCCTTTTTTGGGGGGATTATAAAGAAGTAAGATATCATTTTACTATATACATTTACTATATACATTTTGGGAAATATCCAGATGTGTGTCTCTGAATAGTTGTAGCTCATTTAGAAGGAAGAGATAGTTTGGCACAGTTGAGGCAGCTTTGGATTTGTAGTCAGAAAACCCTGGCCCCATTCTGACTCTACTACTTAGAACCTGGATGAGCTTAAACAAGTCATTTAACCTTTCTATTTCTCATTGGTCACATGAGAGGGTTGGTTTAGATGATCAATAATCTATAACTCCTACAATAAAAGAAAAATAATCACTGGAACCAAGGCTAAAAGGCCAAATGCCTCTTGATCAGGAAGTAACCATGTGGTTCCCAGGATGGGAGAGCTTGGAATTTCTAGTCTAGAATAACTGTTATTACCAAGGCTTAATCCATGGGAGATGTGTAACTTGGAGGATGAGAGGAATTTGAAAACGTAGAGAGGGAGAATTATAATATTGGGGAGAGACGACCATAATCAAAGGAGAAAAAGTATATGAGCAAGGCACAGTGAGGAGGCCAGTCCAACTGGCATCAAAGCTTGTAGTTAGAAGTAAAGGTTGGATAGATGGGGTAAGGCCTTGGATTGTATGTTGAAGAGCTCTATATGTGATGGGTGATGGAAAGCAGTTGATTTTTTTTTTCTTCAGGGGAGTGACATGATAAAAGAAATGTCTTAGGAAGATTAATCTGACAATATTGTCTAGGACAATACTGGATGGAGGGGTTCCTGTAGGTAGGAAGAGCAGGTAGGAGACAGTGGAAGTAAGCAAGTAATACAAATGTGATGTATAATAATAATGGTTTGGACTAGGATGGTAGAATTTGGGATGGAAGGGAAAGGGCAAATCAGAGAAATATTGTGAAAGAAGCATTGACAAAAATTGGTGGGGATGAACAAAAGGATGGAGGCAGAATGATTCCGAAGCTTCAGATCACAGTGAATGGTTATACCATCAAGAAACTAGAGGAGTTGGGAGGGGGAGGAAACTTAAGTCCTGTTCATATTGAGCTTAAAAACAACAACAACACCACAACACTTTAGGGTGAGGTGTATGGCATTTCATATATTCTAAGACTTGATTGATATGTGGATTATGTTACTCTGCTTTTTCCATTTAAAAAAAATTCTTTGTTAGAAAAGGATGACTCGGGGCGGCTAGGTGGTGCAGTGAGTAGAGCGCTGGCCATGGAGTCAGAAGGACCTGAGTTCAAATCCGGCCTCAGACACTTAACACACAAACAAAAACCTAGCTGTGTGACCTTGGGCAAGTTACTTAACCCCAATTGCCCCCCAAAAAGCTAAAAAAAGAAAAGGATGACTCACTGAGTAGAGGAAGAGTAGGGATATGTTAGAAACTGAAGGTTGTATACATCAGTCAAATAACAAGCATTTAATAAGTACATATTATGTGCCATGCATTGCAATTGGTGCTAGAAGACAAAATATTTCATTAGAAACAGAAGATATCAATACTATTTAAACCCTCTACCTACCTGAAAAAAATTACTACAGGATATCAAAATTAAAATGTCCAGTAGGCAATTGGAAATGTGGGATTGAGGTTAGGTGAGATGAGAGGACAGGGTTTGAAATGCAGATTTTCAGAGTCATTAACATCAAGGCAACAGTGGAAAGAGTAAGAATTAATGAGGGAGGGGGAGAGAAAGGAGAAGAGAAGAAAAAAGAGGGAGGAAGGAGGAAGAGAAGGGAGGGAAGGGGGGAGAGAGAGGAAGAGAGATGGGGAGGGAGAGAG